>CM023453.1:65854499-66230557 GCA_013339765.2 Haemaphysalis longicornis
ATTTGTTGCCTGCGCTGTACACGAACACGTGCAGGAAGCAACTCTGGTAGGAAGCTCTTAGAGCCATGTTAACGAATTTATTATCAACATTTGAAAACGTCAGTCCTTCACCAATCGAATCTCGTGGAGGCACTCTCCGGGAAATGGTCCCTGCGACAAGTTCGTACGGGCGAAGTAAGTGTCTAAAGGTCTTGTCAATTCCGCTCCCCTCGGCGCTTTGACTTGCTGCGACGACGCGAAAAGCGGTACTGGGTAGTACTCGTCTCGCTCGTTGGTCGCATCCTATGAACAGCTCCTTGGTCTTCCCCTCTCCGTCGCGGGCGTGGTGACGGGCCTGGGTGCAGGCTCTGCGGAGCTAGTGTCTCTTCGGGCGTGCGTCACGCGACGGGTACCGCAGTGTCCTTCTTCAGCGCCATCTTGACCATCTCCCTGATCGACAACCTTCGCTTCGCACGCCCCGTCAGAGTTTCTTGAGCCACTTGGCGAGATCGTTGGGATCCCTCATGAGTAACTATGCGACACAACCTCCGATGTCTGCTTTAGCCAGTCCATGCTGCAGCAGCGGCCTGATGGTGTTCACCCACTGGTGGTCCAGCTTGGCGTCTCGTCTCACCTTGTTCAGCGGAAGGCCAACAACTGGACACAGCGCATACAGCATCTTGCAGTAGGCGATCCCCGCGGCGAGGTCTTCGAAGTTTGCAGATATTGTTCCCGGCAGTCCGTTCTTCCTGGCGACAAGGTGAACGCGAGCGGCGTGGTCGCCTGCTGAGCACACACTGATCCCACGCACCGTTGGGGCCGTGGACGGGGCCACCATTTCGCCAGCAGCTGTACGAACGTACTGTTCGGGACACCACAGCGTTTGCGTGGCACGGCATGAGCTGACACGCCACAATGTCTAGTGATGATGATAATGACCATCATACGGATGGTGATGATAATGTATCAGAACGAAAAACGTGGCTACGGATAATTGGAGGAAGGGTTGGCCAGACTTTTGGCTAATGCGCTCCAAGTGGAGCTGCGTAGTAGGCAATACATAAATTACTTTTCCATAATAGTCGAAAATGGTTCGTGTCTAACCGCCGTCAGACGTTGCGGTGACTGGTGCTCTCGCCAGAAGCCGGGCCACCCTCACCGCCTTTCCCCTCTACGTCTTAAAAAAGCGCGAACATTGAAACATACATCTTACGAAGACGACGCCGAAGATGGGGCGAGCAATTACATCTCCAATGATAATTTCTGATTCTTTTTCTGTATGCTTAGCCCTTTCTTCCCCTAAAGACACCCCCCTTCTGCGGACGTTTCGGTCACTCCTGCCACCTCACTTCACTGAAATTAACCTTTTTTGGGTTCCTGGTCATGCGGGGATCTCATTCAACGATACTGCCGACTCTCTAGCAAGGATAGCACTTTCTGGGCCTGTAGTAGACGTCGTAGAGCCGACACCTTTAATAACAGCAGCTAGGTACCGTAGGATGCTGACACTCCAAGAACAGCAAGAATCGGTTTTATTGTCATTAAGAGATTTTAATCATCTTAATTCTCATGGAAACCTGAATGATGCCCTTCACGCACCTTAGAGGTGGTTATTATAGCCTTACGTTGTCGAGTACCCCAGTTAAATAGGTACTTACACAGGTCTCGTCTGGCGCCAACAGCTCTGTGCAGCTATTGCAACGGAGACGAGTCAGTCGAACAATACCTTTTGACATGCCGACGTTTTTCCCGACTGAGACGTCAGTCCCTGGAGGTGCCGCTTTACAGTTTGGGGATATCCCTTACAGTGCCGGCTATACTATCGTTCGGGGCATCCGAAAAGGGGTTCTGCCGCCGGGATGTATGCTCTGCCCTCCTGCGCTACATTGAAAATTCAAAACGATTCTCTTTAAAATTGCGATTGGTCACCCTCGCTTTGATTTTTTCAGGATTTTTTTTTCAGAACTTTTTCCAACCGGTCTAATTATCTTTCCTGAGCGTCTCGTGATTAGATAAGAATTCCATTCATTTTAACCATCCTCTGTTGATTGGCCGATCCCCTGATTGGGTATGTGCCATACCTAAAGGCGCAGCAACAACAACAGAAAAGCGAAGGAGGGGTTTATGAGGAAAGTGTGAGGGGGAGGTCAGTACGGGGCGAATTAATACGGGGCGAATGCTTATAGTCCTCCAGGTCTATATATCCATAACTATAGCAGACGACAGTAGACGCGAGAGGGGCATCCCTTGGACCAACTTCTCGTCCTTAGAAGGTTCAGAAGGAATGATGGCGATAGTGATTGTGATGAGTGGTTTGCACCCGCCATCATCATCACAATCCCAGCGTCGGGGACGCGTATTTCCAAACGCTTCGCTGCACAGGCTCCCACGCGGCATGTCCGTTCACGCGATGGAGAACGGTAATTTATTGTGGTAATTGGCTGCGCTCTAAACCTTAAGGGACCTAAACCTTCCAAATCACCATTATTAGCAAGAACAACGCGTAGATGCGAGTGTAGAAAAGAAAATGAACTTTAGAAAAAAAAATTAAGCAATGGAAAAAAAATTAAGAGTTGTAGCTGCTGGGGCCCGAACCCAAGCCGTCAGCGCCAGTTCTCAGTATATACACTGCATCTAGGCCACAGAGCCCGAACGGTAGGCTCGTTTTGGCAGGCGCTCGAAAGAATAGCGCGCATAGTGACATAACACGGAGGAGCGCTCGTGCTCTCCTACTCCCGCCAGGCTCGTTGCACGCCCGGCGCGCCTCGCGCCGCATGAGCACGTGCCACGCTGCGCCGCCAGGCCCAGCGGGCGCGAGCCTACTTCCTCCCAGAATGGAAGTCTCCGTCGAGGGATCAGTAATAGACCCCACGGAGCTGCTAAAGCCAGAATGGCAGCAGATCCGCCACAAGATCAAGAACCTCTCCCGACAACCGGTGACGCGTAATGAGCCAGTCAAAGGACGACGACCCCCTCAACAGCGGAGAAGACCAAGACCCCCGCCTCCAGAGAGTCCACTGCCCGACGACGATGTAAAGATCATCCTCCGCCCTCAAGGTGGACTGGACCTCCACACGATCCCGGCCGCCACGCTAGCGGACTACGTTTTGACGCAGGCCGGCGGACCACTACCCAACGAGGACCAATTCAGAAGCCATCACAAAGCAAACTTCATCATTGTCAGCACTCCCTCTGAGGAGAGGGCGCACAAGTACCTCTGCATGACCCATCTTCAACTGCCCAACGGCACGTACACCCTGTGCAACCACATCCCCCCGCCATCCGATACCGCGGTTGGAGTAATATTCACCGTGCCAGGAAACGACACTCAGGAAGAAATTATGCACAGCCTGGTAGCCTACAACCACGACCTCCATATACTAGACGCCAAGCGGCTGCGGAACTCCACCCTGGTCCAAGTGCTGTTCCAGGGACCCCACGTGCCATTCTGGGTCCGCTACAGGGCGGCCACCCTCCGCTGCCACCCGTTCAAGCGGAAATCGGAGGCCTGCTTCAACTGTTGGCAGCCGGGCCATCGAAAAGACGTCTGTCCCAATCAACCACCAACCCAAAGATGCGCCGCGTGCGGCCTAGCCCAAGCCCCGGAACAGCACCCGTGCAAACCGAACTGTATCCTGTGCGGAGAGGCGCACCCAACGGGAGCCGCGGGTTGCCCCCGCCGCTTCCAACCAAGGCGTAGACCACCACACATCAAGAACGAGACGCCGAAGGTATTAACCAACAATCAACAGAGCAGCACCAACCAAGGCAAACCACCCCAGACAGACGGGAACCGCAACCACAAGACTACCAAACCCCCGAGAAGACGACGCAGGTGAAACAACTGCCACCACTGGGGCAAAAGCGGAGTTACATCCAAGTTCTCCAAGGAGCGACCAGCACCGCAACAATGGTTACACCAGCACAGGCGAGTACCCAGGGCCTTTTCGCTCCCAACTTCACCCCTCCTCCCCTACATACTCCACCCCCCACAGCTCAGGATAGCAAACTTGATCTTATTCTAAAAGAGATGCAAAATATGCGAGCCGACATAGCCCTACTTAGAAGCGAGAACGCCCAACTGAGGGCAGAGAACAGTAACCTTAAAGCGCAGATAGCGAAGCTGACAACCAGCAACGCCGCGGAGACAGAACCCACCCCGCCACCACTTAAGCGCAAAAACACGAGAAAGCCGGTGACTACCCCGAACTCGGACGACAACAAGGTCAGCGTATACATGGAAGAACTCAAACAAGAAATGCTTCGATCACTTAACGCCACCCTAAAAGAATCCATAACCGCCCTGCGCGCGGAACTACTTGGTCTGGCGAGCGTGGAGGCACCGGCAAGCAACCCAACCGACCAGGCAAGCATGACCCCTCTACCAATAGATATCCAGCAAGATGCCGACTTCTAGACAAATAACCATATGGCAGTGGAACTGCAGGGGCTACAGAGCTAAGAGAAGCCAGCTGCAAGCCCACTTGTCCACGCTAAATGAACAACCCGAGGTCATAGCATTACAGGAGACAGGACCCAACACCAAACTTCTCAACTACACAGCACACACACACCCCGATCACCCGCAACTAGCTACACTCGTAAACAGAAACATATGCACGTCCACTAGCGAAATCACCAACACACATATACCGCACATATTCACCACTTTATTGCCAGTCAAGAAAGGACAACAGCCGCTCCACGTGCTCAACGCTTACAGCCCTCCAAAACAGACGACCCACAACTTCAAGCCCCTCCTGCTTGAAGCCCTGAGAATAGCCAGACAGCAACCCCTGATAATAGTAGGAAACTTTAATGCCCCACACGAGGCATGGGGATACCATAAGACAACAAGCAAGGGCAGGGAACTAGAGGAATTAATGCAGACTTTGGGTCTCACTATACACAATGCCAGGGACCCCGACCCGCATCGGAAACAGCGTACAAAGGGACACAACACCGGACCTAACCCTAACGCACAAAATAGCAGCGGGAAAATGGAGGATCACCTCTCAGAACTTTGGGAGCGACCACCACATAATAGAATTAAAAGTCAACTACACGACGCGGCTGGCACATGAGCCACCAAGGAAACCCCTCACCAACTGGGATCTATTCAGACAGAAATGTGCGCAAGTGGAACCACCCAAAGAACTTACAAAAAGCAACATCAGAGAATGGACGCATGCGTCCATTCTCTGATGTTGCTTTTTGCAGAACATTTTAAAATGCAAAGGAGGCAGCGACGCACCAATAGACCCCATGATCCCGGCCCCGTACGTCGATTCTAAGCTACATCACATGTGGGACGCGTATCGCAGCATCGAAGCGAGATGGAAAAAACACCGGCACAGGAAAGCACTGAGAAGAAAGCAATAGCCAAACACGCAGACTACCTGACGCGATTACAGTGGCTCCAAGTGTGCGACGAAATGCGCGGCACACTATCGATGAAGCGCACGTGGGCGATCCAACGGAAACTAATCGACCCCGGTAACAACAAGACAGAATCGGCCAAGAAGATCACGAAACTTATACAAGATTACCAGGGCTCGGAATTACAAATGCATGGAGAGCTTATAAAACTATACGCAACGCAAAATGATAGTACGCGCTCTCCCCCTCCGCATTATATGGGCGCGAGCAACGAAATGCTAGACGCCGAATTCACATTCGAAGAGGTGCACGCCGCCATTAGAGCACTCAGAAGAGCGACCTCACCTGGAGAAGACAAGGTATCGAACAAGATACTACGACATCTAGAGGAGACGGCGATTCAGACTCTAACAGACTACTTTAACAAGGTGTATGACGGGAGGGGGATGTGCCCCCTGACTGGAAGCACGCTAACATAACACTCATTCCAAAGCCAAGCAAGCCAATAAAAATAGAAAATCTCAGACCAATATCGCTTACGTCGTGCGTGGGGAAACTCATAGGGGAAACTCCCGCATAGCAGATTACCTCGAGACGAACGACATGCTACCACACAACCAACTCGGTTTCAGACCAAGACTCTCCACTCAGGACGCACTCCTTCAAATTCAACACGACTTATTGGACCACCCATCGAAAAAAGACAACGCGGCCATTTTAGCCATTGACCTCCACAAAGCCTTTGATAACGTCTCGCACAAGGCAATACTCACAGAAATCTCAACGCTCGGGCTAGGAGAAAGAACATTCGCTTATGTTAAATCCTTCCTTACAGGCCGGACGGCCAGGATGAAGCTAGGAACGTCCCAAACACAGATCTTCAAGATGCCAGACAAGGGGACCCCCCAGGGAGCCGTAATTTCGCCTTTGCTCTTCAACCTCGCAATCCGACCGATGGCCAAAGCATTATACAGCATCCCAGGACTAAGATCAACTATATACGCAGATGATATCACCCTTTGGGTTGACCGGGGCAGCGACGCCGACATCGAACAGACGCTAAGGACAGGCGCCGAAATAATCGCGGAACTCGCAACCAAGGCGGGCCTCACTTACTCAACGACAAAATCCGAACTGATGATCCTTCATCCCCCCAGGACGAAACCGGCCACCCAACCGCCCATCAAAGTCGACATCGGAGGACAAAACATACCCACCGTCTCAAGCTTAAAAATACTAGGACTACGGATACAGGCCAACAGAGGGACAACCGAGACAGTACGCGTCCTACGATCACACACGGTCCAAACAATTTCCATGCTAAGAAGAATCACCTCAAGGCAACGTGGCCTCACAGAGGAAGAGAGACTAAGGATCGTACAAGGCTTCGTAGTCAGCAGATTCAGTTATCACCTGCCTTATGTGAACTTAACCCAATCGAACAAAGATTCGCTCGACGCTCTACTTCGGAGAGCCTACCGCTTGGACCTGCACATTCCACACTCTGCTTCAACAACCAGACTTGCTAACCTGGGCATTCACAATACCGTAGACGAGATAATCGATGCCCATCGGACGGCACAAATACACAGGCTGCACCACGACGGGCAGGTCCATACTGCAGCGGATCCAAATTCAACCGCCCAACACCGACTCCACTCCGGCCAGGATACCAAGAAACATCCGAGCCCTAATCAAAGTCAAACCTATCCCCTGAAACATGCACCCGACCTTCCACGCGGGAAGAAGAGAGGCACGCGCGCAGTACCATTCGCAGCACTACCCACCAGACAAACACACCCTGTATGTGGATGCGGCACGGTACCCCGGCAGAGCAGCCTTCGCAATCGCAGGCATCGCTTCCGCCACAGAAACGCAACCAATAATCAAAGCCTCCATCTGTACGGCAAACCCCACCACTGCAGAAGAAACGGCCCTGGCTCTCGCCATAACCAAGACGCCAACACCGACCGTCGTCCTGTCAGACTCACAGCAGGCGCTACGCAATTATGAGAAGGGCAACATCTCAGCCTCGGCCCTAAAAATTCTCGTGAAAAGACCTCCCGACCAGCCCGTGATACTGCTGTGGACCCCGGCTCACACTGGCGTGGGAACCAATGAGGTAGCTAATGAACAGGCCCGAGCATTAATACCCCGGGCGAGCACCTCTCTTGGTTCTACCACAGTCCTTCAGGTTCTACGCATCGATCCGCACTCGAATTCACTGGGTACGCCCTCACCACATACCGAGACATCACACAACACTACCGCCTCACCCGCAGAACACTACCCCCGCCCAACGCCAAACTTACGATAGAGGAAGCACAGATGTGGCGCACTCTACAAACCCATTCCTTCCCACATCGCACGCAGTTACAGCACTCCCACCCACACCTCTTCCTCTCCGCAGAGTGTCCGAGATGCCGCAGCCTCGACACGCTATACCACTCTTTGTGCGAGTGCCCCGCGGACCCTTACCCCCCCCCCCCCCCCCCCCCCCCCTTCCCCACCCCCACCCACTGGGAGCAGGCCTTGGGTAGCTCTTGCCTCGTGGATCAACGGACCCTGACGCAACGGGCGCTGAAGGTCGCTTCGGTCATCTGGGCTGAGGCCACCGCCCCAACCTGAACCCGGTGTCTCACCAATAAAGTGTTTTAAATGCAGAGCATTTTTAAATGCAGAGAATTTCAGTAACTCACGATGTCACCCGCGTTGACGTCCGTCGTAGTCCGCACCGTCGTTGTCCGCACCCCTATACCCCTACACTATATTAAAAAAATACTATCCGGCGCCTGGTTTCGATCCCTTGACCCTGCGGGCGGAACGCAATGTACATGGTGCTCTATCCACTGCGCCACAAAGCCGACACAGAATGGGAGGCTACGAACGCGCCTTATATCCTTGACTCATTCAACGTCAAGAAGCTGCTGATACAACGCATTCACTACCACCAACTCCCCAAACACTAAACGTTAACGCAATACACCCACCCCCTATGCGAAGCATTTACTCGAGTCCCCCTCGCGGGGAGATGGGACCGCCAAAAGCAACGCGTTGTGGACTGCGCAGTAAGGTGCCGGCACGTGCGAGAACCGCTCGCGCTTTATTTGCGCTCCTCTTTGGTGGAGCTTTCTGGCGAACGTTACGTTCAGAAGTCAGGTGTGTGTATCGGGTCTTGCCTGGCACCCGTGTTAAGTGACCTCCTGCTGGCTCGGTATGACCGCGCCCTCTTGAACAGCCTGGATGAAACTAACATTGTACGCGTATTTCGATACGTGGATGACTTTCTAATCTTATTTCGTCCCAAACTAGGCGAGTCACGAGTGCTGTCATGCGACATAGTCACCACGTTCGAGAGCACCCTTCGCGACTTCACCTTAACGTATGAGCTCCCATCAGAAAACAGCCTTAGGTTTCTTGATCTAGTGCTGTACTTTAGCCATGATCATTTTCTCTCTCTCTCTCTCGACTCGTAACCGCCCGTGGCAGGACATGCCGCCAGATTCTATTGCCCGACGGGTGGCCCTGCCAGATCGAGGAGGGTCAGGGGAACCTCTCGAGGGTAAAGGCACCTTTCCAAGCGTGAATTCCCCTTTCAAGGGTCCGCACTCGACCAGGGACGCCTGTACTCATTAAAGAAACCGGTTTGTGCCCGGCGGTACGCGGATTTGAACCCGGTACCCCCCGCAAACGAGGCGAGTGCTGTACCTCTGAGCCATCGCTTTTTTAAAGACGATAGTCTTTCTTGGGCTACTTAAGCCCAGAAATTTTGGTCTGTCTGTCTGTCTGTCTGTCTGTGACTCGATTCAGACACCCGGCCAAAGCAAAACAATGCCTGCGCAATAGTATTATATAGTGTAGTATATATAGTAATGCTCATACTTGTCAACATTATTGAAGAAGAACAAGACATTACGCAAATATGAGACAACAAATCAATACAGAAATGATATTTGCAGTGTTCCTTTATAAAAAAATCAAACATGCTTGACTTTTGCTAAATTAAATACTTCATCAACTGCAGAAAACGAAGTCACTACGCCATCGCCTGCTGTCGCCCGCGCCACTATAGCTTCTGGCGCCATTTTAAGAAATCAACCGGCAACAGTTACGCAAGGTTCCACTAGATAGGTTCCACGTTCTGCTTGCAACGCACGTGGAGTAGGGAAACGCGGTTCTATAAACGTTGAAGTAGGGCGCCTCGATTAACGCACGTCTTCGCCGTACGGCAGCGTTCGCATCGAGACACCCGGTTTGGAGCAGTGGAACGCGGGAAATTTAAAATGATTTAAGCAAACCTTTGGCGTCTTTACCTTGGGAGGAGCGCGACGCAAGAGGAACAACATGAGAGGTGAGCGGGAAAGCGAAGGGAGGCATTTACTTCGCAAAAGCCGATAAAGACTATCGTCTTTTGACGGCATTTGCAACGAAAGGAGCAGATACGCGGCCAATTTTTTTCTTTCTTGCCGGTCTTCGACAGCGCAACACAGCACTAAAATATAAAAAAACACTACCAACAATAAGGCTGCTATGCCATCGTGGGCTGTCGTTACCTTTTAAATTTCCCCCAAGCGTGGCGAGTGGTTCAACACTTGGCAGGCACTCGGGCACACAAGACTTTGTGCTCTGTATAAACTCGGAATCACTTTCGCAGAAGACTGTCGCGCCTGTCGCTCGTTTACATCACAATTAAGCCAGGTTATTCTCGACTGCCAAATACTGTTCAGGCCCAAAAACATAACGGGATCATACGGCACCCCGTCCTCTCTCTCTGCGCACAAAAAACCTTGTGCTATGTGGGTTCAGTGGAAAGTCCTTTTGATGTGTACACGTTTATGTGTACACTGTGATCCTTCTGTGAATTTTAGACCTATGCATTGTATAATACATAGGAAATGTAGTAATGACTTTGCTTTGTGCTATTTCTCTATTACGATTGTGTTATTATGCTTAAATTTGTGAACAGACGTGTTATTATGTACGTTGTAAATCGGGTGGCTGAGGCCCCTGTCAGGCCACGTCTGCCTTTAGCCTCAGCCTCCCCTTGGTTTTGCCAAGAAATAAAAATCAAATACTCAAATACTCAAATCAAAGGTTTCTTTGAAGGAAATCCCATAGAAACACTGCTGTCCAACAGTGGAGACGGACACGCTCCACAGTTTCCGGCTGTTTGCAAATAGGACAGTCAGTTCCCCATGGCATAGAAAGCCCCTTATCCTTCATCCATGTTGCAACATACCAGTATGTCGCTAAAAGAAGAAATCATTCGCTCTTGGTGATACTCCCATTCGCTTCATTCTTTTCAGAACATCTTGTCTACGCAGTATTAAACCCTGCACAATGAAACGGAGAAACTACATCCCATACATTCTTATATAATTATTTCCACAGTATACATTGGCCAAATAGTGCATCGAAAACCGAGCAAACAAAAACGTGAGGACGCAAGAATCTCTTTTAAGTATCCATAAATGCCCCATGTCATGCTATTTGTAGAGACTACGAATTCACGCGAAGCGCGCATTAGCCGCGCTTGAACTACTGTTCGCAGAAAAGAGTTTCAAACATCCTGCAAAAAAAAATCTATTCACGAGGTGTCTTACAAACAGGCGTGTCAGGCCGTAACCACCATCGCGGGTTCGTCCAAACAAATTCGTTCTACTGGTCCTCTCCCAAGTGGAATCTCATACAAATACAACGAATGTAGCACTTCCATGGCTTCCCTAGCCATTCAAGAGGCCTGTCGCTGAAACATAACGTTGAAAGAAGTTGTGAATCTCTTTTTTTTGTCCGCATCTCCACATTTGTCTGCGTTTTTTTTGTATTTCACAGTGTAACGCTGTTAATTTGCCTTTCTCACCTTCGTCTCTTCCCCCTATCAGTCTTTCAACCCCTTCAACCACACGTTTGGGGTGGGCGAAGGAAACGGTTCACGGAAGTTGTCTTCAAGCAACGTACAATAGTTCGTAATGTGCGATAGCAATCGCTGGGCTATGATTTCTTTTGCTAAGGTATGGCTGCGGGGATTTCACGCTTAGTTAATACGGTAGGAATCTTGATAGCCCTCCAGGTCTGTATATTCATACCTAGCTGATGACAGTATATATGCGAGAGGGGCGGGACAACTTTTAGGCCTTACAAGGTTCAGAAGGGATGATGTTGATAGTGATTGTGTTGAGTGGCGTGCACCCGCCGTCATCATCACCAATCCCAACGTCGCGGACTGTGCCTGTGAGTGCCCGTATCATTATCAGGGGTGCTTTCGGCAAGACGGGGGGAAGAAGTGGGGGAGGAAAGTTGCATTTTTTAATGCAAAAGTTGCGTGCACCCTGCACACCTCGATCGCCGGCCGCAGCCATCTTTTTCGTCGCCTCGGGGCTGTTAAGCGTGACGGCCTAGATGTGGTTTACGGATATGCCCCAAAGCCAACTACATCGGAAAGTATTACCAGACTTGGCCAGCGTGTCCCTGAAATCTTCGACTCGAAAAGGCCGAGGCTCGCACGTCACCATCTGGAAAAGCCGTCTCCGAAACGATCCGCCCGTTTGGGCGAAATAATCTGGTACTCTTCGTTATCGGTAACTTCGATCCTTTTCCGCGGCTAGGCTGGAGCTCCTGCGTCCTTTCACTACGGTGGCCGGAAGTAGAATCCATCTGAGCCATCCTCGCTCATGAGCACGCCGGTGCCGCTACTATAAAACGACCGTCTCAGAAGTGGCGCCGAAACGGGCAAGTGCCGTCCTACGACGATTCGTGTATACGACCACATCGGGTGTGTCTTCCATCGTGACCGCATTGTGTGTCTCGGCCCCATTTGAATTTCGAGTGTTGTTTCGTGAAGCGCGTCCGTTGCATCGTCTAGGGCCAGTAAAATATACTGTTCCATCTGCTGCGACATCTCCCATTTGTTTCCTGCGCGTCAACATCGTGCAGGGGTGATCCGTTTGCCACCCGACCGGCAATCGCGCCGCAATGATGATGATAACCCTATCTTGCCTAAAACGGGAAAGGGGGTCGGAGTTTTCCGGGATTACTTCCACCCAGGCGGCAACCGGCAGCCCTTGGGCGCGAGCATCATCTTCGGCCAGTTAGACGACCGTGATGATGATGGCGATGATTCCCTTGAAATTTGGAGCGTACCCAGAAGTGGGGATTGGCCAAAAGTATAACGAAGACTGCGCCGCTGTTACGTTTGCAGGCTTATTATACGTTTAATTTATATTTCAGAGAAAAAATTTGGGCGTTAAAGGGAATAACGTGCACTGCGAAGCATAGCGCTGAAAGAAGTTGTGAATCTCCCCCGCACGGGGCACCTTGAGTATTCATGGTGACGGTGTTGGCGACACCGCGGACCCCGAGCCCCCAACATAAACTGTAACCTACCGTGGTGATGTGTTTAAAGGTGAAGGGTAGAAGCCTCAAACGGTGGCCGTTTGAGAAGAAAGTACCCCCGTCCCCTGCTTTTTTCTATGCTGTATGGAAAATTCAAACCCCCCCCCCCCCCCCAAACGTGATCGGTCCCTGAAAAGGGGCCGCACCGAAGTATCTTTCCCTCCACTTCCAAGCATGAGCTTCCCAAAGCCAGACAAATACTCTCGTTTCCTTGTTATCGAATCCCTTGACACAGCCCGCCCTCTTGCTTCACAATCAGTATTTTTGATTACAAAATACCTTGATGGAATCATTGGGAAAACCTATAACGCCAAAAAACAACGCACAGGTGAAGTCCTTGTGGAAGTAAAAAACCAACAGCAGGCAACCACCCTTCTTGGTCAGACGAAAATGGTCGATCTGGACATCAGGGTCACACCCCACCGCAGCCTGAATAGCTCGCAGGGTGTGATCTCTGAGGCAGATCTTCTTAACGAGACAGATGCCGACATTCTTGAAGGTCTAAAGGATCAGGGTGTCACAGCCGTGCGCCGCATCACGATGCGTAGAGATGATAAGGTAATCCCCACGAAACATATCATCTGACCTTCAACTGCTCCTCACTTCCTGACCATATCAACGCAGGGTTCATCCGATGCTCCATTCGTCCTTACATTCCGAACCCGCGCCGCTGCTTTAAGTGCCAGCGGTTCGGGCACGGAACCAACTCCTGCCGTGGTCGTCTGACCTGCGCAAAGTGCGCTCAGCATGATCATCCATCTGATAATTGTCCATCATCAACCCTCACCTGCGCCAACTGCCAGGGACCCCATGCCGCCTACTCTCGAACGTGCGAGAAGTTTAAGCAGGAGAAGGCGATCATTAATGTGAAGGTAACTGAGAACATCACCTTCCCAGAGGCGCGAAAGAGGTTCGCCTCTTTCCCCCTGGGGAGGTATGCCGACGCGGCTCGCCGGGGGGCGGAGCGGCGTCTGGTGTCCACAGGGACCCAGTTCAGCGAGTCTGACCTGGTCCCCCCCCCCCCCCCCCCCCCCCCCCTGGGTTGCCTCTGGCAGCCCAATCCGTTGCCACGCCGCTTGCTGAGGCAGCAGCGGTTGTGGTGACAACCTCTTCTGTAGGGACCGGTGCCGCTCCCGCCTCTGCCTCCCCGTCCTCCAGTGCGTTGGAGGGTGCCGACCGGATGGACACCGGGGGCCCCGCATCGGCTCCCACCGCCACCGCCCCTCCCGTGCCACCTCTGGTGCCCCGGACGCCCTCGGCGGTGGCGGCTCAAACGAAGGGCTCCCGAAAGGGGGCCAAGTCCGAGGGGCCTGGTCCGCCAGGCACCCTTCTGGCATCCGATGAGGAGATGGATGTCGCGCCGTTCCTGCCTGCAACGCAGCGCAAGGAACGGCCTCCGATGTCCAAGCCGACAGAAAGGCCTAGAAATCCTAGAATAACTGCCCCGAAAGACGACACATAAACAAACACACACACACACACACTCCAGTTATTCTTAAATTTAAATAATGGGAAGTGAAAACATCATCCAATGGAACTGCAGAGGCCTCCTTAAAAATCTTGACGATGTGTATGAGATTCTGCATGCCAATCAGCCAAGTATCATGTGTCTCCAGGAAACCCACCTCAATTCTAAACAAACAAATTTTTTGAATAGGTACATGGTATTCAGAAAGGACAGGGTTGGCTGCACACACTCTTCAGGAGGTGTGGCAATTGTCGCCCGGAAATCTTAGCCTGCCACCCTGTCACTTTGAACACTGTCCTTGAGGCTGTAGCAATCCGTACGATAATATTTAATAGGTTGATAACGGTGTGCTCCATTTACATTCCTCCTGATTTTGCACTTCTGAGCTCTGATTTCGAGGCACTGGTTGACCAGCTGCCCGAACCATACATACTAACAGGCGACCTTAATGCGCACAACTCTCTTTGGGGCTCCTCCAGAACGGATGCCCGAGGTCGCCTGATAGAGAAGTTTCTTACATCCTCCGGAGCATGCCTTTTCAAAAAAAAACAGCCTACATCCCATAACTTAGGACACAATACATACTCGCATCTTGACTTGGCTATTGGTTCCGCAGTTCTCTTTCCATGTCTTGAGGGGGTGTGGGCACGACCCATATGGTAGTGACCATTTCCCACTTCATTAACGTATATAGGTATAGGCCCGAGCAGTCCATCTTCCCAAAAAAAGTTTAATGAATCAAAAGCAAACTGGAGCACATTCACACAAACATCTCAACTACACCACACATCCATAAACACCTACACGTTGAGGAAGCCGCCCAACTCGTCACGGCGCACATCCTCGACGCCGCCGAAAAGTCCATTCCCCAGGCCTCCGGGGTCCCGCAGCCCAAGGAGGCCCGGTGGAACGAGGACTGCAGGCGGGCGCGAGAGGCCCAGAACAAGGCGTGGGGTGTCCTTCGCCGGTACCCCACGTCAGATAACCTCATTTCTTTTAAAGGGGCAAAGGCTTTTGGGAAGCGAGTGCGTCGTGAGGCGAAAAGGGAGAGTTGGCGCCCCTTCCTCACTTCCATAAACTCATAACGGACACTCACAAAGCTGGACACGAATACGAAAACAAAAAGGACAACAGACACACAGCCTGCCCCTGGTTAGTACAACAGGGGACACACTGGAAGACCAGGCTAACACACTCGCACAACACTTCCAACACGTGTCCAGCTCAGCACACTACACTAATACTTTCATGCAACAAAAAACATGCAGAAAAGAAGCCCTTACGAGACAAGAACAAGTCGAATTCTGCTTACAACTCTGAATTCACACTTCATGAGCTGAAGGTTGCTCTTTCCACTGTAAGCCCTCAGCTCCAGGGGCAGACAGCATTACATACACCATGATACAACACCTACACACAGACACTCTTGAGACACTCCTACACCTCTACAACAAATATGGCTTTCGGGGCAGCTTCCAAGGTCTTGGAAGGAGGCTATAGTTGTGGCCTTTCTGAAGGGGGGAAGGACCCTTCCTCTCCCGCAAGTTATCGTCCCATCGCCCTGACAAGCTGCCTGTGTAAGCTCCTCGAGAAGATGATAAACCGTAGGCGTGTACTTTCTGGAGTACAACGGTCTTCTCGAGGGCTGCCAGGCAGGCTTCAGGGTGGGGCGATCTACCAATGATCAACTTTTGCACTGGAATCCTACATAAAAGATGCATTTGTCCAAAACCAGTTCTGCCTTACTGTATTTTTGATATTGAAAAAGCTTATGATACAGCCTGGCGCTACGGCATCCTCAGGGACCTTAAGTCATTTGGTGTCTCTGGCAACATGATGAACACTCTTTGTAGTTATTTGGCCGAACGAACCTTTCGAGTGAGGGGTTTGGGGGTGCACTCTCCACTGTATATTTGCAGGAAAATGGTGTGCCGCAAGGTGGAGTTCTAAGCTGCACCCTTTTTTATAGTTAAGATGAACTCCCTCCGAAAGGCATTGCCGCCGACCATTTCCTGTTCCATCTATGTAGACGATGTGCAAATATTTTTAAATCCTGTAACCTGTCAATATGCGAACGTCAAGTACACTCGGTGTTAAGAAACTTTCTGGCTGGGCGGACCTTAACGGGTTTAAAAACCCGGCCAAGAGTACTTGTGTTGTTTTTCCCGCAAGCGCGGGATTAACGCCGACCCTGAGATTACGCTTAACCGTGCACCTATTCCTGTTAAACGGGAGCACAAGTTTTTAGGTGTCATATTTGAAACAAGCTCACGTTCATACCTCACGTCAAAACACTTAAACATAAATGCCTCAAAACACTAAACATTCTCAAGGTCCTCTCCCACCAATCCTATGGTGCAGACAAAGAACTGCTTCTCCGGGTCTTTACCGCGTTAGTCGGGTCTCGATTAGACTACGGCAGTGTCGTGTATGGGTCGGCATCGAAAACGACGCTAAAAAGTCTTGATCCAGTACTGCACTTGGGTCTGCGCCTTGCGTCGGGTGCGTTCCGCACTAGCCCGGCCCAGAGTCTATATGTTGAATGTAATAAGTGGTGCCTTGAGTACCAACGAACGTATGTGGACTTTCTGTACGCTTTTAAAATTTCATCTTTGAATGACCATCCTTTTAAACGTGTTCTTAATGATACATCCACATCGCCACTGTTTGTAAATCGCCCGTCTGTTCCTTTGCCGTTCTCACTTAGAGTGAGACAGGAAGCTTCAAATTTCGACATCTCCTTTTTAGACATTCACACATCTTCTTTTACTGACGTCTTACCACCCTGGCAGCTTCAACCTGTGTGTTGTGACTTGTCTTTCACGAATATTGATAAAACCAGGGTACCACAAACTGCAATTTTGCAGCACTTCTTGTCCCTGCAGTACAAGTATCAATGTGCAGAGTTTTATAGTGATGCATCAAAAACTGCAACCATAGTGTCTTGCGCTGCTCATGGACCAAACTTTGATGCATGCAGAACCATGAGCACATACACCACAATTTACTCAGCTGAAGCATATGGCATCTTACTCATTGCACAACACATTCTTGAACACAAAATCTCGAAGTCCATCATATATACAGATTCCTTGAGCGTTGTGCGCGCATTGGCATCATACAAGCCATGCAAAAACAGAATTGTCCATATGGTTTTCAACACTATCATGTCTATATATGCCCAAAAACTTGTTCTGGTGTTGTGCTGGGTTCCAGGCCATGCTGGGATTGCTGGCAATGAGGTTGCGGATCAGAAGGCCGCAGTTGCTGCACTAAGGAACACAGTAGATATAACAATACTACCACAGAGTGACCTTAAGCCACAAATTCGACAACACCTTCGTAGGAAATGGCAAGCACAGTGGAATGAACAGACAGATAACAAACTACACGTAATAAAGCCACACTTGGGACGATACACAACTGACTCACACAACAGACACACGGAAGTCGCCTTGGGTAGGCTGCGGATAGGGCACACCCATGCGACGCACTCGTATCTGCTGACGGGATCATCTAGACCCAGTGCAGCAGGTGCGGAGAGGCCCTATCCGTAGTGCACATACTAATCACATGCAAGGCACTTCACACAACACGACACAAACACTTCAGAGAACTCTACAGACAACATATTCCCCTACATCCGTCGTTTTTTTTAGGTGATGATGCAATTGTTTCCGTGAAACGTGTGTTTGAGTTTTTGTCAGAAGTCAAGTTTTTAAACCTCATTTCCTATCATGCATAATGAAATCTGGCCCTATACACCAGTCATGCTCATTGTCGTTTTGTGATTTTACTTTTGTTTTGCTGAGTTTACGTAGGGTTTAAGGTTTCACCCCTCATATATCACTATTGTTTTGGCGCTCTTTGCCCCAGTTGGCCTTGCGCCATAAACATCCAAACATCATCATCATCATCAACTCGACGCAAACACTTTCCACAACTATACAGACAACACATCCCAACTCCACCCTCACATTTTTTAGCCGACAATGCTACAATTCCTTTTAAGTATGTTTCGAAATTTTTAAAAGAGATTAATTTTTTACAGCTCATTTCATACTGCACGTAATTACAACCTGGCCCTCTACACCAGCCATCTCATTTGTTTTTAAACAGCTTCTGCTTCACTTTAGTTTACAATTGTAATTTTATTCTCATCGCTTTTATTAAAATCACAATTGTTTCTGGCGCTCTTTGCCCTCGTCGGCCTTGCGCCATAAAAAGACAATCATCATCATCATCATCAAGTTGTGAATCTCTTTTTTTCCCCGCTTCTCCGCATTTGTCTGATTCTTTTTTATTTGACAGTGTTACGCTGTAAATTTGCCTTTTCACACTTTTCTCTATCCTCCCTATCAGTCTGTCAACCTTTTCCCCATCCCCACACCAGCAGGCCTGGGGTTGGAAGAAGGGGTTATTCGTTGAGGGTGGAACAAGGAAATTACGCCTGCTGCGGGCTTACTTTTCAAATCTCCTGTCTATAAAATCAATCAATCAATCAATCAATCAATCAATCAATCAATCAATCAATCAATCAATCAATCAATCAATCAATCAATCAATCAATCAATCAGTCAGTCAGTCAGTCAGTCAGTCAGTCAGTCCCGTCAGTCAGTCAGTTCAGTTCAGTTCAGTTCAGTTCAGTTCAATCCAGTCCAGTCCAGTCCAGTCCAGTCCAGTCCAGTCCAGTTCAGTTCAGTTCAGTTCAGTTCAGTTCAGTTCAGTTCAGTTCAGTTCAGTCAGTCAGAAAATATCGTGTAGCAGCTCAACGGTGTCATTTGAGTGAAATGGCATTCGACTGAAAGGCATTCGAAACGCTTATGTATCACGGGTATAAGAAACCAGAAAAAACATTAAAGAATTGCGGAAATAGGCAAAACGTATAACACATGGCATGTGCACAATATCGCGAAAGTTCCACCTGCAATCTTCATTAGAGGAAATGAAGATACTTGGTCAAACGAAATTTTGAAAAACTACAAAAACAAGGAAAATATAAAATGATTACGGAAAATGGCGAACCGTGTAACGCCCTGCATTCCCACAATAATGCAGATTTCGCAGAAGTTCTAAATTTAGTCGTTATAAAAACGTAAATGGAGATAATTGGTTGGACGAAATTTTGAAAAACTAAAACATAAGAACAATATTAAAAAAATTTCGAAAAATGGCAAAACGTACAACGCGTGGCATTTCCACAATAATGCAGATTTTGTGGAAGTTCAACTTCTAATCGTTATATTACAGTAACTGAGATGATTGGTACAAGGAAGTTTTCAACACTAAAAAAATAAGAAAAACTTAAAAATTTACGAAAAATGGCGAACCGTGTAATGCCCTGCATTTCGACAATAATGCAGATTTCGCGAAAGTTCCACTCTTAATCGTTACATATCGTAAATGGAGATAATTGGTCTGACAGGATTTAGAAAAACCAAAAAATCTGGATGGAAAAAATCACTCTCAAGACAAGAGGAATAAGAAAGATACGGATGAGTAGATAATTCTCTGAATTTCTGCAGAATTTTTTTCGTTGCTGCGGCGATGTGCTAAATGTTTGAAACGGTCGGGCAGCGCCCGCGAATGCCGCTCGTGCGGCATAGAACGGCCGGACCTGCGGCCAATAGGAACATGGCTATGTGAACGTCACAGAATCAGCATTCGCACGCTCATGCAACCACATAAACAACCGCACGTGCGTTCACAACACGATGTCGCGCGCAGTTTTAAACGAATGCTTAATCTGTCGGTGTCCGCGCAATTGGTGGACATCACAGCAGGGAAAATGTGTATAGAAGAACCCAAGAAGAACCGTCCGAGGTACACCAAAATGTGTTAGGTACGCATAACAAGCGAGTCCAGGGTTTCTTCCTGTGTTTGTCTTCTGTGCTATGTGTGCGTATATTGACAAATAATTGGCGATTGTTATATGAAACCGCAAATAAACTCAAATTTACTGCAAAGCAGCCTGAGACAACTTACCCAGAAGTACAATAAAGCCTATTTTTTAAAAGTCCCAACAAGCTTTGCTTGCGGCAGGCTTAATTCGGTCTGCAAAAAATATGCTTCTGAAATGCGAAAATCGCGACGTTCGCAGGCAATGTAGACGACATTTTCAGGCATTGCGAACTTCGCATGTGCGAAAGTTCGTTCCACCGAATTCGCAGACGAAAAACGCACCATGTAAATGGGCTTTAAGCGAACGCACATCATAGTCACCTGCATGCCCCCCTCACGTTTTCGCCAAGCGTCGCGCTGTCGAGGGCCTCGTGCGGGCACAGCATACTGCCTCCTTCCCTCCCCCACCGCACACTTTCGGAGAGCGCTGGCTCGCGGCACCATGGCGAACCGCCCTCCCCTCCCAATTTCCGACACTCTCCTCCTTTGCTTTCTTTCACTCGTCGGTCTTTCCATCGTTCGCTCGGTCACGACGCCGCCGCCAGGCTGAGCTCAGGGACGGGCGCCAAAGGGCTGCGCCCTAAAACGAGCCCAACGCTACCCGGAGCTCCCTGCCCTGAATTCGCATGGCACCGTGTACGCGCTTGCTAACCACGTCTCCCCACCAAGCGCCATGGCGGTCGGCGCCCTATTCACAGTTCCCCCCGAGGAAGATGCCGACACCATCCTTCAAACATCATACAATACAATCCCCTCGCTACCTATCATCGACGCCAAAAGACTTCATGGCTCCACGATAGTGCAGGTCCTATTTCAAGGTACCATCGTGCCGTATTGGATCTGCTACCGAGCCGCAACAATGAGTTGCTACCCCTTTAAAGGAGTACTGACATCAAATTTTGACGCCTTAAAAATGATATAATTGGATTCAGTAGTTTGTACAAATGCCTCACAGAAATTTTTGCAGCGATCCGAGGGCCGAAATCACATCTAAAATCGAGTTTGATTGTCCCGGCCGCGAGCTTCCACAAATCGGCAGCACTAGCGAAATCGCTTTCGGCGTGACGAAACATCGGCCTGCGTGTCTGGCCAGTTCAGGGTGACGTCATATAGTCGTTTTCGGAACCGGAAACGATATCCTGCGATGCTGTTGTCGGTGGTATTCGTTTGGGCAGGAGACGTGGGTGTAGCTGTGTGAGCAATGCTTGTAAACTATGCGCACTTTGCGTGGTCGACGTCCTTGCTCTTCAGTTCGTGGCGGGCGCATGGTGTTGCCTTTGCACTGGTGCCGAAAACTGCGCGGTGCGCGATGTCGACGCGCACTGCGGCGACGCGGTGGTGCGCGTCGCCGAGCTCGCCCAAGTTGTGCTATGGCAAGCTCGCGGAATGCGAAGTACTGCTCGTGGAAGCCTCTCCGAGCAAATCGACGACGACGCCAAGATGCATTATTTTCCACGCGACGACATGCAGCGCTAAACGTGGACTGAGTTCGTGCGCGGCGGCGGCCGCAAGAACTGTCGCCCAATCCAGCGGGCTCGGCGTTGCTCGATTCAGCTTGGGTGTTGGGAACTTTAGGCTTAGTATCGTGGCGAATATTTGATTGCCGGTATTTGTACAACTGCGAATGGCCATTCCTTACACAACTTTTCAATCCACTATCGTCCTCTTTTTCGCATATAGAGCTTTCTTATGGCGATAATTCCCGTTTCAGCGATCGGTGATCAAAACATCTGCCGTGGCCTGTTTTGATTCTAGCGCGCAGGTGGCGGCATCTTTCGGCTGCTTGCCGCACCGCGGTGACCGCGGTGCCGGCAGTGCTAGGTCAGAGCGCCGAACCTCCGCTGCCGGTCAGCGTAGGCTTATCATCGCGGCATATATCGGAACACCGCTTTTAAATTCAGCGCTGATAACAACCACAATTTTTCACCACACTAACATCTACTTTCTCGCACGTGGAACTTCTCTTTCGCGATCAGATTGATTAGAAGAGTGGTGACAAGCTGTTGCTGTCATGGTCTGCGCCGGTTCGAGCCGCAGTGATATTAAAAAACGGACGACGGCGAAGACATCGCCGGCCTAATCGCCTGGCCAAATAAAGTTGTTCTGTCTGTCGGGCGGCAGCGACTCATCCGAGTCTGACGATTCAAACGACATGTCGACTGCGCGGGCGAGTGCGAACGATGTGCAATCGTAGCAGACGATGCGACAAACGTCCCTGACGTCACGGGTGAGACCGTGACGTAAGGCTGGCCCGCTTGCAGACTGGCCTTCGAACGGCCATTTTCCCGCGCGGCGACCGAATTTGAAACTGGTTGCAATAAACGTGCTATAATTAATTTTATGCTGGCGGCTGACGGCTTTCGGTTCGATTTTCGTAATTACTGGGCAAATAGGTATTCTTTACAGCATAAAACCTGAAAGCGAGAAATTTCGTGTCAGTACTCCTTTAAGGGGGAGCAAGAGGCCTGCTACGCCTTCTGGCGGCCTGGACACCGCAAGGATGTCTGCTCCCACCCACCCCCCACCGACCGCTGCACCACCTGCGGCACCACATCTCCTCAACTCAACTACCCCGCACCCCGTATGCGGGGCGCCCACCTTACCAGAGAGGCTTGTTGTCGCAGTCGCTTCCAGCCCCGGCGGAAGAACAGCACACCTGCGATGACTCGACAGCACCTGGATGCCCTTTCACCCCATGGCCAATCACCGAAGTCGACCACTGTAGCAACACCGACTGGAAAGGTAGAAGGCCTCAGTTCTTCGCCCTTTCCACTCGCGCTACGTCACGCTACGTCAGTACGTCAGCTAATGGATAAGGCGGCTGACGAGCCCCGCGGAGTCGCGATCACCGCACCTGTCACCGCGATCTCGCGGCATCACACGTCCGGCTGGAGGATGCCCCTACTGCCCCGCAGATTCGGCATTCCTTATGGGTCTTTTTCCTCGGGCGTCTCTTTGCCGTCGATTCGCTCGTTTTTTCTCGTGCTCCTGTGAGCGTTCTCGTGTCTGCAAGTCTTGGAAATGTCAAAGGAAGTACTCTGAGATGCCGTTCTAGTGCTGTGTACCGCGATGCCGTGGCAGCTACACCGGGGACACGAGGGTACACGCGTGCGTGCCTTCCCCTCATGTGCGCCTTCTTCGAGGCTCCCGAAGTGTCCGGGCTACATGTCTAGGGAAGCTACGAAGAGGGAAGACCCCGACTCCAAGCGGGCGAGCATCGAGCATGCTGCCCTGCAGAACGGCATCGCTGAATCTAACGAGGTGTTTTACAGAGCTTCTGGCACGTAATCGAGAAAAACGAAAGGCTTCCTCTGGTTCAAATCGTCGAAGATGAACCGCCCTGGCTTAAGTACCCTGTTTGCGTCAAAGGAGACTTGAGCGTGACGGTACATGTAATAAAAACGGCCATAAAAAAGCTAGGCGCAAATGTGTGCGTTCCCGCAACTGCCAGCAGTAAAAGGGGCATCGTACAACTCCTCGAAGGCGTCGAGATGTGGGACGGGGTCCAGCTCAGTCGCAGAAATTTGCGAGGCTGTTTGTTTACCGCTCGATCAGATGTCCACGTTCCGAGAAGACAGCGCCGACTGCATCGTTTTCTGAAAGATTAGGTCACTTTATATCTGAGCGAGAAAACAGCGCAGACGCTACTCTGCTGATTTCATGGTGTTTTGCTGCCTTATATTCACGATATCGCCCCATGCGTACGCTTACATACGCAACCATGGTAGGATCACCTTGCCACATACTATGGTGATCAGGTCAGTGTGCTCTTGGTATGAGCCCTCAACAAGAGCATCGCAGTGAAACATTTCTCAGTTACATCAAGACGAGGATTTCTGACCTAAAAGACGACCAGCGCTTTGTGAACGCAATGGTAGACGAAATCCACATAAAACGTACCTACTTTGATTATAAAGGGTGTAATATTACCGGCGTTGCGCTCAACCAAAAGGAATTCAAGCTGCAAACTGTGCGCTCGTTTTCAGGGTGCGCAGCCTCACGTGCAAATTCAAAGTTGCGCACATCGTACCAGTGCACAGGCTGAGAGAGAGAGAGAGAGAGAGAGAATAAACTTTATTTGGGCCTGCAGACGGTGTCAACAGAGGCCCAGGTGCCGTGACGCGGCCGCGACGTCGTTACGATAGCACCTCTTGAGCCGCACCCGGGCGCGCTCTACGAGGTCGGGAGGATCGTACCCCCTTCCCCGCGTCGCACTCCGGCCGCTGCCTTTCGAGGGCCGCCGCAACCTGCTGGACGGCGTGTAGCTGGGTGTTATAGTCCTTGCTCTTCTTCGCCGCATTGTACTGCGGTGGGAGCGTAGTGGTCTCGCTGGCCTCACGCGGTCGTAGTTGACAGTTCCAGAGGAGATGAGCCGTAGTGGCTCGCTCCCGCTCGCACAGTCTACAAATGTCACTTTCATATACCTCCGGGCACACATGTCTGGCTAGCACTGGAGTCAGTATTGAATCAGTTTGCAGCTGTCCGCCTCCGCTCGGGTAAGTCCCGGATGCGGGGGCGGCATAGTCCTCCTGTTGAATCGGTACCACTGTAGCACTTCGTTGTAGGTGGTCAGGGGGTCCTTGTTACCTTCTGGGGGTTGCCACTCCAAGATTTCGACACCACTAGCCACCGCGCGGTCGGCCAGTCCTCGCGCGGCGGCATGGGCCGTCTCGTTGTGGTTGTCATTGCCCCGGCGCGATACAGTGGGGCCCATATGTGCCGGGAACCACTTCACACACACCGCATTGTCACGCACTCCTGCTGTACGGAGGACACGCGCTGCGGCACTGCACACCCTGTTCTGAGCGTAGTTTAGCACTGCTGTTCTTGAATCACTGAGCACCGTAGTCCACTGGGGATTCACTATGGCCAGGGCAATGGCCACCTCTTCGGCGTGTGAGGCCTTGCTAGCCCGGAAGCATGCGGAAGACCTGATTTCGCCCCTTGTAGCCGTCACCACTGCGGCCGCAAAGGTGGCGTGCTGACTCTGGTGCTCGGCCGCGTCGACGAAGACTGCGCCTGTGTGTTGTGCATGTTAAGTGCATGCCACCAGAGCTCGCGCTCTAGCCATTCTGCGGTCGTGGTTGTGCTCGGGGTTCATGTTCCTGGGGATAGGACATACGATGAGGCGGTTGCGTGCGTCTGCTGGTATCTGCTCCTTGGACTCCTGCAGGCCGCCTCGGGGGAGGAGGCCCGCTTGGTGGAGGATGTAACGGCCCGTCCGTGTTCTAGATAGGCGTTCTATCTGAGCGGTGCGCTGGGCTTTGGCAATCTCATCCAGGGTATTATGGACACCTAGAGCGATCAACTTTGCAGTGCTGGTGCTCTGGAGAAGTCCCAAAGCTGTCTTGTAGGTCTTGCGGATAGTGGCGTCCACCTTTTCCCGCTCGCACTGCCGCCAGTTGTGGAAGGCGGCCACATATGCGATGTGGCTGACGGCAAACGATTGTACCAGTCGAGTGAGGCTGGATTCTTTCATGCCCGCATGTCGCGTGGAGATGCGCCGGATGAGATGGACCGCCGCTGCCGCCTTCGTTGCTATCTTGCTGACCGTGGATCCGTTGGTTCGGTTCCGCTCGATCAGGAGGCCCAAAACCTGTATCTGTGCGACTTCGGGAATCGACTGGCCCCCTGTCGTACACACCGTAAGGGGGGGGGGGGGGTGGTGATTGCGGCTTGCGCCTGCCCCTCGGGGGGAGGATGAGCAGCTCTGATTTAGAGAGGGAGCATATGAGGCCCGTGCCATGAAGCTGGTCTTCGATAGCGTCGACTGCTGCTTGGAGAGTATCTTCGGCGTGGCCGTCGCTCCCTCCCGTGACCCACAGTGTAATGTCGTCGGCATAGATGGTGTGCCGAACGTCCGGCACCTGCCCGAGGCGGTTGGCGACGCCAGTCATGACCAGGTTGAAAAGCAGCGGCGATACCACGGATCCCTGGGGGTACCTCTGCTGCCAAGTTGCTTCTCGGGTAATTGGAGCTCACCGGCGCACATTTGCGTGTAGCGGCCTGTGAGGAAGTCCCGTATGTATGCGTACGTCCGCCGCCCCATGTTCAAGTGAGAGACTTGCGCCAGAATCGCACAGTGCCGCACCCTATCGAAGGCACTTTGGAGGTCGAGGCCCAACACCGCCTTGTTGTCCCGGGCGTTGACCGTGTCGTCGATGACCTCGTGCTTAAGGAGGAGCATGGCATCTTGAGTGCTCAGGTGACTCCGAAACCCTACGAGTGAGTCGGGGTAGAGTTTGTTGTCTTCGAGATAGCGCTTCCATCGGTTGAGGAGGACATGTTCTAAGACTTTGCCCACACACGAAGTGAGCGAAATCGGCCGGAGATGGTCGATACTGGGCGGTTTGCCCGGCTTCGGAATTAGGACTGTTCTGGCCGTCTTCCACTGTCTCGGGAGGCGACCCGCATGCCAGCACTTGTTATAATAGCGCGTTAGCGCAACGATAGCCTGATCATTGAGGTTCTTAAGGGCCTTGTTCGTCACTCGGTCGGGGCCCGCCGCCGATTTGCAGTTGAGAGTTTGCAGGGCTGCCCGCACTTCCCAGACTTCGATGTCCCGGTCTAGGACGTCGTTGGCAGCGCCGCCATATTCGGGGTGCTGATCAATAGGGGAATCGGGGAGATATTTGTCCTCTAGGTGTTTTCTCACCTCGGACTCGCCCCGCTCTGCGATGGCTTTGGGAAGGATGCGAGCGAGGGTGTTCTGTTGGTAGCCTTTTGTCTTAGTCTCATCGAGCAAGTGCCGGGGCAGTCGCCATGTCCTACCCTTATGTATCTGGCCATCGGCTTCGCTGCATACCTCGTGCCACTGTTGAGCGCTGAGCGATTTGCAATGCGCCTGGATCTCTTGGTTGAAAATGGCGACTTTCTTGCGGAGGCGCATGTTGGTGCGTTGCTTCCTCCAGCGCGCTCGTATGGAACGCTTGGCCTCGAGCAAGTGGGCGAGTCGGCTGTCCATTTGGCTAACGCTTTCGTCAGTCTCGATCGTTTGGGTCGCCTCGGCCGTGGCCTGCATGACTGCTGCCGTCCACGCCTCGATGTCTTCGATTTCCGCACTTTCCTCAGGTAGACATCGCCTGAACTTATTCCAGTCCGTGAGCTCATGTGTGCGGTTGCTCTGCGCACTCTTGGGGTTCAGGAGTGGAACGCGCACTTTGAGAACGTAGTGGTCGCTTTCGAGTTCCTCGCTCGTGTTCTGCCACCGCGCCCCCGGGGTGGGAGCTGCCGTCTTAATGAAGGTGAGATCCGTGGTAGTATCACGGGTGACTGATGTACCGATACGCGTGGGGTACGCCGGGTCCGTGAGCAGCTGCAGCCCGGCCTCAGTTGCGTCCTCCAGCAAGTTGCGGCCTTTGACGGTCGTTTTCGGGTAACCCGAGTCTTGGTGTGGCGCGTTGAAGTCGCCCCCGATCAGAAGTGTACTACCCGCAGCTAGTCGGTTCGCTCGATGGAGGAGCGCCCGAAACCGCTGCTTGCGATGGGTCGGACTGCTGTACACCGTGACGAGAAGGATGCGTTCTCTGTGTTTCTTGCCAACAATCACTTCCAGGGCGCAGTGTTCGATCGCACTGCTTTCGATGAGACTGTGTTCTATGAACATGAGGTCTTTGCGCACGAGAATGCACACTCCTCGGCCGGCCCCCGTGGACGTCGCACGCGCGCTGGGTGGGCGCGCGTGCGCCCGATACCCAGAGAGCTGCGGCGGGGACTCGCTGAGCGTTTCCTGTAGCATAATAACATCGGGCTTACGGTTGAGATGTCGGAGGTATTGCTGTATGGCTTTCTTGCCAACGTATCCATTGCAGTTCCAGTGCCATACCAAGAAGTCTCGTTCGGGTGAGCTCATTGCGAAAAGTGCACGTGCGTTTGTTGCTGATTAACCGGCTGGAACTGCTGAGGGTCCCCACCTAAGCCTCATTTGGAGTTGGGTTTGCATTTGCATGATCATGGTCTGCATGTTACAGCACGTTTGTTCTAACTGCGCGCTGCGCTCGTTTGACATTTTAATGAAGGCGTCGGTGCGTTCCTCAAAGTTCTCAAGCCGTACAGTAGCTTCCGTTCCTTGGCGGCCTCGAGTGCCCTGCGTTTAGGTGTCGGCTCCGCTTCCCGCTGTTGACTTCGTGGGTCCTGTTCTGGTCGTGCCTCCAAGGTGGCTGCCTCTGCGGGCGGCGGGTTGCCTGATGGTGATCAGTGCCGTTCGGAGGGCGCTTGCTGCTGTAGGGCGAGGAGTCAGTCCAGCTTTGTGTTGATGTCCGCGTTCATGCGTTCAAGTTCAGTGATCTTCTGGCGTAGTTGGGCGTTTTCGTTCTGGAGGGCCTTCATTGCGTTGTCCTCCGTTTGGGATGGTCGTACAGGCGTCTTGGGTGTTTTGAGGGTATCGGCCCAGGCGACTCGTTCACGGGTTAGCGACGGCTGTCGGGCGCGACTTGTGCTGCGCTTGCTGGTAGAGCGGTGTCCACTGTTGCCGCGCGTTTGCGACCGCGATCTTCTTCGTGTGTTCTCGGGCGATGCGGGGCGCAATGGCGGGAAATCGGCAGCTGTATTGTATTCCGGGAAGCGTTGGCTGCCTAGAGCATCCATTTTGCGGTTCCACTGCCGGCGCTTGACAACATAGGGCACCTTGAACTTGTTTGTGCACTCGCGAGCTCCGGTCACGTGACGGCCGCCGCACAGCTTGCATTTAGGCGTGCAATGGCGGTCGTGGTCCGCGTTAGGGTAGCCTCGCCACATGCAATGCATACTCGGGTGTCAGGGAAGGGGCATACGTCACTTCGATGGCCGACTTTTCCGCATTGCCTGCATACATCGAAGTGCTTCCTATATAGGCCGCACCGCAGGAGAATCGGGCCGTATTTCACATAGTTGGGGACCTTGGGCCCCTCAAACAGGACGATTACCGCTGTCGTGTTGCCGATTCTGTGTGCTTGTAATGCCAGAGGGTTCGCCTCATTTACGATATTGGCATTGATCTCGGCGGGGGAGTCCTCGATCGCGATTCCTCTGATCACACCCTTCACGGTGTCTTCGTGTGCCGCTTGATACGCGCTGACCTCGTAATTCCTGCCTCCTATGAAGAGGCCTTGCATGCTGACATATAGTCCCGCTCGGTGGGGATCGGGGGTGCTCACCACGATGACATTTTGGGCCACGTTAGTGCAGATTGTGTCCGCGTTTGCTTCTTGTTTCGGGATTCCTGCCGCTGCGACTACGGCGGACATGATAATCGTCGCCTCGGTCCTCGCTATGTTCAGGCCTCCACGTGGCCGCACTATTATCTTGATATCATCCTTTGGCAGTATCGGTGGCATGCGTGCTGCTTTCGTGGCCGCTGCCGTGGCTCTCCTGGCGTAACTAGCTCGCTCTCGCGCTCTCGACGTATGTTCAATCGATGGGGACTCACCGGCTTTCGAAGCGTCGTCGGCGGCAGCGGCGGGCTTTGTGCGCTTGCCCACTGTCGTCCATCCCGCCGTATCTCTGGGAGTTATGTCGCTGCCTTGAACTCCGATGCTCGTGCGGCCGTCGTGGCTGGCGAGCTTCAGATCCGAGCTCCTATCTTCCTTCGGTGCCGTGCTAATATCCATCGTCGTGTCCGCGTGGGCCATACCGAGCAGCGGTTAGGCCTAACGGCCGGTGCCGGCGCTCCCGGGGGCCGTACTCGCGCTAGGCCTCGGCTAGGCTTAGCGGGGCGGCCACGCTGTGCACAAGAAAATCGTTCGTAAATCGAGTAATTCACGTACCACTTGGTCGACTGTGGTGTCAGTCGGTGCCGGAGATGGTACCGCCCACTGTGGTAACAATGAAACTTCGGTATAGGATAATTAGCGCTGCGATAATGGGCATATTAGCGGGAGCCGACGTGAAGCGCGTCCGCACTCGCCGGCCTCCTAGCTGCCAACCTGCACAGGCTAGACGCAGCGTTCGTGTAGAAGACGCTCGAAGATGTGATTTGCGGGCTGGAAGAGATTGGGTACCGGGTCGTGTGCGTCGTGAGTGACAACAACTCTGTGAACAAAAAAGCGACGTCCCTCTTCGAATCACCTCCACCGTACAGAATTGTGTACCTACACCCGTCAGACCCTGCAAGGCCGCTGTTCTTCGTTATTGACCCGGTACACTGCTCAAATGCATAAAAAATAACTGGATAAACCAGAAGAATGACCAAGTTTGCTTATACTTCCCTCAGATTCAAACAGACAGGGCACAGCCAGAGCGCATGCAAACAGCGCAATTTGTGACAAAGACCTTCACAGCAAAGAATGTGACCAACTGTTGCAACAAGGGGAAGGGCTGTCAAGAAAAGCCACCTCCTCTTCGAATATTGAAAGGCAGGACGTAAAGCTTGCCCTTGTTACGATCGGCGTATTGACATTACGACGCCCGTCTGCAATGCTATCGGGTTCAGTCACCCAACGCTTCCGTCGGCCAATTATCGCAAGTTTTCCTCTCCCCTACCCTCATCGATGGGGAGCGACCCGGCTTTGTACGCGATGACGCGGCGGAGAGGGACGCTTCTGCTGGACACAAGGCGCTTTCCGCGGCTTCCCGCCGGCGAGGCAGGGAAGCAGGGAGGGATTTACAAAGACGTGCAGCATTGTTTTTCCGGCGGCAATCGTCAGCGGGGGACTGCTTTGTTGTGGTCCGAGACGCTGCTATTCAACGAGTACTCCACGCCGGATTATCGACCGGGTCCGGGCGTCCTCCCGGCGCTTCAACCATTGCATCATCAGGAGTCAACTGAACATTAACCTGTGCAAAGTGCCATCTCCTTGTGAGTGTGTGGACGTCAGCTGAGGCGCCCCTGATTGGACCATACTGACGTCAGTAGAGGAAAGGGGGAAACGGGGCGGACCCAACCTGGTTATTTAATCTCGTGCGCGCAGGAGCGCAGAACCCTGTTCACTCAGTCAAACGCCATGTGGATATCTGTACATAAAGTTTCTTTCGTCGCCCTACAAGCCCCAATGTTTGCCCCAACTCCGGATCAACGCACGCCACCACCGGTCACGCTACCAGATCCGCAACCCTCCAAGTATTCAACGATTTCTTGCCTGAGGCGTTGCGTGCTCTTGGAACAAGCACAACCTTTTCCCTTTTGACGCCGCTGCTACTTCCGCTTAAATCGTCCTCAAGTGGTGGAAAATTGTAAATGTAAAAACTCCGTGTAAGGGAAAGAGGAGACTTGCACATGCTGCTGACATGGCTGGACGACTGAAAAAAGCAAAGGCCTCGATAAAGGTACTTTGACGAAGGAGACCCACGTTGCCCTCGAGCACATCGCCTACGCGCCTGTGGTGCTCGCTAGGTACAGCTTCGGAGAGCTTCCGATGTCTTATGGTATTTTTGGAACGATACGGACTGACTGCTTAGAAGACCGCTTCGGGAAGTATAGACAACTGGAAGGTGCGCAGTACCACGTTTCCGTCAGGCAGATTTATTATGTGGAAAACAATTAAGCTGCGCCTGCAGAGCACTTTGCCAACGGTTTCCACTCATCAGCGCTGGGAATGTTTCCGGAAGCAGCCGGGATGTTACTCCCCAGCAGCAACGCATCTCGACTGCGTCGAAGGTACAGGACGTCCTCCTGATCCTGGTCTACGTTGCAGTGTATACGGGACCCTAAAGAAGTTGAACTGCGAAAAATGTAAGAGTGAGTTGACTGTAAATAAGACGAGCACAGTGTCTGCCGCTTTTCGTGAAGCAGGTGGACAGAAGAGGTCTAGTGTACCCATAAATGTTTGCACTAAACGCTGTTTCTCACAGCTACGTTGTCGTAGAACAGCTCGCTATGCAGACAGAACTCCTTCTAATGCCCGTACAGCGCCAGGTCGTCACGAAGCTGACACGGCAACTGCTGGTAAACGAAGAACAATCTGCAGACTTCGACTCCTGTGAGAATGGTCACACAATTCAGCGAAGCAGTGCTAAAACACTGTGCGGTGCATAGAGTTTATCTTACAGTATACACTATAGAGGAATCTGGCGCTAGTGTCTATGCGGCTCACATCAAGGTCGTCTATGTCGTCATGGGCCGCCACTATACATCGCGCTCCTTAGTTTCATCATTGCCTTGGATTGAAACGTTGTAGTGACCGCAAATATAAACAAAATGCCAGAAAAACGCGAAGAATAGTGTGCAATTAAGTAAGTGGAAAATAAAAACTGGCTGTTTTAGAACTAAGGAAAAAAGAGGTATACTTCTTTTTTACTTAGTTTTATACGCTTTATAAAGCGTATTTTTGCTGGAACGGTTGTGCCTGCTATTCCGCAGGCCAAGGTTGTAGTTACGAACAATGTTAACATCTTTTTTGTCGGGGGGTGGGGGGGACTCATTAAGACTGTGATTTTATTCATTTTACCATTATTTCAAATAATAAGTTGTTTGAAGAGTTTGGAAAGCTTTTTGAGCGTGCTTATGAAAACTTTTCCTTCGTGGTGAACCGGTGAACAGACCGTCAGCTAGTTTAACAACAACAAAAAACGTGGCGTTAAACAGTCGTAAACGATGTCAAGATAGGACGCATACAAGCGCCCGTATGTGCCGCATCTTGTCTACGTCGAAGTACGTTTTGTTTCTTCTTTTCGTCGGCTACAAATTTCGCGGCGGCATATTAGAGAGTTTTAGCTGACCGTTTCTGACGGTCCGCTCCGCTCCGATAGCAAGCGGGAGCGCCATTGCGAATGCGTGGCACGCTAGCCCGCTACCGGCGATACCGGAGCGGGGCCCCGATCCGCTAACTGGGGCCTCTTAGCGGACCTTCGCGGCAGCTTACGCTACCGTGCGGAATAACAACATGGCTGCCCCCGCGATGCGAGCGCGCTACGGCGAACTTCGTTTCTTCAATTGAAACACGACCGACGAAGTCGCGAAAGTGCTTCTGAATAGGAAATGGTGCCACACACCTCAAAGATCTTTAAAACGGAAGCGAAAAACGTCGACCGAAGCGCGGGGCTGCTTCTATGCAGCGCCGAGAAAGACAGCCTTGGCTTGGCTATTCCAAAGTTTATCGGCTTGTTTATTGATATTTAGAAAAATTATACTATGTCAGCGACTACATATACAAAAAAAAGGTTCAATGAGACCAAGAAACACGGTATTTTGCTTTGTTTGGGCGACCAAATACAAATTCCTATGTCTCCTTAAAGACCAAGTTTCGGTTTACACGCGCGCGCGAAACGACCAGTCACGCGAATCATTCCCCGTCGAGGGAGATACGGTTATCGCTTAGCTAAAAGCCCTTCGGTTGCTGACGCTCCGGTTGTGCTGAGCGGCACGTCGGGAGCATAGCGGAGCGTCAAAAACGGTCAGCTAAAACTGTCTATTACCCGCTCAGTCATACGTCCTTCGACTGCGGCATGAGCAACGTCAGGTGCGATCACGCATTGCCTGCTGTTTCACTGAACATGTCTACCACAGAAACGGGAGGATTTCGGCTTCCTTGTAGCTCGTAAACGTGTTAATGCATAGTGAAGAAAGCAAATCCCCAAAACCGCTTAAGAATCCAATTGTCATGCCAAAACCAAGCCAAAAAGGGTGTCTTCCCATGACGACATGGCTTACGAGGCGCAGTTTCCTCTCTAGTATACCTACTAAGAAACTCTATGGTGCGGTGCAGGACGAACGTTTTGCTGAAGAACTTCTGTGGCAAACTGAACGACGAACTTGCCGACGCTGCCGATAAGGAAAAAGGGGAAAGCCGCAACTCTCCCGAACCAATAGGTCTATTGCACACAATCTACCGTAGACACGAAATGAAACTGGATTGTGTAAACAGATGTTTTGCTCCTGTAATTTTCTTTGCGTCAAATTTCTTTTAACGTACACGCATGCTTGTTCTTCCAAGATAAAAAAAAAGGTTGCCGCGTGGTGCATCTGCGCCCCGCCCGCTCTTGAACAGCGTTCCGATGTTTTACCAAACCACCCTGTCGTGTGACGTCACGGAAAGAGATCTAAGGCCTTCTCCCTTTCCGGTCGGTGTTTGCCCATCGTGCAGCGCTTCTCTTGCCTACACACGCCCCTACCGAACGACTCCTAGCCCTAGGCCTGCATAACGCGATGACAAGGTACTCGAAGCGCACCGCCATGCCCAAATCGCTCACCTATCACAAACGCCCACGGCTGCCCAACGCCCAACGGGCCCATCTCAACCCACCCGTTCTACTCGATCCTATGGCTACCATCCCTCTCTCAATTCGCTCCCGCATCCACATCAACCTCTTCCTCACAATACAAATCCCACCTTCCACATTGGTCACCGTTTAGCCCGTGCCCGGGATCATCTCAGACGTTAACCCCCTTCCCCGAACGTCCTATATGTAGACGCGGCTGAGTATCCGAGCAAGCCCGCTTTTTCCATTGCGCGTGCTAACCTCGACTTCAGTTACTGCGGAGGAGGCGGAAATCGCCCTTGCTCTCACCCAAACACCCACCCTTCTCGTTATATTATCAGATTCGCAACCCGCCATCCGAAATTACCTCAAGGGCACCATTTCATGAGGTGGTAATAAGGCTGCCCACCACCAACTCCGAACTTTGACACCCCGGCCAGACGCTTCGTTTACACCTAAACATGACGTTCCCGAGATGTCCCATTCGGCATTGCTCACATACCGGGACATATCACCCAACAATACTACCACCTCCTTCGCAGACAGCTTCTCCCACTCAACCCCTCCCTCACAGCCGAGGCTGCCCACATGTGGCGCCTTCTTCAAACGCACTCCTTTCCTCACTGCATTCTATTAGTGCATACGCAACCTCACCTCTTTTCCTCACCCAAATGTCCCTTGTGTGACGTGCCGGACACCATAGAGTTTCATACTAATATATACTAGAGGGAATTCTGGCGCCGCTGTCTAGGGGAGCCGCGCTTCAGCGAGCGTGCCGTCATGTACCGGGCAGGCACGTTCCACTTGTCATTGGCATGGCTCACGAACAGGCTGAAAAGTTGGCTTTCGCTGCAAAAATGCAACAATATTACTGTAGAAGATTAATCGAATTTGTTCCGTTATTATAAAATTAAAGCTCCAGAAAAATTTACTTCTCAGGGATTATTTAGAAGCTTCATGGAAGATGAACAAAGAGAGAATGTTACCCCTTTTGGCTTCAAGACGAAAAAGAAGCCATGTGGCTAACCAAGCCAAGGAGGCGAGGAACGTCGCTAGCTGCAATGGCGCCGCCCACGGCGGCCCGCGAATGCAGCGCCAGATTTCCCTCTAGTATATATTAGTATGAAACTCTATGCCGTACACGCTCTATCACTCGCTCTGCGCATAGAGTTAATTCGCCCCGAGATCCCGAGATCGAACACAGTCGGACCCTGGCGGCGGCGGGGCGAACCGTTCCTAGTGTGGATGGCGCCTCCACGTCGTCTGCTCTTTCACGTTGCGCGCGGCGCAAGACTCGTGCTGCACACGATAAAACAACCAATATGTGCTCTTGTTTGGCAGTAAGCAATTGCATAGTTACCTCTGCTTGCGCATTTCCTCTAGAGACGCTATAATCAGCGGCCGTTGCGGGTTAATGTGCTGGTTTAATTCCACAAAACATCTTCGCCGTGGTGAAACGTGTTATACGTGTGAAACGTGTTATAAACATTGCTTCGACACATTGCACTTTTCTTATTGATGTGTGCAGTCGTCTGGCGTTTCGGGAACGTCAAAAGGTGCTTTTTGAAGGTGGCGTGGTAGTTATTTAAATGATAAAAGTTTAATACACGAAACGGGTAAGAAGCGACAAGACCTCTGCATACCCGTGCATTTGCCACACCCTTGTAAAATTTCGCTGTGTCCTTATAGAAAGAAGGAACAAACAAAAAAATTCCCCCGCACCTCCCCGAAGGGAATCGTGCAGAAATGCGAATGCATTGGGTGCACCGATGCGTGTGTTGCGAGTAATGGCGTAATTAATGACGAGAGTGTGAACGTAATCATTTATTCATCAGCACCTGTTTGTGTTATCGTTGTACCTGACGGCCACAATCACTGCCTTGTGATCGCTAAAGTGCACGGTCAAAGGGTCTTTGAAAAGCACACGCGCGTCACAGTTTTGCGTAAAGCATACGCGCGTCACAGTTTCGCGTAAAGACCAGATCAATGCAACTCCCGTGAATGGTAGTGGGGCACATTTTTTCTCACCCGTTGACCAGAAACTCGCGGCACGAGGCACACACCAGGTGCGACCTGAACGGCGCCAGACGAGGGTTGTCGTCACAGACCGCGATGATGGCGTCACCGTTCTCATCACCTCCTCTTCCAAACTCGTTCCAAAGAACCCGAAGCGCGTTCAAACGACTAGACTCCTTCTTGATGTTCCCGAGCGCGTAACGCGTTCGGCATTACGCGCTCTTCGCTTCGCAGACTTGTCTTCTTCTTCTTCTCCAACCGATGATGATGACGTGGAAGCAACTGCAGTGACGTCACCGCCAGGGAGAGGCGTAATGCTCACGTTGCATTGTGTGAACCCCCGACTAAGAAATGCATTCGCATTTACGACGACGACGACGACGAAGACAGAACTACGAGGCGCGCGCTCACGTGCGCTCGCGCTGGAGGAATGTTGGCGCACGCCGGCCAACGGAGCAAGACAACCCCCGGCTAATAAATGCATTGGCATTTAAAACAATTACACTGCACACGACCCGTGCGCTATCGCCCGTACGTTACCGAGGATGTATTTTACACCCGCAAGCTCCTGTGTGGTCAAATTCTTTCCGTACATTTTCGAAAATAAATATCATTTTTGGACAGACGTTGCTTCTACTGTGTTGATGATTTTACGGATTATTTTAAATGCGTTTCTGTGGATGCGCAAGAGTATTTCGGGGGGATTTCTCGGTAAAATTAAGCAGTAATGAGTTTGCGCCTGTCCTGCGGTATTTCGTGTCATTTTCGTATATCCCATTTTCAAATCCCTACATGAATCACGTTGTCCAGAAATGTGTTTCACTCAGCATAACCAAATGCCTAATATGGTCACGTCTTCGCCTCTTAAGGTGGACCTATGTTTAAAGAAGGAGAAAAAATCGCGTAATATATATAATGCATGTTGTTGCCGACATGTGTGGAGGATGTGCGCCGTGACTCTCTCGATTTTTTTATTTTCCCCACACTGCTCGCTTTCAATACAATTTTGAAAAAGGCGAACCACAATTTCTGGCCAATCTCGGACCAAAAGGGGGGTTAATCAATTTGATAATACTGGCGCCTACACGTTGAAGTACTGCTTTTTCATAGCTACGGAACACGACGCCCAGCGTACTTTCGATTGAAAAGTAATTCTGATAACCAACGTTTGGCTTTTCGCATTACATGCGTTCTCTTCTCGCTGCGCTTGGAACGCTGGCAGAACACCCCCCTCCTCCGCCCCCCCCCCCCCCAAAAAAAAAAAAAAAACCGAAATGCACAGATAACTTTTATCCGTGCCTTTTTTAGCCAATCCTCAAGAATTAAATGTCAAGACAAAAGCGAGGTTCAGTTTACAACACAAAGTAGTTACCGGGAACTTGTTGCGCTGTTTCGTAACGAGAAATAAAAAAGGAGCACTTACTACATCTGCAACAAGACAACATCATTTGCCATCTTTATGGTTCGTAAGCGACTTTATGCAAGAATGCAAACACATCTCGCTGTTCTAGGCACCTGTTAGATTTTAAAGGGAACGCAAATCATCAACAGTACACCCGTAACACAAAATCTGTTCTCACTGTGAGGTCCCAGAAGCTCAATTGGTTTACACACGGTAAACCTGCTCGTCACTTCGCAAGTCTAAATGTTGATTGTACTGCGGTCTTTAGCAATTTAATTCGCAAGTTCACTTGCGACGAAAGCCTTAAATAAGTGATTTCAGAGCCGCTGAAATTTCATTTACCTAAAGCTGCGCGCAAGGACCTGTTAGAACGGTTGCATTTATATCTCTTCGCTGGTTAAAATTCAGTAATTTTATGTTGCCTTTCGAACACACAAAAAATATCGTAAGCTGTTAGAAAAAACTGTCGGGGCAGTTAAGTGGTGTTACCATTTCAGGGCATCCCACAAATGCGAGAATGCGTCCTGCTACCAGTGAAAGCGATTGAAACTGCTCTCGTAAACTGAATTCCGGAGATCGCGGCTTCCTGATTTGTTTTTATTTATGATTTTATTGGGGGCTTAATTTAAAGCCATAGCCTGGAAAGATCGAGCTTGCTACGAGCCACGGCGTACAAGTTCATTGTCATTATTGAGGCCGTTCTGATAGCATCCTCGATTAACCGCACCGGTGTGCACCGGTGCGCCTTTTCATCCTCGATAAACCGCACCGGTGCGCACCATCTGTCCTCGATAAACTGGGGCGCACCGTCGCGGGGCAGTTTTTCGTTGCCCCGTCGCGCACCGTGAGTGACCGTGAGGTGCATGGAGGAAAGAACCTTTTCTTTCCTCCATGGTGAGGTGCGACGGAGTGCAATCCCGAGATGCATCGCGAACGCCGCCGGCGAAGCGGCTTCCCTCCGCCGTCTGCTGCAGCGACGGCGTATCGGTACAGTGAATTGTTGCATCGGTGCACTCGTGTGAACGCAGAACGGGCTGTATATTGTTGCTGACAAGCATGAATTGCTTGCGAATTAGTCAGATAGCGATGCGACGGCCTCATAACGGGCGTTAATAAGGGCCGGAGATTGAAAATCATGATGCGGACTTCGTGTACTGCAAAGAAGGCTGAATGCATGGCCAGCCAGTTGGAGCTTTGCATTCGTTTCGTTCGATTGAATTACACGAATAGTTACTGGAGTGCCTAGACCACGAAGACCTACATGTTTTGCTGTGGCGGAAGGGCGGAACATAACAGGCACTCGCGTTATGGATCTCAGAACGAAGATGAGAAGCAGCTTGTAGGCAGCTGTTTAGTGGAAGCGGTGAAGTACGTTGTCGCGCATGTGTGACGAATATGGCTTGCGTGTACACATGATCATTAGCTTTCAATAAATATTTGTAGTGGCGCTGTTATATATTACGCTGCTTTTTAACCACTTGTGAACGTATTGATAAGTTGATTTCACAGCTTGGCGCTAGGGTAGAGCCGCTCAGTTCGTCCTCGATCAATGCCCCGTGCCGGTGCACACCGTCGTTGGGCACCGTGCACCGCGCCGGTTTTGGGGGCAACCCCGGTGCGTGTTTATAGAGGATGCTATGAGATTCCCGATGGGTCGCCGCTTTTTTGGCGTAATAATGAAAACTTATTACCGCTCCCATGCTATACATTGAACGTTGAGGAACCGAACTACAGCATACCACTCTTGTCTGCGCCTTTCATGCTCACGAAGCACGCCCGCAGTGTGCATTCTCTTGGGCCGCTCAGCGGAGCATCCGCACTAGCAGCGCGACGCTGTCGCCACCTACATGTCGATCTCGCGGCAAATACTACTGCGAATGTCCGCGCGACCCCTTCCCCTCTCTACCCTCCCCTACACCCTGGGAACAGGCTCTGGCGTGCTCGGAGTCTTGGACAGAACTGGTCACCGTTAGGGCTCTCGACGTCGCGGCGGCCCTCTGGGCCACCACTTCCCCACCGTAAAAACAGATTTAAGTGGATTCTCTCTCTCTCGGCACTGTAGCCGGGGGAAAGACGTTGGCGCCGCATTTTTCGTCGTCTGTCTTCACTACTTCCCTTGTTGTGGGGTCTGTTTTTTTTCTCTCATGCGATTTCTTCGCGTGACATTGTCTTTTGTGGTCATGTATTGCATGTTGTGGGCATAAGTGTTGAGCCGAAATCGTCGTCTTGGACCCAGAAGGCCGGTACCAGCGGACGCCGGAAGGTGTAAGGAACGATCGGAAAACGTTTTTTCTGACATTCCTGCATTTTTCTGGTGGGAAGCCCACCTCGTTCGTTCGTCACATCGGAGCTAGGCTTAGTCGCTAGGCCTAGCTCCCTACAACCACCGTGGCTATGGAAGTCGCCGTAGCCGGAGAAAACATCGATCCTTTTGAGCTCAACCAAGGCGGCTGGACGGATATTCGCCGCCGACAACGAAACTACCTCGACGCCAGGAACGCTTCCTTGCAGGCCCCCACCTCGAACCACCAAGCCCATCGCGATGCTCGCAACCGCTCTGCGCGGCGCAACCCACCGGCATCGCCACTTCCCGAAACAGACATTCAAGATCGTTCTCCGACGAGAGGGGGACTCGATCTCAGGTCAGTCGCTCAAGCCTCTCTTGCGGATTGCCATTTTTCAAAGAGCCAACCTCCCTCAGAACCCGGTAGACCAAATACGGGTCCAACAAGTGACGAACCTACCTGTTGATAAGTACCCCGCTCGGAAGAACGCGCACAAAAAATACTCTGCCATCCCAGTCCCTCTCATTCAAAGGGACACAGTACGAAGTCGTTTCGCATGTTTCTGCTCCCGCCAACACGGCAACTGGAGTAATTTTCAACATTCCGAAAACGACACACCCGAAGAAGTTTCCGGAGCGTGAGTGACAATCCCGATCTACAGATTCTCGCTGCGAAACGGCTCGGAACCTCCAATAACGCTCAGATCCTATTTAATGGCAACCGGGTCCCCTTCTGGATCCGGTACCCGAGCCGCGATGTACCGGTGCAAACCATTCCGACGTAAAACGGAGGCCTGCACCGCGTGCTGGCAGCCGGGGCACCGTCAAGACGTATGCCCCAACGCAAAGCCACCGTCAAGGTGTCCTAAGTGTTGGAACCCCTAACCCCGAACGACCAGCACCCCTGCCTCCCCAAGTGCATCGTTTGTGAAGGCCCTCACCAATCACCGGTGCAACGGACTGTCCCCGCCGCTTCCAACCCCGCAGACAGCCCCCAAACCTACGCTCAAGCTTGCAACCCCGAGCAGCAGGACGCCCAACCCTCCAAGCAAGGGACAACCCAGAGAGCCCGGGGGAGGGAAAGCACCCTGCCAGCGGCCACCAACGCCCTCCCAGCCAAAAGAACTCACCTGGAGGACTACAAGTGCTCAAGAAACAACCCATACCACCATCCCAAGACAGGCAGCCGAGCGCTGAACAAAAAGGTGAGCGGCTCTAGTGCTCCCTCGCACTGCTCATCCTCCCTGCACCAACCCCCCTCCTCCCTCTCCCCCCTGACTTAATAAGAGAGCTTTCTAGCATCAGAGCGGAGATTAACCTGCTTCGACAGGAGAATTTTGCTTTGCGTCAGGAAAACAAAGCCCTGAAGTCACAAATTGAAAACCGCCCTCTAGAAGAACCGAGCCCAACACCCCCCGCAACCAAACGCAGAGCAGTCGGTGAAACCTGCCAAGCCGCAGCTGAGAATGACACGCATGACGAGCAGCATGATAAGCGAATCACTGCCCTCGAAGCAAGCGTCGCGTCCAACATGAAGCTCTTACACGAGCAGAAAAATGACTTTGTAGAGCTTCAGCAAACACCACCAAGCTCAGCAGGCTAATATGTTAACAATTCAATCTAACCTCCAAGGCAGCATAGAATAACCTCCGCGCTGAACTTGTCACATACATACGAGAGGTTCTCAACAGCGTCAGCAACCTGTCTGGGCACGTCCCCCAAATTGGCAACTAATATGGACCAGCCCTCGAGTAGAAGCACCGCGGTCGTCCGAGTCTCGCAGTGGAACTGCAGGGGCTTTAGTAGAAAGCGAAGCAACTTGCAGTTGCACATTCAGTCGGTTGAAACCCCCCCAGACATTATAGCCCTCCAAGAGCCGGGCAAAGCTGTTAAACCTTTCGGGTTACAAAGCATTCCAAAACGAAGTGGATCCGAAAACAGCCGTCCTAATCCAAAGAAACATCCCGGCGGAGAGAACCCAATTTGATAGCGTCGAAATCCCCCACGATCTGATAACGGTACTTCCCATAAAAAGGGGAGGTTCTAAACTTTTCATTCTAAACGTATTATAGTAGCCCCCGTGTGCACAATCACAGATTCAATCTTTTGTTTTCCCTGGCCAGGAAAGAAGCCGGCCCCAATGCCCTTATTGCAGTGGGTAGACTTTAATGCACCACACACGGCGTGGGGTTATTCGAAGTGCACAAAAAAGGGAAGAGACCTTTGGGACCAGGCGCAGATCCACCATTTACATTAGAATCAGACCCCAATACTCCAACCCGGATTGGCAACAGCGCTCAAAAAGACTCCACCCCAGATCTCACCTTTACACTCCATGTCAAAAACGCCAGATGGAGCATCACTGACAGCACCCATGGAAGTGATCATTTCATCATCCAAACTGATCTCACCCTTGCCCCCCTCATTAGAACTCAGCCCCGACAGCAGCACCTCACAACTGGGACGAGTTCAGGAGTTGTCGAGAAGCCCACAAAGAAACATCGATAACATATAACCCATTAGATCTACACAGCTGGGTAAAGCAACTGGTTGCGGACACGCGAGCCGTAACCAAACCAGTTGACCCAGACATACCTTCGGAGACTATAGATCCCACCTGCAACACCTGTGGAACGCATATAGAGCATACAAAAACGTTGGAGAAGCAACAAACAAACCACAGGTTGCGCCGTAAATTAGCAGAACTGGGTGCGAAAATTCAAAAATACACATCACAACTCTCTCAGGATCAATGGGGCGAAATCTGCGACCAGATGCGTGGCAACCTGGGGATGAAACGGACATGGGCAGCTTCTCAAACACCTCCTGAACCCGAACCAGTCGAAACAGATCAAAGCCCATCGCCTCACCAGCATCACCATGAATTCCCAGGGACGGATGCAGACCTACGTAAATAAGATAAAGGACATGTATTTGCCCCCAAAGGCACTAGCAATCCTCTCCCTCCATACACCGGTTTGCCAAATTCGTATATGGATAGGGACATAACTGAAGCAGAAGTTACGAGGAGCCTTACTCAAGCTGCGATCGGTTGGGCCCCGGGCCTGATCAAGTAACCAACAAATGCTAAGAATCTTGATGATTACTCCATCACAGCCATTTACTGGTTACTTCAAACCATTATTGGCAACAGGGCACGCTGCCACAATTCCTGGAAACATGCTAAAATGACATTTATTCCCAAACCAGAAAAACCCCTTGCATTAGAACACCTCCGGCCCATATCCCTCACCTCGTGCCTGGGAAAACTATTTGAGGATATCATTCATGCACGCTTGGTTTCCCACAGTTCAGAATTTCTACCCGCTCCTCACTCCATGATTGGTTTTCCGTACGGGCCTGTCGACGCAGGACCTTCCTCCTCCAAATCTCCAGACAAGTCATAGTCCCCCAAAACAATTTAGATACTGCGGCTATCTTGCCTTAGATTTGACCAAGGCTTTGATAACGTATCTCACGACGCCATAATGACTGGACTGGAATCCACCAACCCGGGGCTTCGTACGTACAACTATATTCGCAGCTTCCTTTCCAATCGAAGTGCCATCCTTCAAATCGGGGGCAGTACCTCCGACACGGTTGATCTCCCCTCTAAGGCCACACCTCAAGGAGAGGTATTATCCCCTTTGTTATTAATTTGGCCATAATTAACATACCCCGCCGCCTTGAGCTAATTCCTAATCTTAAATTCGCCTTTACGCACGACGACATCACACTGTGGGTGAATGGTGGAAGCGACTCTCCATATAGAGGAGACCCTACAAGAGGGCGTTCAAATAGTAGTAAAAGAAGCTGCCAACGCGGGGCTTACTTGCTCCCCAGTAAGTCCGAACGTCCTTTGCTATCGCCGAAGAGGAGATCCAAGGTACCACCCGACATTAGAGTTCATATAGAAAACAACCCGATTCCAGAGGTCTCTACCCTTAAAATTCTGGGATGCTTATACAAAATAATCGGCTAACACACAATTTCGCCGGGAAAATTAGAACAACATGTTATTTCAAACTATAGGGCTCATAAGACGAATCTCCAACCGCCGCAGGGGTCTCAGGAGGAGGAGAGAATCCGAATATCCAAGCGTTCATTATCAGTAGGATCACGTACTTCCCTACCTTACCTGAACCCGTCTGCAACTGAATTAGATAAGATTAATAGGCTCATCCGAAGGCATACAAGTCTGCCCTCCACCTCCCCCTAACACACCCACTGCCAGATTCGAAGGCCTTGGCGTGCACAATACGGCACAGGAGCTTATAGAAGCCCACCCTTTCCAATCAGATCGTCCGTCTGTCTAAAACTCCCACTGGTAATCATATCCTAAGGCGGCTAGGTATAGGTCATATTGACTGCCCTGAGGCTAAAATTCCCCTCTCTTCTGAAAACCCATGCAAAGCTTGTAATTAAACCAATACCCCGCAACTGCATCCCATACACCACGCGAGCCGCAGGGATCAGAGCACGTGCTCTCAAAACGACTCTCCGCTCGATCCGACGTGGTCTATGTGGATGCTGCAGAATACAGGCACCGCGCCGCATTCGCCATTGCAGTTATTAACGACCCTGACAATCCCCCTCTCGACTCCCTAACCTTAAATACTTCCAGCTGCCACGGCGGAGAAGCGGGCAATAGCTTTAGCCCTCTCCCAAGGCCGACCCCCTCGATAGTAATCTCGCGGATTCCAAAGCGGCCATTAAAAATTTCGCCAACGGCCACGTGTTCGCCACAGGCATCCAAAATTCTCAGACGCCACCACCCGACTCCCCGGTAGAAATTGTCCGGACTCCGGCGCACGCCTGGCCTGCGCGGGTATTGAGGGCTGCCCACAATACGGCTCGAGGGCTCACAATCCGAGCCGGGGCAAGCCTTGAACCCTATCACGGGGCCAGATCCGCCAGAGACAGACTTCTCACGGTACACAGAAATAACCGTGCATTACCGCCTCGACCGCCGTAGGTACCCCCGGCTCACGTCAAGCTAATTCCGAAGAACACACGTGGCGTCTCCTTCAGACGAACACGTTCCCCAATACCCGCTATACTCCACCGAATCCACCCTTCATTATACCCTCTCCCAGAATGCCCTGCATGTGGAGCCCTTCGCCACCCTTCCCACATCTTTTGGGGGTGTCCTAAAGATCCCTTTCCCCTAATTTCCTCTCATGAGCAGTGGGAGGAGGCGGCTGGGGAGCTCAGTACCTAGAGGTGCAAACCTGCTTGGTCACCAGAGCTGCCGATGTCGCCGCCCGGCACAAGCCAGCGGCCACCACCGTCCCCTGAGCCAGCATGAAGCTCAATAAAATGTTTTTTTCTCTCTCTCTCTGTCAAAGTCCGGCTATAAAAATGATAGTTGGGGATACGTTATGTGCCGTGTAGTACGCTAGCAGTGTTAGTTACGGAGATATTAGAATGGTTCACTGGGTGAGTTGGTTAATGACTGAGTAAAAATATAGCGCGAAAAGGGGAAAAAAGAACTTGAGTGCTGGCCCCGTACACTTGTCTTTTTCACTCCTCTTTTACTATAAGTCCTGAAGGAACTGACTTGGTTTGGGAAATTAACCGTAACAGAGGGCGAAGTGGAAAAAGGCACCTAAGGGAATGATGAGAGGGATCCCTGCAGGGGACGATGGAATAACTGTGGATCACCTGAAGTATGTAGGAAATAGTGTACCATAAAATCCTGAGAACCTATTCTCAGTATGCTTCAGAAGAATAAAGGCGTACAATTCACCTGGAAAAAAAGCCACATAATTTTGATTGACAACAGAGTGATGACAAAGAGCCTCACAACTGATGGCGCTTAAACAGGCACGATGAAAGAAGCAGACAACGTAGCGCTAAGTAGCAACTACAGGTTTATTGAAAAAAAAAAAAAACATGCACAGTGTCCCGAATACAATGAAAGTTATCTATTGCCCAAAACGTAACTGCGAAACAACTTACTCAATTGAATATCCCCACAAGAGGCACGTGGGCCAAACACATGAGACGTGCATTGAAAACCCAGGGAAACAACAGCGCAAACATCACCTATACACCATGTCATTCAACAAAGAGTACACTATTTCTCTGTTTAGTTACTGCAGGGGGCACTAGCACATCGATCGCCACACCTCCTAATATGTAAACGACGAGAGAATCACTTCTCTAGTCGTTTTGTCTCTATGCCACAGGAAAACAGACGCGTCACAGAATATGGGTGAACCGCCACACGTGAAACAATGCTGGGATAAGTGCGAGCCTTCCTTTGACACTCTTTCAGCCACTTTTGGACCCAATTTTGAGAACTCCTTCATAGCTGAAACCCGACGGTAACAAAGAAAAACGCAAGTGTGCCTCGAGAGCTATTTCATAGTGACAAGCCGTACTTAGAAATCTTGAAGACAGACGTAGAATTCGTCACCAGTTGCCGTCACGGGGTTCCTCCGAGCCAGGCGAACGCATCCTCATTGTACTTTCACATATTACGCACATTCTTCGTAGTGAGTTTCTACACAATATTTTTGCGCACTGTTTGGTTAACTTTGCGAGCAATATTTTATAACAGATATTTACTAGTCCAGAAAATAATTCCTGCACATGAGGCGGGGAACTTACAAAGGCGGTAGAGACCGTTACAAAAAAAGTGGCTACAGGTTTCCAGGATACGTTTGCCTTCTTTCCTCTGATGGCAGATTGGGGGGAGGTTAGGGCGAGTGGGAACATTACGGGCTAATACGCATACATCAAAATAAACAACGCGGAAAATTTATTGACAAGGAATGGGAGATAAAAGGGAGCTTAAAAATACAGCCAAATTTTACCAGTAGTTTAATAAATGAAAACATATCATATGGCTTTCTAGTAGCTGAGATCCTGCATGCATACAGTCTTTTAGGCAAGATACTGGGAGACAAGCGCTAGGCCTAACCATTTTAGCGTACTGACGCATTCAGTCTAGGCCACTGACGTCCCGAGTTTTGTTGCGGTTGCATTGAAGGCGCTTGAGCTTACGCTGAGTGATTTTTCCGTGGACATCGCTTTCTTTTTCAAGGTACGGCAATGACCTCCGAGTAGCCTTACCTACGATAGTTTGTCAACGGATAGTGCAGAGAACGTAAGACACAGGATGAAGAAAGAGTTACACTGCATGTAGAGTCAATACACCCCTTACGTGTTTTTTTTTTGTTTCTTCGGGATGGAGGTATACCCAAAGGAGATGTGAAAAATTTCAGGATTTCTGAGGACTGCCTTTCATATTTACTGGTGTGGTTCTGCCCAGTTTAAAAACGCCGCAACAACTTAGCGCATCAACTATGGTAGTGGCACTTCTCTGACGGAAGCATTGCTGTCACGCAGCTTCAGGCAGCGTGTTACTGTGCTCCAGAAATTCGACCTTGCTAAGGCCGTCAAGTTCCATGCAGCCATTGCATGTCGTCGTGACACACAACTCATTCTTCCTGCACTTCATCAAGCCGCACAATCCCGGGAATTTCCGCTATCATTTGGAGGCCGTTCCGGACCAATTCTTTTGCCAGTGCCTCGTCGATGTTCTCCAGCTTGGACAGATTCTCCACCAGATCCGGGTTGCCGTGGACTAGCTCCAGAGCCTCGGCGCATTGCCTGGGAAAGGGGGCACAAAGGCTGTGGTCAAAGTGGGTATTGAAATGCAGCCTTTGGCTTGATTGGAGCCAGAGGAAATACACAAGACCTAGCCGGGCAGCGATGCACTGCATATTCTACCCCGCTCCCGTTGAACAGGCTACAGTGGATCACTAGGTGTGGAGCAGCCCTGCCCTGCGAAGCCTACGCCTTGTGCTCATCGCCTCCAGCGGCCTGCGCCCCCGACGCCCGCCAGATTTCATGGTGTGGATACACGGTCCACATTATGGCCCCCTGCCCGGATGCCTTTGGGAATCCGGAGTGTATTTGTACATTGAGTTTTTCCTTATGCTGAATTAGCAAACTTCCGCAAGAAAAAAGGCTTTATTCAAAAATTTTACCCACCCCCGCAATGGCATACAAACTTACAACTTCGTTCTTTGAAATAACAGAACTGGAACCCAATACTTGGGCCAACTAGACGAGGAGCACCTTGGCTGAGAATAAATTTGGGTGAACAGAAATTTTTTATTTTGTCTTCATGTGTCCTCTTTTTTATCATAGTTAAAATTTGCACGTTCACTCGTTGCTAAGACGGAATGAATAGTATTTAAACAAGTGGCATGAAGCCTGAAAAAATTGTAATCTCATGGTAACCGTCGCAGCGACTCATGCATATTAAGGGTCACGGAAATGTAGCTGATCACCTACCTATGCGTCTCACACGCGACCACGAACACATTGTTAATGTAGTTTAACTGGTGGGACGATATGTCCTCGCCATCGCACACTGCTTGAGGTTCACGCTTGCCTTGTGACTCCGTTTGCGAGTGAATTTCTAAGCCAGCATTACCGCATCGGAATTTTGCGATAGTTTCACGCCTCGGTTTTTATTCTACCAGAACAGGCATGGTCTCATTGCATTAGGTGATTGAGCCACTGAGTGTTTCGCACGTAACATTACTGTACAATAGCGGTGGAAAACGTAAACAAAGGCTTCCCTCCATATCCCCACTTTAATTTACTGTTGGTAATTATCTCCGATTGAAAACTGCAAAAACTCCATAAAAGCACTGAAAAGCGCAGAGAATATAACCCAGGTTAAAAAAGTCGATGTCACAGGCACTGACACATCTTAGTTCTTGGTCAGCCACTGGGACTACTTTCTGTTTTCCATGGCCTCACTTCTAGCAGTGTTCGGCCATGATATTCGGTAAGGAGCAAAACTTTGAACAATGATGCAGATTAAATCTTTTCGGACAAACTTATAAACATGTAACCATACCACTTGTGTGCACTCTTTTTCCAACTAGACTGCCTTCCCTGCAATTAATAATCCGTATTCCCGTTATTGGATGCTACTCCATTAAAGTTGATATAGGATAACACTGCAATATAAATTTCACCTTTCACAAGAACACCGGACCACATTGAATTAACCAATACAAGCGCAATAGAAATCGAAACTGTAGTACAGAAACAAATATTTTAACCCCTACATGCGACTATTTTCGAGGATGCTGTATGGGTCAGCTATTTCTTTAAAAAGCCAAAAGCAAGAAAGTTTGACCGAAGCTGCACATATGGTGTTATGCACACGAAGCCATAAAATGCCGCTAACGGAACAAATACAAAAATTTTTCGGCCTGAAATATCATATCTGGAATATAAGGAACAAAATACACTAGGCACGTATTCGTAATCTCAGCGGACCCCGTCCTCAAATATTTCTATACCATGTGTACACGGACATTTGCGATACATATTTTCAAAATATAAAATGTGTGAGTTGTCATCACAAAACGGTGAAGCCCATTCGAAAGGGGTGCAATCGGAGATCCATATCACTATGCCAGTAAGGATTTTAAAAGTGCGACCTCACTTTTTGTAGCTTGTAGGCATTTCTCATACTCTCATACCCATTAAAGGAAACTGTGAAATGGTGTAACTTATCATTTTGGTAATGTTCAGCATTACTCTGTATATAGAGCACGAAGCAAGCAGTCAGAAGAAACCAACCTCTGTAAGACATCACACAGGCTCGTGACGCATTTTTGAACTCCGTGAGCATTGAATATTTTGATTTTCATGGATATTTTTGCGCCTGATATTCACTTTTAATCTGTTCACACACGAGATGCACAGGATAACCATTCCGCCGAATTTAGGCCTGCGGACCTGCGAATGTGCCGTCACAACCGACGTCAGCAAATTTGTGAGAACGTTCAGTTACTTTCAGATGCAGTTTTCCCAGGTAAAAAGTTCTTTTTAGTGGCGAATAATTCGCAGTATCACCTACGCATTCTAAATTATAAACTTGTAACAGATGAATATTGTTAGAAATTACTTCCGGCATTAGTTTCTGGCAGTACGCTGCAAAGCACTCATAATTACACACCATACCATGATGCTGCAAGTCTTCAAACAAATTCTAGGTTAGCTCCACTTTGAAGATCTGAGACTCTGCAGTACCAGAGTGTACATACCTGCCACGTCGGACGCCCCTGGCGAAGTCGGCAGCACAGGCCAGCAGGCTGCAGTTGCGCGTTGTCACGTTCCAAACCTTGTAATAGCATTCATTCAACTTCCTGTCCGCCCATTCTGGCACTATGACACTCAGGAGAGTGTAGTTGCCTTCGATGCGCATGGATAACCTTTGAATGAACGCGCGCTCCCCACCACATGGTTTTATGGCTCCGAAGCACACCTTGGTGATCGTCTCGCTGGCGTTGATGACATCGGCCAAAGGGATAGCGAAAGCAGACCAGTCCCGCCTGGTTGTATTCATTTCAACTCGCAATTCCCTTAGGCTCCTGTTACCAGCCAGGCCCTGGATCAGGGCTTCCTGGCATCTGTTCAGCAAGCCATTGCGCTGAGTGCTCAGGATAAGGGTCTTGAGTGTGCGAGTTGCTCTTAAAAAGGCGGTGAGGGCAGAGGGCAGTTCTGCGTCGCGGCCAAATCCGGAGTCAAACTTCAGGTGGAGCTCTGTTACGCTGCCAAAAGATGGCATGCGTTCAAGCAGCCCACAAACGGTTTCCTCATTGCAATCACTGGCAAGCACTTTGACGCTTGAAAATGCCTGACACATAATTCTCTCGTCAAAAAGCTTCGCAATGAAAGGGGTGTCGAAGCAAATCTTCTTCCCTGCATCTGTTCCTTTGAGGGCAATAGAGAGTGTGTCCAACAGAGGACAAGGTTCACTGCTCGGCACCTTGATGGTCACCCGCTTGAGACGCTCTTTTGTCGGCAATGCATTAAACAACCTTATCCATTGGCGATCATTCCAAAGCGCAATGGGCAATGTTATTTGCTCTAAGGTGCGATTTTCAATTAGTGCATTGAGGCAGCGGTCACAAGCCTCCTTAACATAGTGCGATTGCTCATCAGCCACATCGAGCTTAGCTTCAGAGGTTATTTCGAAGCTCTGGAGAACCTTGTTTTGCCCAAACAGCTCTGATAGGAGGTGGACATCAGCCAGGCCTATTCCGCAACATGTTAAGGCCACGGCAACAATGCTCATGTTCACAAGAAGACCTTCCAGAATGCACTTCAGTGGAATGTCGGGTCCGAAATCTTCAGCCACAGTGAGGCTCCTCAATGAGGTGGTGGTGCTCAGATACTCCGTGACTGCTGCTTGTACGGTGGGTGGGGCTTCAACAATGATGCTGCTGGGGAGCTCAAGCTCCTTCAAAGATGAGTTCTGCCCGAGGGCTTTGAAGAATTTCTCCGAACTCAGACCTTCAGTGCTCACTAGAGTAACCTTCAGCTTAGTCAGAGACGTTGTAGTGGCTAGCAAAGAGGGGAGCCTCTCCACCAGGGCTGCCCCATGCTTCGTGTCGCCTGAACACTCGAGCTCTTGCAGATGTGGCAGAGGGAGTGTGGCTGGGACTACTTCTTCATCACTGTTCCAATCACAGCATATGAGCTTCACGCTTGTCACGTACGAGCTTCTTCGAAGGGCATCCAATAAAAGCCTATGATGGCTCTTGAAAAAGTTGTTACCCACTTCAACATGTGTCAGGCATACGTGAGTTTGAAGCAGCCAGCATACAAGCTGAACAACCCCATTCATCGTTTCCCACGAGTGGTTCCAGAACAACTGTTCACCAAGCAACACCAGGCAAAGCTGCCCTGTTGTTCCTGGTTTCACTCTCAGCTGCCAGGAAAGCAGGCTGAGGAACTTGTTCCAGGTCAACAGCTCATCCAGTATCCAACAGGGGCGGCTCCCGTATTCTGTGCAGCGACGCTCGTAGTCGAAGGTTTCACCAACAACGCCCCTAATGTATCGAGTCAGCCTGAGCCGATAATCTGAAGAACCTGCAAGAAATTGAAGATGGCCCAAATGTACGCTTTTTCAGCGAGAGTTCCGAATGTCACCTTGCGCAAGTTAACTGCCTTGCGCCATAGAACCATTGAGGTAAATCAGTCCTTCACAGAACGGCATCATGTTTGGAATATATATTTGGAATATATATATTTTTGCAGCAAAAAGCTGCAAAAAATTAGCGAAAAGAAATAAGAGCACTAAATGTTCAACGCGTGGCGTTAAACGCCCCTGGTCAAAGAAGACATGGCGTCATTGGCCGCGCTGAACATGTGCGAAAATTGCCGTGGTTCAACGTGGTGAAACCAATTTTGCCAAGCAGGAGCTTGAATTTGCTTGCTTTTGGAAAGGACAGCACTGCTGATTTGCAGAGATTTAACTTTACTGCATGTCTTGGTTAATATTGTTAATATTATATAGACGATAATATTGTTATGCAAAGGATGCCGCTACCTTAGCATCAACAATCGCACCTACACTTGCACTACAGACAACACACAGGCACTGTTCTGCGTCGTCGGTGTTATCAGTGCGAAAAACGAGTGCATTTAGATATACCCAGCGCCTCCGGTGGTGGTGGCACGAAAGGCTGTCCTTAAAGGGGCAGACAACCGATTTTTGTCGAGTATATATTCTCTATCCCAAATGAAAGGGCATCACTTAAAGTACCTTGACGAGAAACGGTTTTGCTGATAACGTCCTAGAACATTTTAAATCGAAATTTTTAGATCTGCGAGCCGTATGTGTCCCTCCCAAAAATGATGCTGGCAACCATGACACAGAGTAGCTCGGCAACATACTTTTGTCTGTACGTGAAATGAAAAAACGATATTTAACGATTTTTCCCCAGCTAAAAAAGTTTAAATCGCAGGCTTTCCTCTTCCGTTGTTTTTTTTAATGCAACGGTCTATTGTGCACGCATGCGCCATCTGTTGGGATAGACTATGGTAGAATCTGGATTCACGTTGTAGAGGTGGGAAGGTCGATGCTCCCCGGGCGCGACGTTTTTTTTTTGAAGCTGTTGTTGGCGTATTTGGAAACTGAAATCAAATATTTTGGCAGAACAAACGCCTCTGACTCAGGCAGAATCGTCAAAGCTCCTTCACTGGGTCTGTTTACTGAATGCTGCCATTGATTCTGGGCATAGTGGCTCAGTTAGCCACACTGAGAGCAACCCAGCGGCGGCGGGCGGCGTGTCTTTAGAATTTTCAAAATAATGTTTAGAAATACATATACAATTTAACCTTGTAGAATTACTGTGTTAAAAGGTTGTCAATACGTAAATAAACGTTTCAGCAGTTACAGTAGCTGCTAGGTTTGCAGGTAACGTGACAGGAACACATATTGTAGTGCCAAGTTTCGACACTACGAACCGCCACCCTTCCGATTTCAGGAAGTTTGCTGCCAAATTAAAATTATTTCCCCCGATTTGTTTAGAAATTGCTTGTGGATACCGGGCTATATAAAATGCTGGCTTTCATATGAGCTAGAGTACATATACGCGACAAAAATTGGTTGTCTGTCCCTTTAAGCTGCCATCTATTTTCATTTTGTGTCCACCACACACACTGGCTGCATCCAAATTTCAACTTCGTAAGCTTGAAGGTCAGACTGCCCGAGTAAGGTGTTTCCGGGTTTGTAAGTGGAATATTAGAGCTCTCGCTCTAAAATTGGCATGAGTAGAAAATACTGTACGGCCGCCGACTGAACCCCAGAAACTGTAAGGCGCTTCCCCACCAGAAGGCATGAGTACAAGACCGGGAACTTTTCAAAAAGTTCTCACAGGTTCCGATTACGGCGCGCGATAGCGGTATCGCGTCCTGCGATTAAGTAAAGACCTTAAGTATCCTCTCAACATTCACTTTAGAGGGGTCCAGAAACAAGCTTCTAAAAACCCAAAAGCATTCGTGTTAACGCAAAGGTTCTTGAATCTGACTAGAACACCACTTTTCTAACAGCAACGGGTTCACTGGTTTTAAACCTCTTAACCATGATATATAAAGGGCCCTTGCCGTCCATGGTGCCGTGATGATACGCCCCTACTGCCTTTATGCTTCACAGCGATGTCCTCTAGCATTCAGCGTTTTTATGCTCCGACGTTCATGCGAGTTCTTCGTACTGAGCTCGCCTGCTTACTGTCAGCTTGTTCCATCAACCACTGTGCTTTTAATTCATTTGCATTGTTTCCATTACGCTTAATCTCGCTGTCCCGTTTGTAATTGTTTATTTATTTTCTTTTTGAACGTGTCTTAGCATATTTTCTGCCACAAAACATGCGCCAACACCTTGTGAAAAGGCGTCTGCATGCTGCCATAGTGCGCACGTCTGTTGCCGGGTGACAGAATAGGACTTATTGTTCTGCACAAGTGACAAGAAATTTTGAGGGATTGTTTTGACATCTTTATCACCGACAAATAATCTACTGGGGGATATGTAATCGCGTGGGAACTGCCTTGCTCGTGTGTGTTTTGCGCAGGGCTTCTTGCACAGATTTTTCGGAACAAAAAATTGCTTTAACTGATTCATCCCTACATAGCTTCGTTTTTCTGTTTTTGTGTTACATTTTGTGTGAACGTATGATGATGGGCACGGATTATTTTTGTAATTATGTTGAAATGTTTCACCTTGACAGCACTTGTGTACCCAGAATTTTATATACTTGCACTGTGCCAACCTGTATTTTCAGTAAATATAATTCAGTGAACTTTAAAACAGTGTGCTTTGCCCTTTAAAGGTACAGGGGTACCAGGTAACCACCATGGTTCTGAAGAAACCTCGAGAACACAACTTTGATGGGAGGGGGTGCAAGGCGGTACACCCTTAAAGAGCATATATAACCACGAGCTGAGTTAGGCTCGTTCAGCAATTCTTCATGCAAGAATTATAAGTCCAGGAGAAGACGTTCAGAAGGGAACGGGCCTTCAGCCCCATGGCCGCCACCACCATCAGGACTTCGATTCTCCTGGAGCAACTTCCTCACCAAAGTTTTTTTCTTTCGCTCTATACGAATTAAAAACCTACTTTCAAGTAGTTTCAAATATATGGGTTATCGTACGAGCCGTCCGTTCCCAGAAAATGGCCATAACAGTCGTTTTTTCGCAAACATGAAATTTGCTCGCAGTTGCGAATGTATACCTTTGTGTGCTTTATATCAACAAATTTAATTACTACACATAAATGCCCATGCCACTTTTCAATTTGCAACGGGACAACCCAACGCCGCTACTCCCGCCACCATTCTGTGTCAGCTTGGAGTTCGGGAAAGCGGCTCTAAGTAGAGTTGTGCTAAAACTAATGTACAAATTGTTTTACTCAGTAGAATAAATAGCGGGCTGCTGCAGCTATATTCTGATTCTCGCATGTCTCCGCTCATTTCTGACCTTACTATCTCTCATTACAGAGCCCCTCTGAAATGCTAAGCATAACCTCTGTTCATGCTAGCAACACACCAGTAAAAAGTGATACGAAATATTGCGGATTATCCTTCATGCAAAGTTCAGCAAAGCGGAAACTGTAAAGTGTTTGAAACATAATAGCCAGTGTCTCGCTTTTATTTGTAATTCGTTCCATGGCACAAGCCTAGCTTTTACCCATGACTTTCATAGTAAATAGTCCAAGTGTAATGTCAGAGAGCTCCACAATACATCACTATAGCAAGGTCAGTATGCAGTATTTGCGTTTAAACAAGGCAACCGTAAATTTATAGCAAGGGGGTATTTTTGGTATTAACAAAAAAGAAAATATATGCTACCTTCATTCCTAGAATCGTTGTGCGAGAAAACCGGTCTTGCCAGTTCTTCCTCCGGCTCTTCTGCGGAGCTCCAAGAATCTGTACAAGATCGTGCAATAAACGGAATAAGGCACACCGTGTGCTCATTCAAGTGAGAATTAAGAATGCCACCACTCGCAAATCAGCGGCCTCAGCCATTTCAGTCACTTAGAGTCGTTACAAAGCAAAGGCATGGTGATGTATCCCGCTTCCAGGAGATACATAAAAACTTGCTGGGTGAGGGCTCGGAGCAACGTCTTTAGTTTACATTAGGACAATTCTAAAGCACGTTTTTAACAAGAAAATTAACTTAGAGCCCTCGCGGAGTTACTTTCATCTAAGTTTTACACCACTTTTTAGTAACAGCAAGAACACATGTCTCCGTGGAAAGAAAATATATATATATATATATATATATATATATATATATATTACGCTGGTGATGCGAAGTGCTGCGACCGCGAACAGGTCTTGCCTCTTCTTCATCCGTTTCTGCTGGGGTGCTCGACGTCCCTGTAGAAGGTCGTGCAATAAACAGAGAAAGACACATCGTGTGCTTTTTCAGCGAAAGTTGAGAATGTCACCTCTTGCAAATCAGGGTCCTCAACCAAATGAGCCCTTTTTGTCACCGAGAGAGAGAGAGGAGAGAGAGAGAGAGAGAGATAAAACATTTATTAAGCTGCAAAGAGTCGTTAGAAGACAGGCATAATGATGTATCGGGTAAGTGGCGCGACCAACGTTTTTAGCTTAAATTAAGACGGTTATGAAACATATTTTGAACAGGACGAATAATTCGCACTCTCCCGAAGTTACTTTCCTACGAGTGGAATACCGCGATGTACTAACTACAAAAGAGACGCCCAAAAAGTAAGATAATGAATACTGCCCTTACAACGCCAAGTGCTGCAATCAGGAACAGGTGTTGTCTGCTCTTCATCTGTGCCTTCTGTGAAGCTCCAAGAATATGTAAAAGGTCATGCAAAAAACAGAAGGAAGCATAATTTGCGTTTTTTGACTCAAATTTCAGAATGTCACCTCTTGCAAAGTAGCGGCCTCGGCCCTCTTAAACCAATGAGGTAATTGAGAGTTATTTCAAGACAGATGAATGTTTATGATTCTCTTTTTAGCAAGAATAATGAAAATACATCACCCCCTCCATATATGAATGAATAGGAACGAGCAGCGAAACTATGGTATGTGCATAACCTATACGCATCTATGTACAAACGAAAGCACGTTTCTTTGCATTTTGCGATTGATTGATTGATTGTAGGATTTAACGTGCCGACGCAACGCAGGCGATGAGGCGCGCCGTAGTGGAGGGCTCCGGATTAATTTTGACCACCTGGGGACCTTTAACGTGCGCCGAAATCTCGCACACACGGGCGTTTTTGCTTTTCGCCTCCATCAGAAAAGCGGCCGCCGCGGCCGGGAATCGAGCCCGCGACCTCGTGCTCAGCAGCGCAAAGCCTTAGCCACTGAGCCACCGCGGCGGGTAGTTTGCGATTGAGCATACTTCCTCGTTAATTAGCTGACCGAAAATAACTTGTTCAATGTTTTCTTTATATATATATATATATATATATATATATATATATATATATATATATATATAATATATATAGTAAAAGGGGGCGCCATAAAAACATAACAAGTGTACTTCGAAAAACATAAATGTTGGACCTCTGGGTCCTCCAGCTGCTGCGCGATGCTCAGAAAGCGGAGCGACACGTCGTGATACGATGAGGCTTTAATGGAAACTAGAAGAAGTGGAGCGAGCCGACGCAGCCACAAGAGCATGCGGCAGCTCGTGAAGAGCATGATGAAAATGATGATGATCGGCGTCGTCTGCTAGAAGTGGTGAAGACGAGGAAGTCACAACAGTCTCCCCCACTGACAGATGACGCTAGGTGGATTCGAAACGGTAAAGTCGGGGTTCGGGGCGCTTGAGTGGAGTGCCGCAAGGAAAACGTAAATTGTTGGACCTGAAGACTCTGTCCCGTCCGCCGATCTCAACTCTTCAGTTCATGCCAAGGTCTACGATGTCTTGGACGAGTTTTTTCGAGTACCATTCTATCCTTCAATGAGTCCGCATTTTTTGGGAGACGTTCCAGGTGAAATTTCCGAGCTTCGTTCCTCGTTCCAGAGCGCTTTCTCCGCCATCGGTGTTTATACCGCCTAACCTGCTGCTTCTTGCAATTTGTCCAGGGTGTTTTGCTAGGCAGAGGCGATTTGTGAGGATAGGAGAAGGAACGCTTTCTAAAGAGAAATTTGCTGTAGACGGAAAAACTTTTCTTGCACTTGTCGGACCTTCTGTGAGGGCGTGATTTTGCTGCCTTTTCTTTGTGTTTTCCTCCCTGGTAGTCTTCGCGTCATCATTTCCGCTGTGTTTCGTGTATGCAGCGCGTCAATTTTCCCTTGACGCCTCACTTTGTGCACGGCATGATGTCTCCTGGTACGTGCTTTCTTTTTGCATTCTCTTTTTGACTCGGTGAGTTTTGTAGAAGTCCACTCGCGAAGATTTCCTGTATCCTTTGACGCCTCCTCGCTGGGGTCCAGGATGATTTTGGACTTGAGCGAAAAGATATCCGACCGCTTTTTGCATTGAAGTCGTAGCTCTTTTGAGGTTCCAGAAAGAGAGCAAAAGGATTTTTCCGCTGAAGCCATTCTTTCTTCCGAGGCGGCAAATACAACAGCTTCGTTGCTAGCCAATATACGTGCGCTAGTTAAAGCTTCTCGGAAGATCTCATTCTGGTGCATCTCCATTGCTTCTTCAGGAGGGAACTCGAATCCAATGAGGGGATCGTCCACACATATAGAGCATGGTCGCAGTCGCGCTGTCGGTGGGTCGCAGTATTCCGGAGTCTGCCGAAGCATGATAGAGCCTGCTTGCTTGGATGTGCTCTTGTCTTTTGGTATTGCATGAACGGTCGCCGGGCGTGGCGCCGAAGACCGGCCTTCGTGCATCTTGAAACGTAGACTAGCCGCCAAGGTGACAACCTTGTCGCGGTACTTTCCGGCGTCTAACGTTTCACTCTCTAGCAAGTCGTCTGGGGTCTCCTCAAAAATGGCGTCATCCACTGTCTCAATCTGTGCGTACAATGCGCCGATTCGCTCGAGAAGCACACTTACTGCAGATGGTGTCGCCTCTCGATTTCCTCTGATGTGGCCTTCCACTTGCGCTAGAAGGCCATCCAGTTGCGCCCGTAGTCTGAGGCGTCGTCGAAGTTGCTGTTCCATTTGTTCGCACGCAGCTTGGAACGCTCGCCAAGATCGCAGGCGCCGCGTCGTTTCCTCTGCTTTCGCGGTTCCTTGCGTCGATGTGCTTGGCGTCGGCTAGAAGTCCCGGGTTTCGGCACCATGTGTTAGACCTCTGGGTCCTCCAGCTGCGGCGCGATGCTCAGAAAGCGGAGCGACACGTCGTGATACGATGAGGCTTTAATGGAAACTAGAAGAACAAGTGGAGCGAGCCGACGCAGCCACAAGAGCATGCGGCAGCTCGTGAAGAGCATGATGAAAATGATGATGATCGGCGTCGTCTGCTAGAAGTGGTGAAGACGAGGAAGTCACAACAATAAAGTTATGTTTTCGAAGTAAACTTGTTATGTTTTTTATTGCGCCCCTTTTTACTATTTAACCTTCACTAGCCTAACCGTTTATCTTATATATTGCCGCGAACCATACATTGGGTTTGTTTATTTGTGTTTTGCTTTTACCGCCCGGCTGCGCCGGTCTGTGTTATCTCTGCGCCAAGGGAAGCGCGTGTTCCATTCTTTCTTTCTGTGCCGCATGTGTTATCTGTCGTGATAGGGATAGCATTCCGATCTAACGTGAACAGCCCAGAATAATCTTCTTGGATCTACTATGTTCTCGATGCGAATCGACGTTTCGAGAACCACGCGCGCCGAAAGATAAAAAGCCTGCAGTGCGGACGCCGGAGCATTCGATTCGACGACACTCGCCTGTGCAAGTCACTTTGTTGACCGCTGCTTCACCGCCTCTGTATTCTTTTGAGTTGTTAGGGGAGCACAAGTTCGCTCCAATAAACGTGTTTCTCATTCAAGACAACTGCATCGTCCTTGTCTTCGCGACATCTGGTGGAGGTGCTGGGTACTAAGCCTTTGTGCTCTCTACGACATCTCGAAGCCGCCAAGCCAGTCCAACCAGAGAAAGCCCCCGACTGCAAGGATTGCTACCCGAGTTCGGTCTTCTGCCAGAAGGGCCCAAGAGAAGGAACGCTGCAACCAACACCATGGTGCAAGAAACAACGTCGCCAATCATCCTGCAGGCAGCCCCGAGAACCGCCATCGTTCCGGGGAGCCCCCGCTGAAGACCCCGAAGAATGGTTGGAGAAGCTGGAGCGCGTCCGCATCTTCAACAGGTGGGACGACGAGAAGAAACTTTCCGGCATGTCTTCTTTTACTTAGAAGATGCTGCTCGAACTGGTTCGAGAACCATGAGAGCTCTTTGACCGACTGGACTCAATTCAAGAGGGAGTTCCTTAAGACCTTCACTACCGTGGTGAGAAAAGAGCGAGCTGCGCTTTTGCTTGAAACTCGAACGCAGCACCCCAACGAAGGAGTCGTGATTTTCGTTGAGGAGATGAAGCGACTTTTTCGTCGTGCGGACCCTGAAATGACCGAGGAGAAAAGAAGCTCAGGTTTCTAATGCGAGGAGTGAAGCAAGAGCTTTTGCTTGTCTAGTCCGTAACCCTCCGAAGACAGTGGCGGAATTCGCGTCTGAGGCGGCCGCGAATGGAGAAGACACTAGAAATTCGAACGAGGGCAGTACGACCGCCCTGTCAACGCGCTGTTTCTCGGAGACCATCGGTGCCGCAAATGGAAGCTCCGATACATTGCGTGAGACCATCCGAGCAGTGGTCAGGGAGGAGATTCGGAAGCTTTTTTCCAACGATGCCGCAACCTCAAGTGGCTTCCCTGACCGACGTAATCCCAGAAGAAGTCCAAAACGCACTAGGAACTTCTACGCCGCCGGAAGCACCCCCGCGAACCACAAGCCATGACCTACTCCTCGGCTGTTCGTCAACCCCGCCCTGCTCCAACCCGTCAAGAGGCCGAGCCATACCGCCGTCCAACGCCGCCCGCCCGACGCCCTGTAGACCAATACCAGACGCCAAGGAAGACCGACGTGTGGCGAACGCCCGATAATCGCCCGCTGTGCTACCACAGCGGAGAGGCCGACCCACATCTACCGTCGCTGTCCCTACAAGAGGCTCGGTTTGCGAGGATTCTCCGTCGACGCCCCACGCCCCCGATACGGCCAGCGCCCTGCTGAGATCGAAGAATACCTCTCCAACACCAACCGAGGACCAGCCCGCTTCAACCGTTCACCGTCGCCCTACCCGTCTCAGTCACCGAACCGCCGCAGCAGTGCTGACTTCTCACGTGGAAGGTCCCCCAGCCCACGCGGGGGAAACTAAAAGCACAACTTCGGGAGGTAAAGTTGCACAACGGCGGAAAAATAAAAACCCTCCACGATGCTAGCGACTCGCTGAAGACCATCATTCAACGACATGCCCTCATCCCGACGACCCGACCTAGCCCTAACGAGACTCCTGAACACGACAGCTACACGGCGCGACGCGTACTTGACCTGACCGAGACGTCCGTTGAGAAGACGACGACAACGACGATGCACACTGCCCGACCGTCAACACGGACAAGCAGAGATACGACGCCCCGACGAACCCGGAACTCGAGGAAGACTGCATCTGACGTCAAGGTGTCCATCGACGGCTTTGACGTAGTCGCCCCTCGTAGACACGGGAGCTGACTATTCGGTAATGAGCGGACCATTTGCGTCTAAACTGAAGAAGAGTTATGACCAGATGGGGCGGTCCGCACATACGCACAGCAGGAGGCCACCTCGTGACGCCAAGTGGAACGTGCACATCGCGCCGTCACCATAGACGGCACAACGTACCCTGCGGCGTTCGTCATTCTGCCTAACTGCCTCCCGCGGACGTAATTCTGGAATGGACTTTTTGATGGACAACGGGGCAATAATCGATCTGCAGACCAAGTCAATAACTTTTCCCCCAATCACCTCCATGACGCCGGAACCGAACCCCGAACGACGGGCCGCTGTAAGGATTGCCCATGATCATGTCACCCTGCCACCCCGCGCAAGCTTGATGGTCGCAGTCTACTGTGAAGATGCTGCTTCCTGACGTCGACGCTATCGTAGAACACTGATCAAAGGGTGTTCTCGACCGTGGTGTGTCGGTCGCAAGAGGCATTGCACGCTTTCAAGGAACACCAATCCCACATTCTGGTTACTAATTTCACCGAGGAGTACCAGCATTTAAACAAGGGCGCGGCAATTGCATTCCTCGAAGAAGCGCAAGAAGCAAGTGACGTGATCGCGGTCGCCGACTTTGAACGCACACCCGTAGAAACCTTCAAGCTCCCGCAGCCCTTCGACGTGAATCCGGCGCTACCGCAAGAACAACGGAACAAATTATTGGCTTTGCTGCGTCGCTATAGCGATGTTTTTCGGTCGAGCGCAAAAACTACGTCAGACCCCTCTAGCGAAGCACCGAATAATAACCGAAGATGGAGCCCGACCTACCCGACAGTCACCGTACCGCGTCTCTTCCACACGAACGGGAAGCCATCCGGACTCAAGTGGACGACATGCTCAGCGACGACATTATACAGCCATCGAAAAGCCCCTGGGCTGCGCCCGTCGTACTCGTAAAGAAAAAAGACGGCACATTAAGGTTTTGTGTTGACTACTGCCGACTGAACAAAATCACGAAAAAGGACGTGTACCCCCTCCCCCGAATCGACGACGGCCCTCGACCACCTCTTGCCACGCGAAGTACTTCTCATCGATGGACCTGAAGACCGGCTACTGGCAAATTGAAGTGGACGAGAGAGACCGAGAGAAGACTGCATTTATAAGCCCCAGACGGCCTATACGAGTTCAAGGTGATGCCGTTTGGGCTGTGCACAGCACCAGCGACGTTTCAAAGAGTCATGGACACTGTGCTAGCTGGCCTTAAGTGGCACACCTGCCTCGTATACCTCGACGACGTAGTGGTATTCGCCCGGACTTTCGACGAACACCTTGCAAGGTTGGAGTCTGTACTCGAGGCCATTCGTACGTCGGGGTTGACGCTGAAGCCTGAAAAGTGCCGTTTCGCATACGGGGAACTCAAGTTCTTGGGCCACGTCGTCAACGCCGCGGGAGTCCTACCTGACCCGGCAAAAACTTCAGCCATTGCGAACTTCCCAAGGCCGAAAGACAAGAAGGGCGTGCGAAGATTTCTCGGTCTGTGCGCATACTACCGGCGCTTCGTCGCAAATTTCGCACGCATTGCAGAGCCACTCACGAGCTTGACGAAAGATAGCACCCCTTTCAGCTGGGAAAACGACCAAGAAAAAGCATTCTGCGAGCTGCAAAAACGCCTGCAAAGCCCGCCCGTGCTCGCTCATTTCGACGAAAATGCCGAAACGGAAATGCACACGGACGCCAGTGATATAGGCTTGGGTGTCGTCTTTGTCCAAAAGCAAAGCGGCTGCGAAAGGGTAATCGCCTATGCCAGCCGTGGTCTGTCGAAGGAGGAGAAAAACTATTCTGCCTCTGAGAAAGAGTGCCTGGCTATTATATGGGCGATTTCAAAATTTCGCCCATACGTGTATGGAAGGCCATTCAAGGTTGTAACAGACCACATGCGCTGTGTTGGCTCGCCAATTTGAAGGACCCCTCTGGCCGTCTTGGGCGGTGGAGCTTGCGCCTGCAGGAGTTCGACGTTACAGTCGTTTATAAATCCGGCAGGAAACACCTCCGACGCCGACTGCCTGTCCCGCGCCCCCGTCGAACCACCACCACAAGACGCTGATGAAGACAGCGCGTTCTTCGGGAGCGTGACGGAGAGCGACCTAGCCCGCCCAGCAGCGTGCCGACCCCCGACTTGCGCATCATAATCGAGTACCTCGAGGGATGCAACGTTTGCCGTTCCTAGGACCTTCAAACGCAGCTTACCAGCATTCAGCCTGAGAAACTCCGTCCTCGTGAAGAAGAATTTCAGCCCCGGAACAAGAGCGAATTACCTTCTCGTCATCCCCGCGGACCTTCGTGACGAAATTTTGGAGCGTGCCACGACGACCCGTCTTCCGGACATCTCGGCACAGCCCGCACTATTGGAAAAATCAAGGCGAGGTACTACTGGCCCGGCCTTACCTCTGACGTCACCCACTACGTCCTGAGCTGCCGTGACTGCCAGCGACGAAAAACGCCGCCGACAAGACCCGCCGGACTTCTGCAACCGATCGCCGTCCCTTCGAGACCATTTTAACAGATTGGAATGGACCTTTTAGGCCCCTTCCCTACGTCACGATCACAGAACAAGTGGATTGTCGTAGCGACAGACTACATGACGCGCTACGCAGAGACCGTCGCTCTTCCGAGGGGGGCTGCACAAGAAGTGGCAAAGTTCTTTATAAGCCAAGTTGTGCTGCGACATGGAGCCCGGAAGTCCTAATCACCGACCGCGGAACGGCATTTACTGCGGAGCTGATGCAAGGAGTATTACGCTACAGCAACACGGATCACCGAAGAACGACGGCGTACCACCCCCAAACGAACGGACTAACAGAACGTCTGAACAAGACAATCGCAGATATGCTGTCAATGTACGTTGACGTTGAACATAAGAATTGGGACGAAGTGCTCCCCTATGTCACGTTTGCGTACAACACGGCTATCCAGGAGACGACGCAGCTGACGCCGTTCGAGCTTGTCTACGGTAGAAGGCCGACTACGATGCTCGACGCCATGCTTCCGCATGTAGAAGACGACGACCTCAACGCCGACGTCCACGGATATCTTCAACGTGCGGAGGAGGCCCCGCCAGCTCGCTCGAGTTCGTATAACGGACCAGCAGCCGGTGGATGCGGGCCGCTACAACCTCCGACGCCGAGACGCCGACTACCAACCAGGGGATCGTGTGTGGGTTTGGACTCCCATCCGACGACGCGGACTCAGTGAGAAGCTCCTGCGACGGTATTTCGGACCCTACCAGATTCTACGACGTGTCAGCCAACTTACCTACGAGGTGATCCCCGATGGTGATTCCGGAACATCACGACGACGCACGCGGCCCGAAGTCGTCCACGTGGTTCGCTTAAAACCTTTCTACGGTCGATAACGAATTTTATTTTTATTTTCGGACTGTCGCTTATGTTAGCATCGGGTCGATGCACTCTTAGAGGGGGGGGGGGGGGGTAAGTAATGCCGCGAACCATACATTGGGTTTGTTTATTTGTGTTTTTGCTTTTACCGCCCGGCTGCGCCGGTCTGTGTTATCTCTGCGCCAAGGGAAGCGGCGTGTTCCATTCTTTCTTTCTGTGCCGCATGTGTTATCTGTCGTGATAGGGATAGCATACCGATCTAACGTGAACAGCCCAGAATAATCTTCTTGGATCTACTATGTTCTCGATGCGAATCGACGTTTCGAGAACCACGCGCGCCGAAAGATAAAAAGCCTGCAGTGCGGACGCCGGAGCATTCGATTCGACGACACTCGCCTGTGCAAGTCACTTTGTTGACCGCTGCTTCGCCGCCTCTGTATTCTTTTGAGTTGTTAGGGGAGCACAAGTTCGCTCCAATAACGTGTTTCTCATTCAAGACAACTGCATCGTCCTTGTCTTCGCGACAATATATATATATTATATATATATATATATATATATATATATATATATATATATATATATATATATATATATATATATATATATATATATACCAGAAAGAAATGCCGGCAGTCTACAACGCCAAAGAAGACATAGGGGAACGTTAGACTATTTTTTTTAAATCGTTAGTGACGTTACATTATTATTAATTTTTATTAATTACGTGAGAAAGAAAGAAAGAAAAACACGCGCCAGAGTGGGGACCCGCCCAGAACGCGCCCAGAACACAGTCGCCCAGATAGCCGAATTGGTAAGGCATTCGAGATCTAATCGAAAGGCGTGGGTTCGGTCCCCACTCTGGGCGCGTGTTTTTTCTTTCTTTCTTTCTCACGTAAATTAATAAAAATTAATAATAATGTAACGTCACTAACGATTAAAAAAAAATAGTCTAACAATTCCCCTATGTCTTCTTTGGCGTGGTAACTGCGGCATTTCTTTCTGTATTCCTAACGAGCCCCTCATTTCCAACCTAATATATATATATATATATATATATATATATATATATATATATATATATATATATATATAGTATAAGTAAAAGTCGGATGCACAGCAAGAAACAATAACAAACAAGGTTTACTTACGTAGCGGCAACGGGACTTGCCTTCATCAGAGTACAGTTACATGATTTTGCTGTCACAAACATTTAGAACACATTTCTTATATAGCTTTGCAGAAAACTGTGAGAAGGAGCGGAAGATGTTTCGGAAACGGAGAGTATGCATGCAGTCGGGCTACGCCTATGTTACAACAACAACAAAAAAAGGGGGAGGGGAGAGAGAGAAAAAGGGGTCGTGTTAACAAAGCAGCGTTCAAGGTTGCATCATGAAGGGGCAACGTACGCGGCGTGGGTTGCAAGTTCAGACAATGCGGGAAACTGGACAATCGCGGTTTCAAAAGGAAGGGAAGAGTATACAGTAAGGTATTCAGTGGCTGGGGAGACTGGTTGGTGCGGAAGCGAAGATGGGTGTGCCCCCCGCGGATGAAGAGAATAGATACGGGGCACAAAAGAGCATTTCACAGAAGCTAGCAACTGAACAGGAAATAGGCAGGGTCTATAGATCACTAAGGGTTAAACATTCTTAAGTGGTAGTGGGAACGAGGCCTCCTTCCCAAGGACAAATGGAATTGTTGAGCCGCATTAGGCTAATAAAGCTGCTGTATTTGGAGAGTTTCTGCGAATTCTGATGGGAAAATCAAGGGTAGGATTAATGAACATAGTCATAAAAATTATGAGGCCGCCAAATTTAATCGAGGGCGAGGGATAAGCACGTTAGTTTTCCGTATATATATATATATATATATATATATATATATATATATATATATATATATATATATATATATATATATTATAGTGCTAGGTGCTGCTACAGGGAATAGGTCTTTCACGCTCTTCACCCTGTGTCTTCTGCAGGGCTGCAAGAACACGTAGGAGGTGATGCAAGACAGTAAAGAAAGCACGACGAGTGCTTTTTCAGTGGGCGCTCAGAAAGTCACCTCTTGCAGATCAGCAACCTCGGTCTTTCCGAGCCATTTCTGTCCCTGAGAATTGTTACAAGACACAGGCATGTTGTTGTGTACCCCTATCAGCGTAACTAAAAGAAAATAGTCTAGTAAATAATGGAGCAACGTTTTTAGTTGAAATTACGTTTTTAATTACGTTTCAAGATAGGCAAGCAAATGGGCACGCTCACGAAATCGTTTCCATCTGAATTGAATCTTTACTAACAGAAAAGCTCACGTTTCATTAAACCTCTTCACTTGGTTTTCGCAGGTACCCTTGCCGTCCATCTTGGTGAGATGATATGCCCCCACTGGATTTATGTGTCATGAAGCAGAGAAGACTGCTATATGACGCGTTTTATGCCCCGATTGTGATTGGAAATTGGAGTGCTAGGCTGACGTGTTCGCTTTCAGCGGTTGTGTCTACCCGGCTGCTGTTGATTGATTCATTGTAGGGGTTTAACGCGCCGACGCAACGCAGGCGATGAGGCGCGCGCCGTAGTGGAGGGCTCCGGATTAATTTTGACCACCTGGGGATCTTTAACGTGCGCCGAAATCTCGTACACACGGGCGTTTTTGCTTTTCGCCTCCATCAGAAAAGCGACCGCCACGGCCGGGAATCGAACCCGCGACCTCGTGCTCAGCAGCGCAACGCCTTAGCCATTGAGCCACCGCGGTGGGTACCCGGCTGCTGTTAATTACCTAGCATTGCCTGCAGCACGCTTATGTTTGCTGTCCCCTAAGTCTTTCTTTATTCATTTTCTTTTTGACGTGTCTTAGTATACGTTTTGTCAGAAGACATGCTCACGCACCTTCTTGAAAAGCATTTCCATGCTGCCCGAGCACGCACGTTGGTTGCTGGGTTGCATTTGTATTCTACGTTCGAGTTTCTTCGCATCAAGCAGTACACATACGAAGCATTCCATGCTCATAAACGTCTTACCTACCTTCTACGAGTGTGCTTTTCTGAGCGAGTGCCAAAAGACACAATTGCTCTGACATATTTGGCTTAAACTGTTCTCAATCTGTCACAGCTTAGTACAATAACGAGCTCTTGCTTCGCAACTCAGCGACAATAACGGCACAAAATATCTTGTCTAGCCTCTTTCGTGAATGCGTATGCTAGTTTCGTATAAGGTTTAGCCAACAACCGCACGGTAAAAACAACAAAGATAACAAGAAACATGCCTGTGTTCAAAAAAAAAAATTTGCTGAAACTCATCGCTTCAACAAAAGGTGATATTACTCGAAGGAGGATTTCTGGAGGATTGTTCTGGGCTTCTAGCATTGGCGGATGGTGTTTGCGTTCAAGTCAAGCCTGTTCGCTTGCAAAATAATGAAACGTAAATCGATCAAACAGCTCCTTGGTTGTGTTGAAGAAATGTAGAGAGGTCTCATTTTCCTGCTTCTGTAACAGAACATTGCACACTCCTTCGTTCATACCCCACAGAATAACTGACAAATAAATCAGCAGCCATAGAAAACATTATAAGTGTTTTATGCTCATTACCAAAATGTCTCTAGTCATAAGCAAGAAGGACACTGATCCAACAAGAGTGCATGTCATTTTTCCGTCTCCATCCGTGGCATTTAGTACAGCTCATGAGGGGTCCTGAAGTACAATGTCCGGGCTACAGAGCGTATAGTGGCCCACACAGCCATGGACGCCGGCAGGGTGTGCGAAAGAAAAAGAGGCACTTGCCCCCTATTCCTCCATCCAGACAAACGTACACCCCAGTGCCCAGCCCTCCATGCCAAGTGGCTTAATAAAGCGCGAGCATTAAATGCCCCATGACGCGAAAATGCGGCTTCCGGCGTCAGTACGTTGCAATTACCTTGCTCATTTTTCTCCCGTATAATGTTTCAGGTACTGGGTATTTCGAAACAATAACTAGTCTCAACTAATCGATGACCAACTTAGTTTTCTGCTGTTTTGTGTTAAATTTGATGTGAACGTGTCGAGATGTGTATATACCATGTTTTGTAAATTTATTGAATTGTTGCATTCACTAAGTAAATCATCCGATTCAAACAACCAGTCATGCGACCGGACAGCCCTTGTCTACTAAGAACGAAATATAAATGCACTACATATCCCCTTTTCTGAATTTTTAGTGAGCAGTGAACATATAGATTGTTTGCTTTGAACTTCAGGTATATAAGGGGTACTATGTATACGGAGCATAGTTCTCGAGAAATCTCAGTAACACAAGTTCGATGGCAGTGGGTGCAAGGTGGTGCACCCATAAGACCGAGGCAAAACCACGAGTGTGTTACATATTTTCAGCAACAATTATTTCATGCAGCAGCCACAAAAAGTTCTTCCAAATATACACGTACATTCTGCAATTGGAAATACATGGGCCGTCATGTTGTCCTAGAAAACAGTCATAACAGGTTTTTACTCTACTCAGGGGTGAGAAAGCTAAATCAGATTTGGGAGCAGGAGAACCTTGATTTGGAGCATAAGAACGACATTTATTAAATAGTCACCTTAGGAGTCGAAAAAATCAAATTTTTGGCAGTGCGTGGGGGAAAAGTGCATTTTTAATCGGTTTTGAACGTACACAGCACTGAAACAGCCTTTCAATAAAGTTTTTGATACCAGAGTATGACAAGGTACAAACTGCACTACCTTTTTTACAAACCATTTTTAAATTTTTAGGCTTTATGCATAGATAGCGTGGAGGGCCGTTGAAAATATTGAATTGAAAAACGAAGCAATCCTAAGGCATTTTGATTATCATGCGAATGCCCGAATTGTTATTTTTGTAATCCCAGACTCAGCCTTACGCACAAGTGTAGAGCCACGGCAAAAGTTGCGCAAAGCGAGGTGACGGTCGTCACACCCCACCAGCCCTCCCATTTCAATCCCCAAGGTGCACGTTCACTGCGATCGTAATTTGAGTAACGTTGGTATGTTTAGCCTTCTCCCTTTTGGCATTAAATTTCACTGCAGATAAATGAACCATTATAACTAGCGTGAAATTATAGTCCGTGCCGCTATCAGACACTGCTTGAACATTTTGCGGCGATGTAGCCTGCACCGCTACTCCTGCAGCGTCGATCGTTCCATTCCCGCCACTCGCAAGCTCACTGTCAAAGGGAGAAATGACTCAGCGTTTTATAACACCGCAATGAGTCCAAAATTTTACTTCAAGCACGCACCGGTCTCACATTCAAGGCCGAAACACGGCGAATTCACGGGCGCCATGTTTTTTTTTTTTTTTATGAACTCCCGTCCTTAGAGTCCCGCAACTTCCCGCAACAGATCAAACGACTAAATGTAAACCCAGCCAACCCCATAACTAAAAGCAAAATAGAAATCGGCGAAGAGCACTCTGCCTGATCCACAAGACGCTGCTTCGCCCGGTGGCCACGTTTTCATGTCTTCGCCAAATTAAGATGGCGCCACCCAGTAATGTTCCGGAGAGACGGCACTCCAAAACTTGCCGCTTTTTCATCAACTTGCACAATTAGTTTGACGCCTCAGTACACATAAGTATTTTTTCTACACGATTCTGCAATGGTTTTCGATGGGAAAACTTTGAAGACGCACAGAATATAACATGTGCAACCCAACACTGACTTTCGAAAAAACTATCTCGGGGACACTTTTACGCAGGTTTTTTTTATTGTATGATAAATCAATTAAACCTTTGAAAACAGCATCACTTTTGGGATGCTGGAAAATTATGCCGTCCGTAAGCACTTTCCTCCACTGAAACTGACGGGAAAATTAAAATCATTGGCTCTCAGACTGTTTTGGAGCAGTTTGGCGAAATTTTTGCAATTTTCAAGCTTTTGAAGCAGCCTGCCGCAGGAAAACAAATTTGTTTAAAATCTGCACGATATGCCCAGCTGTCTCACCTCTGTCTAGTACAAGCTTTCACAACAATGCGCACCAACCAACTCGCAAACTGAACCTCAGGAAAGAAGACCACCTTGGCGCAAAGCCTCGTGAGACTCCTCGGGCAAAGAAACTGCTCTGCTGGTGGTCGCACCATCTTCATTTGCTGCTGTCCCACATGACTTCAGGAGTTTCGGCGAGCATGGTGATGTGTCTTGCCCCAAACTGCAAACATTGAAAATGCCTTTCATATAACACCACACAAACGCTTGCCTTTAAAACTATCGCACCTAATTTTAAACCTCCAGATTCTCGATTGAATTTGTCACTTGACTAACCGGCAACAGTTTCGTTCCAGTAGCAGTACTACTTCCGAAATGTCTCCGTTCTTTCTGGGGATCCCCAGGGCACTGTTCTGGGTCTTATTCTTTTCTTGATCTATAATAATGACCTTCGCTACAAACATTGTCCTATTTTCGATTATTCCCCAATCTTTATTGCCCTGCACTCAATATTTCCGATTCTGCAATTATTCAGTCAGATGTACACCATGGTGCAAAATGTGTTACCTAGGCGTCAACCTAACTTACAACTTTTCTTGGTCAACGCACGTCTCGCAAATTGCTAACAATGCTAACCACGCGCTCGGCTACTTGCGAGTAAATTGAAAACTCGCCCTCCTCTAAAAATTCAAACTTACTCATACCCCTGTCAAACGTGCCTATTTAAGTGCACTTCCACAGAGTGCATTCCGCTAAAATGTCATTCAGGCGCAGCTAAACGACAAACCGGGATTCGCACTTACGACCGAACGCACTTTAAGCTGAGTGTGTTTCCGAAACACACTTTACCCGGGCTGGCCCGCCGAGTGAGTTCGGCGGGCCAGCCCGGACTTTTCACTGGCCAGCCCGGGCCAGTGAAAAATCGGGAGAACGAACATAAAACAGCAAGCGTTTAGATGATAATAAGTGGTGTTACAAGTTAATTATAGATATGTTGTTGATTTATTTTTTACGAAAAGGGAAGCGGCGATGACAAAGAATAAAATAATCCCTCGCTCTGATGACGTGCCAGCGCCGCCTGGTGGGGTGTTGCTCCATGGCCGCCGTTCTCTGATGTCGATACTGCGGTGTTCGCGTAGGTAGTTTGTTGTGGCTTTGTGGTCGCGTTCCCGTTTCAGTCTTTCGGTTATAATCCACGCTCTCTGATTATTTTCCCTCGACAATAATGCTGCTGCGATTCGCTGCGCAGCGAATAACAATGAAAACATGACCGCCGGTGTTCAGTTGCAGTCCCAGCGGCGTTTCTTGTGGACTCGTGAGAGATACCGATTGCAGTGGTGCACAATGTAAGCACAATGTGAGGTAAAGGTGGAATTTCAAGTAATTTTGCGGAATATTTACGCCAGCTATCGCCACTAAAATCACAGTCAAAGACACTTTATTTTGTAGTTTAGCAGCGCGCAGCCAGTGTCATCCGGGGAGCCCGAGTGCACTCGGCCAAAGTGCAACTAAATAGGCACGTTTGACAGGGGTATAACACTAACTGGCTTAAGGTAGAATATGCATGCGCACTTTGAGATGCCTTTCAATATGACCATGCATACACATTCGGGGCCGTTCAAAGCCATGCAATAAGATTTATTTATTCAGACTATTTATATTACACAAGCGCACCTGTGTTTAAATGCAGCGGTAATCTCAAAACTTTTGCCTCGGGAAGCAAACTTTCTCGCCGTTGCCTTTTTCAAAAGTTCTATCATGCATTTCCTTCATCTGATATCGCTCCCGCAAATCGGACGTCATGCCGCGCAAGCCAGGGAAAAGCAGTTCATCTTCCAGCGGGAAGAACTTAAGCCCATCTGCATACGTTTTTCGTGCGAACACCCAAAGACTGAGCAGTTGCTGTTATTCGAGGAAATTAAACAGGGCATAACTTTTATGTCTTGGGTGCGTATATGTGTAGTAAAGAGATTAAACATCGAAAACTTTACGTGGGACACGTTGCAGATTTCTGGGAAGGCGGATTTTGCGCTGGAGCTGCAGTACAGGCTCAGAAAGCACAAATGTGAAAAGGATATAGATTCCAAAGGTTAGCATTGTCGTTCCGTTGTTGGCATATATGCCGCAAAGGCTCAAGAAGGAAACAGCAGAGCCACTTACAGAGCACCTTGCCACGAAGCTATGACCAGCGCAACAAACTGCAAAAGCCAACCAAAGCGCAACCTCGTGTGACCAAGAGAAAGAAAAATGCAGTGCGGAATTGAATGCGTGAGTCCTGCTTCAACAAATCTAAATATAGTAACCATGCCACGTGCCAACGCTAGAATACTCTGGTAGCTCAATGCTGGAAGCTGGCCGTCGTGACGAATCTGTAGGACGGAACTCTAGCCACCACCAAGTGTAATTCAAAGGAACTCTAGATGTCCCTACAGTGTGATACAGCTGCTGTGGTGGTGCGGTGCTGGCTAACACATTGCATTACTGAGCTGTGCATTGCATGTAACTCCCCACTGTGGTGGCTTTTTTTCTTATGTAAGTTTAAGTTTTACAAATATTTATCTGACAACTTATATATCACATAGGTTGTCAGTCATGGCGGGCACGTTTGGACGGGGCTGCGCGAGCTGAGCTTCAAGCTAGCCAAGTCAAGTGAGAAGCTCAGCTTATCTTATGAATCTGAGCATCAAGCTAGCCATTTTTTCCTAACCATGTACCTGAGCATTGCATTGGCCTACTTTCCAACGGTCGGACGTCAGTGAATGTCATCAGTAAGCCAGCGTGTAAGCTTATTCCTTCAGAAGCGCGCGTATAAAAAGTAAAACCGACAGACGCTGGCTCAGTGCCACACGGGCGTGCACAGCAACGTCGGTGCCTGGAAACTTCTCTGGCTCTCTCGCTCTTCTTCGGGCTGTCTATGCCTAACCCATGCAGGTATGGAGTGCTGCCTGCTCCGGAAGTAACTATCATCCCGGATATCTAACGGGCTACACTATAAAGGTTCAACCATGCTAGGAAGGCTCTTAGGGACATAAGCAGCACTCCCTCACCAGAGAAGGATCTGGCCACCCTGGTGTAGTAGTTGGAGTCCCATCACTAACCAACTCAACTCTCGGCCCTCAATCCTTAGCAGCTATACAGCACCTGTCCACGGCGGCGGTTAGAACAAGGATACAGCAGAGGATGCCTTATAAGAATCTCCGGGTCCGCACAGCCCGCCATTGGAACTTGACCCTGGCAACGTTCAAGGCACGCACTCTGTCTAACGAATGAAGCTTAGCTGTATTACTAGAGAACCTTAGACATTAAGTGGGATAATATAGGATCAAGCAAAGTTAGGACAGGGGAAGGGTTCATTGAGCTCACTAGCGGGTATATTCTACGCTACAGTGGGCCCCAAGAGAAGAAAGAACACGGGGCGTGATTTTTAATGCAGAGAGGAAAACCAAAATAGCTATTAAAGGCTTCATGGTTTAGTTTAAAAATTTAAGCAGTTCCACTCAACGTGAAAGCAGTCGGAATCGCAGAGCAGTGATTCGCCAGACAAGCTGTGTCGCCGTTATCCGCTCATTTCTACCACCCCTCACGTTCTTACCCTTCATATCTCACTCCTCTGTTATTACTTGAACAGAGGTTTGTCCAACACAATTCGGATTTCCCCCCTTCGCAGTGCTCGCACGCCCTCTGCCTGGAACAGTACGAGCTGGAGCTCTGTTCTCTCTGTGCTTGCTTTCATCTCACACGTACCGGTGCCTTATTGCGCAGTTTCGAACACGTGTCTTGAGCGGCCACATTTTTCGCTTACTATTGTAACAACCGTGCCCAACAAGTATACCTCACTAAATGAACGCGGGGGCTGCCGGTTTATTACACAGATTTTGCCTCAAATGTACTGCCGGTAAAAGGCTTGTCTATAACACAGCTTTCGTACTCTCAGCCCTATCCTGCCCCGCCAGAGCGGGATTTGAATAAAACTACTGCGGAATTCTGAAGTCTTAACCCTTCGCTTTTACCTCTGACATGTTTAGAATGAGTATGTTTCGGCAGTTTTCGGATGTAGCGGGTTGAAGTCGAAATCGCTGTTATAGACAAGCGTTTTACCGACTGTACCTGCAGTTTTCTTGTTATAAATAACGGGGAGATGTAGCGGTTCAGCAGATTCGAACGGTTAGGACTAGAGACCGGAACTTAGGGGAAAATGCCCATGTTTTTCTTGAGTGCGTATGAAGCCTATTTAACATATAAGCATGAAGTAAGGCAAGCGGGGGGTGGGGGGGGGGATTTTAAGCACTAGTTTATTGTGCTATAAGTGGCTCTTTTGAATCTATGGGCTTTCCAGCGCCTACTTTGACTATATTGGCCTATATGCGCTTTTTGGCGCCTAAAACTGCCTTTTTGCGTTATATATGCCTTGCTTGGTTTTTCGAGTAAATGGTCTCCAAGGACTCTTCTTGCTGCATGAGCCCACAACGCGGTGTTTGTCGCACCCAGTTTGCAATAAAACTCCGCGAGCCGCGTCAAACAAGCTAAGAAACGCAGACCGTGCACGAGACACCGCCACCTCGACATCGCCACATCCGACGAGCCACGCTGTGTCGGCAGAGCAACAGCGAAAAGTTTTGCCCATGTGCCCTATAAAAAAATTAAAAATGAAGAAAATGAATTCCACGCAGCTGCAAACATGCCACTCCAGGCCAAAGACGCCTCATTGGGTAAAACCACGTGCAAACCTTTCACACCGAAGCTTTAAGATGACGCACGAACACGTGCACAGTCATCCGCCGATCACGGAAACTCCGGCGGGCAGCAAGATGCAGAATGTGTAGCGCGAAGGAACGAGAAACGGAGCAGATAGGAATGAGCATCTCGGCACATTACAAATGGTCTAGTCGGGACAGGCGTCATCTGCCGTGCCAGGTAACCTTTGAAAGAATTTAGAAGGAATTTATTTAGCATTAAGAGAAATAGTTTTAAAAAAATTTGCGCGCTGTTTAATGTTGATAATCGGTATATAGTGCATAGTTACTGAATGGTGCTATTCTCGCAGCTTCGCTAATAATTTGCTTCTGCAGCACAGAATGGTTCAGTAATTTGTAGGGAATCATAACACGGCAGTGTAGTATCCATGGCATTGATCGGTGTTGGGAAGATATAAGAAGGTCGTTCTGCTTTGTCAAAAAATAATCAGTTGCAGGTAAGATCTTTCTTCGAGGCGAAATTGTGTCTTCAAGGAGAAGTTCCGATTATGCCTCTTCCACCAGAGCCCATTGTTACGCCTTAAGTAACTCAGCTAAGGGCAAAAAAGCACTACAAAAACACCCCGGCTTTGCAGCTTTGAAGTCAACAAAACGTCGCAGTCCAAACCACGCTACACCTGAACGTGACATGGCATATTTTGTGCGTATTTCAAATTCTTAGCAGAAAGAATTTCACAGCTGAGTGTCTGAGCAACATTCTGGTTAAGAATGCTGAGTTCATTTCCAAGGTCCAGGACAGATCCGCCACCAACTCCGAAGGAGTGGTTTCTTAAATCTGTCTTACATAAAATTAATGAGCGCCCTGTGCTAAAAGAACTGCCGAAGGTTCTGAGCAGCAAACATTCTGGTATACCTGATGGAATTAGATCATGGAGCGTCCTGAAGTATAAGCACGCTCCCCAGCTTCAGTGGATGTTGAGCGTTGTTTTTCGCACGACACAATTATCGACAAAGGAAGCACGTCTTCAAACAGCAAATCATTGAGATGGGTTTGGTTTGTGATGGCCTTCAAGTCTTTCTTTTGGTGTCGAAACACCCAGCATTCCAAGTAAATTTTAAAATGGAAACTCTTGTGTGGCCTATTTTCACGAAGACAATGAAGTGACTTCTTCACAGCACAATATTTGTCCGCTGTTTTCACTGCAAGTAACAAATTGACCTAAAATACGCTGGTGAAGTAAATGTGAATTGAGCCTATAATGTGCCTAAACGACAGTGTTTGGTGCCTATAAATGCCGAAATGGCACTTTTGAGTACTTATTATAGGTGCCTAAAATCTTAATTTTTCGTGCCTAAAGTTTCTGTCTCTAGTTGTGACTTTATAAACCGCTTGTTCTTCAAAGCCTCTGTTTGGGTATGTTACGCCAACGCCACCTGTATAATCATTGCTTAACGCGTGAGCGAAAAATGGCCCAAACAGCCACTCTCCTGTTGCTCTCTCCTACCCTTACCCGCTCCGTAGCCTTCCTGCGTGCTTTCATGTCCGTCGGCCAGCGCCGCTTCTCAAACTATGCAAAATAGTTGACAGTTTGTTTAGCGTTCCCTAGGCGGCGCTCCTACGCCTTCTTTCTTAAGGTCCCTGAAATTACTAAGGTAGCGCCATCTTTAGATCTCGCCGCCTTTCGCCCTCGCCCGCGCTCCTTTCCTCCTTCGTTTTTTTGCCATTTTCTTTTTCGCCAGCGAACGCCGCGCGCCATTGGCCAACGGCCAGTGACGTAGTACCTCGTCCCCGCGTTGTTTGTTTTTTCTTCTCTTCGCCGCCACTGTCCATTTAAATTCGCCATTTTAGGCTCAGCTGCCTCGGAGCAGGCCTTATCGAAGCCGCCAGCTTATAACAACCGATAACAACCGAAGAGTCATCTGCTCGTTTCAAAAAAGTATTGCATCGGCGTCACTTTATGTAGCTTTGCGATGCCGAGTTGTTGTGCCTTCGACTGCTCGAATAAGGTCAGTGCAGTCACGGCCAGCTCGGCTGTAGCAAGCTGTAATTTATCAAAGCCCACACATGAATCAATGTTAGCTGTACAGGATAAAAAGGAATCACAATTGCGCTTGTTAGCGCGCTTCTGGCCTTGGAATACTGTAGTTATTATAAAACTGGGCGCTACAGCTAATTGTAAGCTGAGCGCATTCTTTAACTGCGCGTTCTTTGTGCCAGCCTTTTCCAGATATGCCCGACAGGGCCTTACTCGAAGTAATTGTGAACGCCAATCGCACGAAAATTGCTATGCCACGGACGCACTGCCAAAAGTACAGCCGTCATGGGCGAGGCCAACGAGGAGACGCGAGAACTTGACCCAGGCAGCAGCCTATAACGACGTGAAGGTGACATATACTTTGCAACAGCGTCAAAGCACCGGGAAATGCACGGAATGAAGGTGGCATGAATGTCAGTAGCTAATGCGGGACGCATACTGAGCGCTGCCTAATGATGTACAACTAACACAAAAAACGCGAACGCAAAAAAGCCGGCGCAGCGCTCGAACTGCCGCGAACCAAGGTCACCGCGAACCATGCGCAAGCCCTCTGTGCAGGGCTTGCTCGACCACATGCAAGAACGGAATTACTGTAACAGAGCAATTTGAAACGTCCACGTTTGATCCTTTGGCGTTCACGAACTATCCTGAGCATGCCGCACACGTAAACAAACACCGCGCTGTCCGTATGCCCCCGCGGCATCCACCCCGCAAATATCCCTTTCTAGACAAAAATATACAACAAAACAGCCTCACATAATGCGTCTTGGTAAAACGGGGCTCTAGAAATACCATTAATGCTACCAAAGAGCGATTGCGGCGCGAAAACAAGAGCAAACTGTACGAAAAACTGCAGCGAGCGGCCCGAAGCGTTGCGAGGGCGTCTGCTCTGAGGAAGCCAACAAAAATGGCGGCCCCGCCGCGGAGTTAAAAGGACCGCGGTGCTGCGGGTGAGGGGAGAGAAAAAAGAGGAGGGTAGCGAGAAGGAGGGAGCAGTTGGCGCTACTTTAGTAATTTTAGGGACCTTATTCTTTCTCACAATGCCTGTCTGTATTGGTCTATCGCTGATAAAACCGACTTTGGCTGGGAGGAAAATCACTTCTGTTGCTGCAGGCTGATGCCGGCTTTGCGCGCTTATCTACTTGGATCATGGGTCTTAAAATTTTCAGAGTGGGGTATCCCCCCTCTGTCCCTTCCGCATTTCTGTCTTGTTTTGTCCCCGCTGTTCGCACGGCGCATCGGTACGCACTTTTAAAATTTAGGACTGTCGTCTAGAAGCACCCGGCCAGCGTGGCGGGACCCTCAGCGGCTTATCATTTTGTTTTCTATAATCTTCTGAAATTTACAAGCACGTGATATTTTTGGAAAGGACTGGTAGAACAAAAAATGATCACGCAATTTTTTCTTCCCTAAATCCTCCAGAGAGAAAAATATCAGTAAAATAATGACTGCACCATCCGAAAATATAGTTTTTCCGTTCGCCATTCGTCTACCCGACAATTAATATGTTCTTACACTATTTCATTTCCGCCTCCGTCAGTTATGTAAAAATGCAACAAGTATGAAGCGAGCGAAGCATTGAACGAGATCCACAGTGCGCCCCAGAACTAGCGCCCCGTCGCGGCTGAGATGTGATCGAAACGGCTTTCGAAACCCAACAGGGAAGCTGACAGACACATGTCGTAGATGTGGGTGCAGCGTTCGCGACTCGCGAGCAGTGACGTAAGGCGAGATGTCCGCCGGCGCCGCCACATAGCGGATGAGTGCCTGAACTAAGCATCCCTACCCTTCCCATTGAAAAGCGCGCGACGCGTTAGGCAATGTTTATACAGGCGGCGTTGGTTACGCCGCTGCGCGGTGGGGCTTTGTTTCTGTCCGTTACATCACTACGCTACCTGATTGTGGCGGTGGCTATAACGGGGACAGCGAACGACTAGGACAACAAGACAGGCCCCTAAAGTGCTCGCACTAAAACAACGAAGTTCTACAGCATTTATAGAGCTCAAACATTCTTCCTGCTACCACTTCAAGCCGTCGGGAACGGGCTTCACAGGTATTCCACGCCGGTCTGTAGCCCGTGCCAAAGAAGGAAAGACGCGCCCTACCAACAAGATACTGAAGAAAACTGAAAGCTTTCCGCAAGCCGTGCCCGGTGCAAAAATGCATTGATACAGCCAGACACTTTACTTTGAGCATGCTTCCTCTGTATGGCGGAGCGCAGTGTTTTAGTTCTAACGCGAACTACTCTCTTTACTACATTTGCACTCTTGCCAACAAAGGGAAGATGCATTTCTGAAATGAACGAAAAAAGCTGAAGGCAAGGGGTGTTGGTTAGCCCCCTCACAACTCGCAACGACAAGCGAAACCTTTACAGAGCTGGCTAAGTCAGAGAAACTTCGGCCGCTTTAATGGCAATCAAGGATCCGTTTCAGCAACATAAAGTTTTTGTCTACGCGCATTTTGCTCTTCCTCAATGAACGGAGGCCTGAAGAGGCACAAGTCTCACTGCCCATCGCCCTGCAGCTGCCACAAGATCTGGCAAGGAGAAGGAGCGGAGCAAAGCTGCGCACCTGAGAGAATCGAAGTCTTTGTCCGGCGATCGTTCTCGCGCCTTACGTTGGCGGCCCGATGAGGAGGCTCGTGAATCCTCTGCATAGACACGATAAGGTTAACGTGAGCACTCCCCTGTCACACAGCTGATGCTCACACGCCCCAGTGCAGGCAAGACAATTATTCAAAGGTGTTAAAGGCAACGTATGAAACAGGCCTCAATTGTTTTTTTGAGAAATTCTGTTAATCCCCAAAACTGAGGCTTTTCAAACTGTTGCGAAGAAACAAATACTTTCTATGACATCTCGCATCAGAAGATGTCATTTGTAAAAACATTGGTGGAATGCTCCACAGGTTTCTGACGGTCAGTAAAGCTCGTGTAACATTCTTTTGAAGGACGCTGCGCTGGGTATGCTAAGTTTTTACAAGTGCTCACTTTTTGTGTCCATTTGTGCAAGCCTACCCAGCGCAACTTCCTGACGGTCTGCAATATGTTTTTGTCTTATACACCTCAGTTCTGAGTTACTTAACCCTGTTCCTCACTACATACGGGAGTTTTCCTTAACATTTTCCAATATTAGCTTTGTCTTGTTCGTATTTTAAAGTTTTGCGCCAAACTGGCTAACAATACCACCAAATGGCAGATAACTCGATGGTCAAGAAAGCTAACAAATACTGCATCCTCGAGTTAATTGGCGACTGGTGCTGTGCTTGTAACATGTGGCAGGTATAAAGAATACCATAGTAATTTTCTGAGATAAGGGTGATTTGTATAACACTTTCTTCAATGCAAACCCCGCAAAAATAAACATGCTGCGAATGTTTACAGCGGGTGCACTACCACCTTCGAGTAAATAAAGTAAAGCAGCAGCTGATGCACCACAGTGCAACGACACAGCAGCAATATCACATCTCTCACCCCTGGGCGGACGATCCATGATGCCTCAGGAAGCCGCTAGTTGACCTTTCCCACTTTCCACTTTGTCACGCAACTCCCCTTCGTGCATACGTCATCTGAAAGCTGCAAGAAAAAAAAAACAGGTAAACTGTGAGGTGGAGTGGTAGCGAAGAAATCAAATCACGTGATCAAGTCTTTCGGGACAAGGCGACCTTAAATAAGCCCCAGTCAGGTCAGGGAAGAAAGGAAGATAGAAAAGAGGATATAAAAGAAACAGCATCTGTTGCAAGCGCCGGTAGAGAGCCCGGTAGCTCCACAGGAAGGAAAGGAAGCAGGAGGTCAGCGCGCATAAAGCCTGACTCAAGATAACGTGGCTTTAAATTGACGCGTAGCGAAGAAAGGTGCAGGGCTCTTCCTGTAAGCAAGGTTTATTGGAGCAGACTTGTGCTCTGTAATAAACTTAACACAAGCGTCGAAGAAGTAGCCCACGGAGTGACGTGCACATGCGATCGTCGGCAAACTGAATGCCGGGCATTGCGTTTCACGCATTTAACTGTCGTGGTCTAGTTTCTGGAAACATCGAATTAGGGCGAGAGCACTGTCGATGAGACAAAAACAGCCTAGGAACGGTACCGAGAATCTTCACCCTTAATTTGTCAAGATTGCTGGTGCGACTTGGAAAACAAGAAAGGTGAGCGCCGTTTTGCATGGAGCACAATAGTTTGTTGATGACACAGTACTGCACATTGAAGCATAAGGCCCACCACTTCCGACAAAGTTGCAGTAACTGTCAGTGCAGATGTACCAAAGTATTAAAGAATCGCCTACCGGAAGAGCGAAGGCCTTATTCTTACAGCAACCCCTCGCTTTATTGACATCTCCAGGGTCTTCGCTTCGCTGTCCCCAATTTTGTTCACAAATTTCATCGTTACCCGAAATAACGTTGACCTCTCCTCTCACGAACAATTACAAGCGGGGCGTGGTGCAATGCTTGTCCAGATGGATATTTCCGAAGAATGCCAAGTTGCTGCCTGAACGATCGATGTCACAGAAAAACGATTTTACACCCCTTCCTAAGAAAAGTTGACAGAACCGTGCTAACTTCCTCAGATAAAAATTGCGTGAAACTTTCGTTCAAACGTTTTCTAAAGGTGCCTCCAACCATCCCTGAAAGTGCGGACACTTCAGAGATCAAAATCCCAAACGAAGTACGAACCCATGCGACAATTTCTCACGCCCTAAGTAAACGCATCTACAAACAATATAAACTTGTTCCCTAAGTTTGTTTAATAGGATAAAAATATATCCTATTGTTGTCGGTCTTCGCGATTTACGCGTGTATTGTCTTATCTAGAACATGGAAAAGTATTAGATGCGCAGCACTGAAAGCGGCCTTTTGTGGTGGAACCGGTGAAAAACGTCGGGCTTTCATAGAGCAAAAAAAACTGGCGAAGCTTCAGGACTTGCCTGGGGGGCCCTCGACACGCACTACCATTCATTGTGCGAGGAGTGCCCAGCAGACCCCTTTCCCCCCTTCCTTCCCCCTCCCTCTGGCAGCAGGCGCTGCGCGACCCGGAGGCATCGAGTCAAGACTTGGTGACCACCCGGGCCCTGGTGGTCGCGGCGGCCCTGTGGACCGCCCCCACCCCCCTCACCTGATCCCTGAGTATCAATAAAGTTGTTTCTCTTTCTCTCTCTCCCAGGAAATTACGTCGCTGAAGCGAATATCACCGCTTTGGCAAAATAGTCGGCGGCGGAATGCGGAGCGGCGCAGTCGGTGACGGCCAGCGAGTCTCTTCTTCGGCGGTGCGGCTTGCGAAATCTCGACAACCACAACGGCTGTTAATGGACAGCTTCAACGAGCCAGGCCACGGAAACGGTTAACTCGAGCACCAAAGGCAGTCTACGCAGCCATTCAGTAAGTTGATACCACAGACGACTTCCAGTTTCGCCAAGCTGTCATGCCAATCTGGAGGTGCAATTTCATTACTCCGAGTAACCGGTGTAAAGCGCAAAACCCGTTTTACATGCCGCACTGTTCTCCGAATATAGCTTTGGGCATCGAGGAACATTGTTGCAGCTAAATTCCCCCGAAGAGCCGATGTAGACAGTCGATTCAAGCACGTTGCGACTCCGACATATTTTATTTGATAAAGAAAAGGCGGCGCCGGCCGTGCACGAGTACAAGTCATAGCTGGGGTTTGGAGGGGAGCGGCTTTTATGATGATTGACCACAAACAAAAAGGCTGTGCCTAAGGTTCGACGCTACGTGTTCCCATTACTTACAGTGGAGACATGGCTGACTTCGTGGTTATACACAGGGTTTCCGTCAGCAAGGGGAATATGGTTTGGCGGAATAAACGCCGAAGGACATTTAAAAAGATGTATTGCTTTGCGAGGATAGAAAATGCTTAATGCCTGTAGCGAAACTTGGCTGCTGGCTTGTTCGTTTAGGGTTTTTGAGAAAACATTTGCGCAACAAAACGAGAATATAAACAAGCGGATAACAGGCCTATCGCCAAAGTATGTTTAGAAAAACGCAGTGGCGAAATTCTCCCGCGGTTTCTTGTATAATTATATGTGAGAGTTCTTTGCTAGCTCCAAAGAATCTGCCTTCAGTTACACACCCAGATTTTTCGATCGCATTTTCCCACATGTTTCCATTCCCTGTGTTTCAATAAACGGAAACAGTGTATACTATAGGTTGTGTTTCGGTAAAACCGCTGTGTTAAGGTTCAAGCGATTTCCCAACATAAAAAAAGCCATAGAAATGATCAGAATTGCCTGTACTATTCCATAGGTATTTACACGACACTTCTTCGCTTCTCAACTTTACATTTCCTCAGTGGCATTTTCGGAACTTGTCAGCCCAGATAGCGTCCTTTTATTTGATTTCTTCTCCAGCAGAGGTGTTCTGTTCCAGGGTTGGGCACGACGACAGTCTGTCGGGTGCTGGTATCATGTCATCCTCCCACTACAGCACGCTTCTCCGCGTCGCAATAAACTGGTTCCCGGTATAAAAAATCCCTAAAAGAATAAAAAGGTCCCAGGACCTCCATATTTTGATATAAGGCGGGTTGTATTGCTTCTAGAAGAATATCTGCCCAGCATTGCACCTGTGCTTAGAGGTTAAACAGACTATAACATGATCAGTGTAAGCATGCACCCCGCACGGGGCACCTCGAGTAATCTTGGTGACGGTGTTGGCGACACCGCGGACCCCGAGCCCCCACACTCACGCTGTAACCGACCGTGGTAATGGGTTTTAAGGTGAAGGGTAGAAACCTCAAACGGTGGCCGTCGGAGGCCAGGTCAAGCTCCGGCGGATGGGCTCCCTGTCTGTTTACCAGGCAGGGAGCTCCGGGACCTCTTTGACCATCAGGGTAAAGACAAAGAAAGTACCCCCGTCTCCTGCTTCTATACTATGATATACGGCATTTTCTAACCCTTGCCCCCCCCCCCCCCCCCCCAAACGTAATCGGCCCCCGAAAAGGGGCCGCACCGAAGTTTCTTTTCCTCCTTTGCAATTAATCTCTCTCCCAAAGCCTGATAATTTCTCGCGGTTTTTGATCATGGAATCTCTTGACAAGACAAAGCCCATCACTTCCAAGTCTGTGTTTCTAATCTCCAAGTTTCTTGAAAGCCTTATTGAAAGACTTTCTTGAAAGTCATACAAGGCTAAGAAACAACAGGAGAAGTTTTGATAGAAGTAGAAAACAAACAACAACCCTCTAACCTCCTCAAGCAAACGCGCATGGCAGATGTTGACATCAAGATCACGCCCCATCGCAGCCTCAAGTAGCTGCCAGGGCGTGATCTCTGATCGGGATCTAATGAATGAGACTGAAGCAGATCTGCTCGAGGGCCTCCGAGATCAGGGCGTGACAGCAGTGAGGCGAATCACCATACGACGAAATGATGAAATAATTCCAACCAAGCACATAATCTTGACACTTGACCGCTCAAACCCTCCTGAGTCGGTCAACGCAGGTTTCTTGAGATGTCCAATCCGACCCTACGTGCCGAACCCACGCCGCTGTTTCAAGTGTCAGCGGTTTGGGCACGGCACAACCTCATGCCGTGGTAAATTGACGTGCGCAAAATGTGCAGCACATGATCATCTAACTGACAATTGTAAATCAGAGAACTTCACCTGTGCGAACTGCCAGGGACCACACGCTGCCTATTCTAGGAGCTGTGAAAAGTTCAAACAGGAAAAACAGATCATTCCCTTGAAATTCAACGAAAACATCACCTTCCCAGGGGCGCGAAAGAGGTTTGCCTCTTTCCCCCTGTGGAGGTACGTCGACACGGCTCGCCGGGGGGCGGAGCGGCGTCTTGTTTCGGCGGGGACCCAGTACCGAGAGCCGGACTTGGTCCCGCCGCCCCCCCCCCCCCCCCTGAATTGCCTCTTGCAGCCCAACCCGCCTCCGCACCGCTCGCTGAGCCAACAGCGGCTGCAGTGGCATCCACGTCCGGTGGGGATGCTGCTGCACCCACCGTTTCCTCCTCTCCACCGGCCCGAAGCACACGCGAGGGCCCGGAGGAGATGGAGATGGAGGAAACCGCAGCAGTTCCAACCTCCGCCGCACCGCCTGTGCCACCCGGGGCGCTCCTGACGCCCTCGGCGGTCGCGGCCAAAACGAAGGGCACCGCAAAGGGTGCCAAGTTCGGGGGTCCGGTACGCCGGGTACCCCATCCAAATCTGATGATGAGGTGAATGTGTCAACTTTCCTGTCTGCTTTGCAGCGGAAGGAGCGGGTCTCTCCATCTAAACCTCCAGAGAAGGTTAAAAAAACCCTTCCAAGAGTCCAAGCCCCGAAAGACCCTACATAAATAGTCACACTCCAGTAGCTATAACACATCATAATGGGAAGAGAAAACATAGTTCAATGGAACTGCAGAGGCCTTCTGAATAATCTTGACGACGTGCATGAGATTCTGCATGCCAACCAGCCAAGTTTAATGTGTGTCCAGGAAACACATCTGAATTCCAAGCACACAAATTTCTTGAATAGTTTTACCTGGTATACAGAAAGGACAGGGCTGGCTGTACACACTCTTCTGGCGGTGTGGCCATAATCGCCCGCAAATCCTTAGCATGCCACCCTGTCACCTTGAACACCGCGTCCTTGAGGCTGTAGCCGTCCGTACAATAATATTTAATAGGTTGATAACGGTATGCTCCATCTACATCTCTCCTGATTTTGCACTTCTAAACTCTGACTTTGAGGCGCTGGTCGACCAGCTTTCTGAACCATACATCCTAACAGGCGACTTCAATGCACACAATTCTCTTTGGGGCTCTTCTCGCACGGATGCCCGAGGTCGCCTGATAGAGACGTTTTTAACATCCTCTGGAGCATGCCTTTTCAACAATAAACAGCCTACATACCATAACACAGGTCACAACACATACTCACATCTTGACTTGGCTATTGGTTCTGCAACTCTCTTTCCATGTCTTGAATGGGGTGTGGGCACGGACCCATATGGTAGTGACCATTTCCCCACTTCATTAACGTATATAGGTACAGGCCCGAGCAGTCTATCTTCCCATAAAAGGTTTAATGATGCAAGAGCTAACTGGAATACATTTACAGAGACATCCAAACTACACTGCACGTCCATAACACACCTACACGTTGAAGAAGCTACCCAACTGCTCACGGCGCACATCCTCGACGCCGCCGAAAAGTCCATTCCCCACGCCTCTGTTGCCCCGCGCAACCAGCGGAGGCCGTGGTGGAATGAGGACTGTAGGCGGGCACGAGAGGCCCAGAAGAAGGCGTGGGGTATCCTTCGTCGGTACCCCACGTCGAGTAACCTCCTCTTGTTCAAACGGGCCAAGGCGTTCGGAAAACGTGTGCACCGTGAGGCAAAACGTGATAGTTGGCGTACATTCATAACATCAATTAACTTCTACACAGACACACGGAAAGTATGGACACGAATACACAAACTCAAGGGATATCAAGTACACAGCCTGCCTCTCGTCAGTACAACAAAGGACACACTTGAAGACCAGGCTGACACACTCGCAGACCACTTCCAACACGTTTCCAGCTCAGCACACTACACAAACACTTTCATGAAACACAAACTCGGGGCCGAAAAGATGCCTTTACATGACAATGACAGGTCAGCCACTTCTTATAACTCTGAGTTCACGCTTCATGAGCCGAGGGGTGCTCTGAGCACGTGTAAACCCTCAGCTCCAGGCCCAGACAACATTACATATACAATGATACAGAACTTACACACAGACACCCTTGTAACGCTTTTTCACCTTTTCAACAAGATATGGCTTTCGGGGCACATTCCGAAGTCTTCGAGGGATGCCATAGTCGTAGCATTCTTGAAAGGAGGGAAGGACCCTTCTTCTCCCGCTAGCTATCGACCCATTATGCCCTGACCAGCTGCCTGTGCAAGCTTCTCGAGAAGATGATAAACCGGAGGCTCGTGTACTTTTTGGAGTATAACGACCTTCTCGAGAGCTGCCAGGCAGGCTTCAGGGCGGGGAGATCCACAAACGATCAACTTGTGGCACTAGAGTCATACATTAAGGATGCCCTCATTCACAAAGAGTTCGGTTTAACTGTGTTTTTCGACCTCGAATAGGGCTATGACACCGCTTGGCATTATGGGATCCTTACTGACCTCAAGTCATTCGGTGTTTCTGGTAATATGTTTAAAACCCTGGCTAGCTATTTGTCGGAAAGAACCTTTCGCGTCAGAGTTGGTTCTGCACTGTCAAAGCAAGAAAATGGCGTGCCGCAAGGTGGAGTGTTGAGCTGCACGCTCTTCATAGTTAAGATGAACTCTCTTGGAAAGGTATTGTCACCCACAATCTCTTATTCCATGTATGTAGACGACGTCCAGATATCCTTTAAACGATGTAACATGTCCATCTGCGAACGTCAAGTCCAGCTCGGCGTCAAGAAGTTTGCCGGCTGGGCAGACAAGAATGGTTTCAAAATTAATCCCGGAAAGAGCTCTTGTGTTGTATTCTCCAGGAAGCGTGGGGTCCACCCGGACCCAGACATCACTGTTGCGAATGTGCCGATTCCTGTGAACAAGGAGCACACGTTTTTAGGCGTTTTATTCGATGAAAAACTTATATTCATCCCGCATATCAGACAGCTCAAATGCAAATGCTTAAAAACAATGAATATCCTTAAGGTCCTCTCACATCAATCTTATGGGGCCGACAAACAACTCCTGCTGCGCCTATACACAGCCTTGGTGGGGTCTCGGCTCGACTACGGCAGTGTCGTGTATGGGTCGGCGACAAAGACCGCACTGAGAATGCTCGACCCAGTGCTGCATCTTGGCCTTCGCATCTCATGCGGCGCTTTCCGCACTAGCCCTGTCGAAAGTCTTTATGTCGAGTGCGACAAATGAATGGTGTCTAGGGCATCAGCGGGAGTATGCTGACCTGCTGTATGCATCTAAGATTGTGTCTTTTACCAACCATCATTTTAATCCCATCATAAACAATACATCACACTTGCAACTCTTTTTAAATAGGCCACCTAGTTCCTTACCTTTCTTTCGCAGAGTTAGGGAGGAGGCTTCTGCACTCACGGTCCCTCTTTCAGACACGCACAAGACACCCATCCATAATTTAATTCCACCATGGCATCTGCATCCTATATCATGCGACCTATCATTCACGTTAGTAGAAAAAAATAGGGTACCCAGGAGTGCAATTCTGCAGCACTTCCTGTTCCTGCAGGACAAGTACAGGTGCGCAGAATTCTATAGCGATGCGTCAAAAACTGGTTTTACTGTCTCTTGTGCAGCGCAGGGACCAAATTTTACCGTTACTAAAATAATGAATTTTCATAGCAGTATTTACACGGCAGAAGCGTATGGCATTTTACTCGTTTCAAATCACATCCTCGAACATAAAATTCCAAAGTCCATCGTCTACACAGATTCTCTAAGCGTTGTACAGGCACTGTAATCAGGAAAGTCATCTAAAAACTATGTGATCAAGGCTCTTTTCAAGGTACTGATAACTGCATATAACTATATGCTGGGTACCAGGTCACTGTGGGATCCCTGGCAATGAGACTGCTGAACACACTAAAGGTGAACAAACTAAAGGTTTGCGCAATGCGATTCGAATTTACCGCGTTCCACTGCTACAGACCGGGTTCCTCGACGCCAGCGCTGCAGTACGGCGGAACACGTGTGAATGGAGGTGGCCGACTACAAAGTTTATAGAACCGCGTGGCCCTGCTCCACGTGCGTTCCCACCAGAACGTGGAACCTAGTTAGTGGAACTTTTCGTTGCTGTTGCCGCGTGATTTTTCATATGCCGCCAGGAGGCGGCGGTTTTCTGCAGCAGATGTAGAATATCATTTGTTATCGAAAAACCAAGTATCCATGAATTTTTTAATAAAGGAGCACTGTAAATATCTCTTGTGTACTAATTTCCTGTCTTATATTTGCGTAATATCTTGTTCTTGTTGAACAAAGTTGACAAGTATGAACATATAAACCGAGCTTAGACATTTACATTTGGCTGTGAGTATATAAGAATATTGCGCAATATCAATTTTACTTTGCCCGGGTGACTGAATCGAGTTACAGACAGACACACACGGACAGACAGACAGACAGACAGACAGACCAAAATTCCTGGGTTTAAGTAGCCCAAGAAAGACTATCGTCTTTAAAAATAAAGCACTTCCCGTGTTCCGAATTGAACCTGGGTCCCTCGTATTACGGTGCAGGCGTCTATTCGATCGCGCCATTTGGATTGATGTACCCTTCTGTCTAACGACGACCATGGTTGAACCCGAAGTTTTGTTTGTGCGAGATCAAACGGCGAAAAGTCGAAGAGCCGAATAGCGGCTGTGATCAAAATTTCAAACTGAATGCGTGTCAAAGTCAAAGCTAAATGAGTAAAGTCCAAACCGTTTGCGAGTCAAAGTTGGACCTCAGACGATAACCAAGGAATCCTCACGAAAAAGCTCCGCGTTCAAACATCGCCGTTGAGAGAGACTGGTGCAATATTTTTAAGCGAATCACGCAAAGGCTCAAAATTAGAATACTGATTAGATTACCTACGCTGATAATCCAATCCTGTGGAACCCTAAGGCCTCCACAGGGATACAGCAAGACGCTTAAAAATAGCCATTAACACAGTAAACACGTGCCTATAACCACGAGGCCTGCAATGTGCCCCTGAAAGCAGCACCCTCCTGACCTTTAGCAAACCTTTATTTAGCAAACCATATATTCCCTGGCCCTCATCTGCAATAATTAAAGTAGTACTGACACCAAATTTAGAGGCCTAAAAACAATATAATTGTCCACAGTTCTTTGTACAGATGCCTCAAAGAAATTTTTGCAGCTATTCAAGGCTGGAATCATATCGGAAATTGATTTTAGTTGTCCCGGCCGCGAGCTTCCACAAATCGGAAGAAGACGTGACGAAACGTCTTCCGGCGTTCTGGCCGGTTCAGGGTGACGTCATATAGTCGTTTTCTGAACAGCAAACGATAGCCTACGCTGCTGTTGTCGGTGGTCTCGTTTCGGTAGGAGGCGTGAGCGTGATACCCGTGATAGCTCTGCGAGCAAGGCCTGTAAACTTTGCGCACTTAGCGTTTTCGACGTCTTTGCTCCTCAGTTCATGGCCAGCGCATGGTGTGCACTGGTGCTGATAACTGTGGGGTGTCTTGGCCGAGCGGCGTGTGCGCGTCGCCGAGCATGGCAAGCTCACGGAATGTACTGCTCAGTGTAAGGCTGTCCGAGAAAATCGAGGAACGCTGCCAAGATGCATTATTTTCCACGTGACGATGCGCAGTGCGAAACGTGGGCTGAGTTCGTGCGCTGCGGCGGCCGCAAGAACTGGCCGCCGAAGCCGGCAAACAGAATTTGCTCGCTGCACTTCTCGGATGACTGCTACCTGCGCAACTGCGAATGACAATCCCGAACACAACTAGTACTCTTCACCGGAATATCATCCCCGTTCTCACATGTGGAACTTTATTTTCGCTATATTTGCCATTTGAGCGATCGGTGACCAAGAAATCTGAAGTGGCCTTTTTTGATCCTCCCGCACAGGTAGCACCATCCTTCGGCCGCTCGCCGCACCGCACGCCGCGGTGCCCGGTGGGACCGTCGAACCTCCGCGGCCGGTCAGAGAAGGCTTAGCATCACGGCAGATAACTGATCACCTCTTTTAAAATCAGCGCTGATAACAATCCCCAGTACAATTTTTCACCGCAATAACATCTACGTTCTCGCATGTGAAACTTCTTTTTAGCGATCAGATTGACTAGGAAGAGCGGCGACAAGCTACCATGGTCGCGCCGATTCGAGCCACAGCGATATTAAAAAACTCGGGTGGCAGCGACTCATCCGAGTCTGACGATTCAGACGACATTTCGACTGCGTGGGCGAGTGCAGACCATGCATAACAAGCCATCAATACTGCCGTCATCATCGACAGAGAATAGAACACAACCCCCTATAACGTTATCTTGCATAGTATATCTCAAAGAACGCTGACTACCGCCGCCTTACCTAACCTACCCCGCGCCGATCCGACTACCTTCCGCCGGTTTCAAACCCTCCTGGCACCCTCCTTTAGACCATGTATCCCACTACCAACGCCTTCACCTGAAAAGTCTGCTCCTGCTCTGCACTCTACAACAAACACAGTATGGGAATGCCAACACACCCCATCCCTTACCCCTAAACCCCACCCAAGCCACGAGGAGTGGGCAGGCCAGCTAACCACCTCCTACCTTGCGTCAGCAAATGGTGAGGGTTGTAACGGCCAGTGAATAGCAGGGGTACCACGACGACGAGAAGGAATGACTCAAAATAAAAGTTTACACCATCTGCCCTCACCTGTTATTAGGGGAGGGGGACGACGTACGCTGTGATGTCCCACTCGCTGAGCCGATCTCTAGTGAAGAACTGCTGGCAATCCATCCCATCGTCAACCCATCCGGCATGCTGTACTCCAAGGAGTTTTGCCTGCTTTAAAGAACGATCGAATCCGTGTTCCAACCTTCTCGCGGGATTCCAGCCCCACCATTGACAGCATACGCCAACTTGTGCAGCGGGACTGCCATAACCACTTGCGCAAACAAAAGATGCGAGAAAATTTATTCAGTATTTTTGCGAGGTCGAAAAAAGTCGTCAGGGGGCCACGGAGTGCAGGTGTGCCTCAGATTGGCTTCTGCTACCCAGTGCAGTTATCCCAGTTAGCTACTACGGAACTCTGTCTGTGAGCAATCATCGGACTCGCCAAGTGACAAAGAACATGAAGACATCAAACACTCACTGTTACGTGGACTGTAACCACAATAATTGATCAGCCGAGTGCGCGACGAGGCCTAAGCCCCGGCTCGCCAGGCAGCAGCTCCGTGGTGCACGAGGCGCTCGTGGCCCGGTGCGCCGCTCACCGGTGAGCTCATGGCCGCTTGCTACTGCCCCGGCATGCAATCGCCGGAGGGAGGGATGGCCCAAGAAGAGGAGGAGGAGATGCAGGATGAAACGCCAGAGACCGTAGACCAAGGCGAAAACAATGCCGTCGAAGTAAGTTTCGATCTATGCAGACAGCGGAATAACAGTTTACCAAACGCTATCGATGAAAGAAGTCCACAGACGCAGCGAACCCAAGAAGAAAAAAGACGAGGAGAGAAAGTTCGCAGCCCCTGCAGAGATCAACAGCCTAAAAAGATTGCCAGCAACCCCAGTACGAGCATCGGCAAACCACCCAGAAGGTCGGAGAAATCCACCGGCAACATGTCACCACCCTTGCCGGAGACAGACTAGAAAATAGTCTTCAGGCTAACGCACAGGCTTCACTTCGCTAAATGGGAGGACTCCGACGCTGCCCTTGCGATGACAAGAGCCGTAGACATGCCGCTTCGAGACTTCATAAACACAGTGACTATACTCAAGTTCAGTGGGCCCCAAATCTACTTGTGGCAAGCACAGCGCACGAGGATATCATCGACCGCCTCACAGACATCAGAAAACTCCAGGTAGGGTCAAACCTGTGCAGCTTTACTGCCTATCTCAAACCACTGCCCAACACGAGTGCGGGCGTAGTTGTAGGAATTACAGAGCGGCTAACCACTGGCAACATAACGGACTAAATATCGCCATAACGCCGTGAAATCGTATCAGCCAGACGACTGGGAAAATCGTCAGCGGCCATTATACACTTCAAGGGCCGACATGTGCCTTTTTACATAAAGGTACTAGGAACAATAGCCAGATGCCGCCCCTACCGTAAATCTGAGCAACACTGCAAGGCATGCGGAGATATTGGACGTAGGCAGGATTTTTGAACATCGCCAAAACCAGAACTGTGCTCAAAGTGTGTAAAAAAAAACCAGAAAACGTAGAACACGACTGCAACCCGACTTGCAAGTTCTCCAACTTACCGCATGAGACCGCTGGTAGAGGGTGCAGGCGCCGGTTAAAACCACCACCACCCCCGCTGCGCACCGGGCAGACATGAAATCAAACAAGCGGTAAAGCCCCCTGGTCAGCAGCTTCCTCAGCGACTACATGTAACTCATTTAGCCTAAACTGTGATATGGCCGCAACGGGGGTGTCCCCAGGCATTCTGAAAAAAAGCAGGAGCGGGTCGTCCCCTTCTACCAATTCGAGATCCCGATCGCACGCTCGCTCAAGGCAAAGGATCCGTAAAGAGTCGCGATCGCCATCACGATCGCTCGCCAGCCGTAGATCATACGCTCATCGGGACACTAATGAAGGGGACGTGCACAAAGTGGTGTTCTCATACGAACACTTTTTCCCCCTTCCTCTTCTTCGTATAGTCACCTCTTCTTTTTATAGTATTTGCACTAGCAAATAAAGACGAGATAAACCCGATTGGGCAGCTGCCTTCGAAGCACTCATACGAAACTTTGAAGAGAACACGCGAATTACCAAAGAAATGGTGAAAGAACATGCGCTTATAAGATCGTATATAGAATAAATAATTAAAAATAAAACAAATTAAATTGCACCCAGCTGGACAAGACAAAGATATCAACCAGATGAAGCAAGATTAGGGCCTTTTCCAGCAGATGGCACTACAAACGTTGATTGATTGTAGGGTTTAACGCGCCGATGCAACGCAGGCGATGAGGCGCGCCGTTGTGGAGAGCTCCGGATTAATTTTGACCACCTGGGGATCATTAACGTGCGCCGAAATCTCGCACACACGGGCGTTTTTGCGTTTCGCCTCCATTGGATAAGCGGCCGCCGCGGCCGGGAATTGAACCCGCGACCTCGTGCTCAGCAGCACAACGCCACTACAAACGTTCGAGCAAATCGAAACACAAATTGAGAATATTAACACCACCCTAAAAAAATAGCCTGGAAACCCAAAGAAAAATTTAGGACACAACTATCATAAATGAAAAGATCGAACTAGATCGAATTGTTACCCACCATAGAAGAAAAGGACAAAGCCCGTAAAAATCCCAAAAGCTACCCGGGAAGAGAAGCAAAAATGGAGGAGACGTTAGACGATGACGGCGTATAGCCCCTCTCAAAACTGCGACGACAAGACCACGGATCGACGACTCAAAATTTCGCAATGGAACTGTAGAACAATTAGGCTAAAGAGACATAATCTACGAAGGAATAAGTTTTCGCAAAAGACGAGGACGAAGACACGAGAGGATAAGACCTCTCTTGTCCTCTCGTCTCTTCGTCCTCGTCTTCTGCGCAAACTTATTCCTTCGTACATCATGAACCAACTTGCCAGCAATCAAGTCCTACTAAGGCATAATCTCTAACAACTAACTGAAAAGTAAAAACCGGACATCTTTGCCCTTCAAGAGACGGGGACAGGTTCAATAACGTTGCGGGAATACGATACACACATAGCAGAAAACAGGACCCGCACAGCCATCCTAACTTCGAAATACCTAATCACACAGCAGCGTTCCGTCCAACATAGGATTGAAAACACCGTAGTTCAAATTTTACATCCACAGAAAAATCAGAAGAGCCTGTTATATTGAACATATACAGCCCGCCCTCGGACATACTAGGGGACCTTGCCAACCAAATTCACTTCACAGTGACAAAATGTCACAAACTTATAGTGGTTGTGGACTTCAATGCACCCCCGTAGCATGGGGATATATCTGAGCTTTAAACAAATGGGCTGAAGTCCACAATGTGGCCCAAGCCGCCTCACCATAGAACGATACACAATACCCCATCAGGATTGGCAATAGCGTGTCAACGACACCAGTCCTGATCTCGCCTTTTCCAGGGTAATACCACATGCAAAATGGGAGAGGCTAGAGGAAACATTGCAGTGACCACCACATAGTCCAACTCAGCCTCAACCATCACCGCAACCGAACACGCACCAGAGTGGGCATATATCACGAATTGGAAGGCCTTCAGAGAGGAAGAAGAAGGTGAGGAAAATCCTTTGGATGAGGAAGAAGCCTAGTGGAAAGGGCCAACAAATACACAAAAGAAATTCAACTGGCGATAGATAATCCGACAGTGGTCCCTCGCCTTCTGCACATCTGGGAAGCCCACCGCAGCCTCAGCCGGAGGTGGAAGAAACAAAAGTGCAGTAGAATGCTAAAACTCCGCATTGCAAATCTAACAAAGCAAGCGGAAGAACACGCAAATAAATTGGCTCGACAGAACTGGAATCAACTATGCGACAGGCTACAAGGGACTCTCAGTACAAGCGGTACTTGGAATATCCTAATGGCGTATTGGGTTGGACGTTTACGAGCCCTCTGGAGTGCTCTGAAAAGCGGCCGCGCCTTCGGTTGGTAGAATTCGAGCGCTCGAACTACCTTCGGGTGGTTCTTTCGGAGCGTCAGCCTTAGACTCGGAACGCTCCCGACCGCTCTGACTTCGAAGTGAGAGCGTGGCGCGATCTGGCCCGGAGGACGGGTCACGTGACACAAAACGCCGCTGTTTGGCCACTTAACTGATCGGCGCCATTTGTCGATGCAGCGCAGGAATGTTTACCCGGCGGCTTCCCGCACTGGCTGCACGGTGGCGGTACAGACGCACTGCTCCGAGATCGCCGATGCATTCGGTTGGTACGTTGCCTCTCGCGCTCTGATTTCGAGCCGCCTTGGTATCTGCCGACTCCGAACCAGAGGACCGGAGTGGCCAACCGAATACGCTATAAGATCACTCATGCCTCAAAATAATGGATCCAAGTCATCTACCAGAAAACACGCGGCACGCCTCATTCACAATTTCTCAGGGACAGAAAAGGACGTCCTCCAAGCGACGAATTAGGAAAAGTTCCTTGGAAATAAAATCTGGCAGCATTTCCACTCCGTGAATTCGAGGGTGCGGAGTACGGGGACTCAAAATGGCATCCAAGTTGCGCCCCGAGTGACATCCGATTTGTGCCCCAACCGTCAAAGCGAGGCGGTGACGTTCCGGCAACTGCAGACTGGGTCGCTACCCACGCCGGTGCTCATGAAACACGTGTGCTCTAGCGTATATGTGAGTGACTTGTGTCGCGTGTGTGAATCGGAAAGGGCTACTGCGGCCCACATTTTGTGGGACTGTGCACAAAATCCGAGGGAGGCACGGACAGTGACGACGATCCCGCCGTGGCTTGCGGCCGCTGCGGGAAGCGACCAACGGGAACAACAGACACGGGCCGTGCAGTGGATCTCGGCTGCCCTCGAAAGCAGCGCCCGAGCGAAAGCGCCAGTGCTCGCTACCACCCCAGCACAGGGGCAGGCGCGGGTGCCAGAAGGCGGGAAGTAGTGAGGCTGCTCGCCGAGTAAAGGACACCACGCCGAGATTGATGTGTGGCCGCATTGCGATTACCCTCCCCACGTGGGGCTAGGATAGTCGTCCGCCGGATGATCGAATAAAGTCTTTTCACTCACTCACTCACTCGATTTAAGCCGGGAGTTGCACCTTGATCATCATCATCACCAGCCTATCCCACTGCAGGGCAAAGGCCTCTCCCATTATTCTCCAATTACCTCGGTCCTGTGCCAACTGTGACCAATTTATCCCCGCAAACTTCTTGATCTCATCTGCCCATCTAACTTTCTGCCGCCCCCTACAGCGCTTGCCTTCTCTAGGGATCCACTCTGTTACCCTTAATGACCAGCGGTTATCTTGCCTTCGCATTACATGCCCTGCCCACGTCCATTTCTTCTTAATTTCTACTAATATGTCTTTAACACCAGTTTGCTCCCTGACCCACTCCGCTCTCCTCTTGTCCCTTAATGTTACACCATTAATGTTGCACCTTGATTATTCCATAAATGAAACAGAAACTCACGGCTCAAATTGAATTTCGCTTGATGGTGGTGTGCGCACGGATGGACGGGGACGGACATTGGGGGTCCTCAGGTATCCCGCACCGTTACAGGCGAGGGAGTAAGCCATTTGACTCGTGGGTACTAACTCACGGTGGTAGCCCACATTCGACTTCCGGTCACCGAGGCGAACGGTCGTGAAATCATGAGCTCGTTTCGAGCGGCGACAGCGGTCGACGCCGGCCGCGGAAACAAGGCCGAAGGAAAGGGAACCGGATTTTCAGATTATCTTGTCGACGCTGCCTACCGGACGCATTGTGCTCAACACCGTGTTTCTTCACGCCGACGTAAAGGGACGACCGTACCCAGTCGAAGACTTCAGGGACGCTCTGGCCCAACTTGGTGCACTGCCCGAGGTAATTTCCTTGGATACCTATCAAATTAATCATGTTTGGGCTGTGACTTTTAGGAGTGGAGAAGCGACAAAGAAAATGCTGACCATGACGGAGCTGCAGGTGGAGGGGTGTCGCTGCCTCGTCATCGACCCACAGAATCAGGAGGTGAAGCTGAAGCTCCACTGGCTTTTGCACGGGCTGGCGGACGAGGACATCCGTTCATAGTTCGTGCCCTACGGCAGAGTCAGCGAGGTTACGAGGGAACGCTGGCGGGTAGCCGGCGTGAACGAAAAGACTTCTACTACGAGGACGGTGCTTCTCAAGCTCAAGTCAGGAGTCAAGATCGGTAACCTACCTCACCAAATTCGTGTTGCCGGAGAACTGGCTCTAGTCGTGGTCCCCGGCCGGCCCATGCAGTGCCTTCGCTGCAACGGCGAAGGGCACGTCAGGCGGGAGTGCAAGGTGCCTCGGTGTTCCCTGTGTCGACGCTTTGGCCATGCTGAGGCCCAGTGCACGAGGTCGTACGCGAGCGCGGTTGGGCCACCTGGTCACGACGTTGAGTCCGAACACCTCATGGATGCTGAGGAGGCCGAGGAAGCAGCCAAGGGCACGGGGGATCAGGAAAAAACGGAGGAAGAGGCCACCACGACAACGAACGCGGCGAAGCCACAGCGGCAGCAGGCGGAGGTGACAACGACGTGCCGGAGCAAGCTCCGGCTCCCACGGGTGACCTGTCGAAAGACGGTGGCACCCGAACGAACGCCCAGGCAACGGTCAACTACGCTCCCGATGCCATGGACGTGCTCGGGAACCCGGTCACCAAACGGTGCCACATCGACGTTGCCAAGGGCTGCGTCAACGACCCTGCAGCCCAGGCCGATGAGCCGCCAATGAAGACGACGCCGGGACGCCGATCGACGACGCGGCTTAAGCTAAGCGTCGCATCCGCGCCCTGTGTGGCCGGGGACCTCCCGCACGCCGGATGTTTTCTATAAAGTCTTTTCTCTCTCTCTCTCGCGTTGGAACGCAGGAGTGCAGAGGCGGCGGGAGCGTCTCAAAAACAGCTCGACGACCCGAGCTCAAACGCGTCGCTTAGCGACGCGCTGGATGTCAGCGGTGAACATTATGCCCCGGGTTTCCATTTCTTCACGGGGAAATGTCTCCTCTAGAGTGCCTGAACATAGCTACCCTAAACGTCCGTGGTCTTTCGAGTAAAAGACGGCAGAGTCAGGTGCACCGCCTGATAACAGATCTAGATGTAGACGTCTTAGCGGTTCAGGAGACAAAGGTAGAGGGGGAGGAGGAGACCGGGGGCATGGTGCAACGTTTCACGTCGCGGTATTATGTATGCGTCAGCCACGCAGTTGGCTTTTCTGCTGGCTGCATGTTATTGGTGAAAAAGTTGCCGGGGCTTGGTGTGTGAGTGGTGTGCTCTGGCTTGTCAGGGCGACTCGTTGTGATGTAGTATTGAGTGGTGAGGAGTGTGCTTGTATGCGCCGAATGAAGTTAGAGAAAGGGCTGAATTTTATAACAACATTAGGCCGCATCTGTTCACAGACAAGCGTCTTGTCGTACTAGGGTATTTTAATTGCGTCTTATCCACACGTGATAAGATTAGTACCCGGCGATTTCGTGACGAGAGCACGGGTGTGCTGCAGGAAATCATAAATACAATTGAGTTAGTGGATGTGGGTGAATGTCTAGAGGGAGGACGGGAGGTGCAATTTACCCATTTTCAAGGAGTCAGTCACGCTAGACTGGATAGAGTGTATGTGTCGTGTGATTTAATTGAAAAATGTGAAGGGTACGAAGTACAGCCTGTATCATTTCCAGATCACTGTCTGGTGGTGTGTAATCTAGGGTACAAGAAACGGACCAATCATTTCACCTGGGAGCTACGGAAATTAAATGATAAGTTACTTCAGGATGAAATCTTTCTTGAAAAAGTGACTGGTACGATTCTGAAAATAGAAGGGGATAAAATCGGTGAACAGTGGGAGTGATGAAAACAGGAGGTAAAAATTAGGGCCATTGAGAGGTCCACTGTTGTACGATACGAACAGAAAATTATAGAAAATACATTAAGGACAAACTTAGAAAAACTTACCCATGAAGAGTGCAATGCGCCTGGGGTGTTTAGTGAGGATATCAGAAAAATGAAACAGAAGCTTGAGGCGCTTGACGATGAACGCTACCAGGGAGCCCTCGTGAGAGCAAGAGTGGACCGATTAGCCGGTGGAGAGGCCCCTACCAAGCGGGCACTGGGTATAGAACGCGCGAACGCTCGACGTAATCAGGGAGATAGAGTGTGAAGAACGGGTGACGGGTGATCAGCAAGAGATTGAACGGGCTTTTATCACTACTACAAAGAATTGTTTGCCTTCCGCATGGTTGAGGTGGAGGCCTTTAAAACCAAGTTTATTAGTGCTTTCCCAAGGAATAATGAAGAGTACAAAGAAAGTTTAAGCCAGCCTATTGCAGTTGCTGAAGTTGAATGTGCGATCGATAGTTTGAACAAGGGAAAGTCTCCGGGTCCAGACGGAGATCTGTTTACTTTGTGTCTCCTGCATGTTGACTATGGACGCGAAGAAACAGGCCCAAAACAACCGTCGATAAAGCAGACGACAAAGCCGTCCCGCCGACGAGGCCCGCCGGTGCGAGCAGCCACCTGCGCGCGCAGAACGCTGGGTAACCATTCGCTGCACCATCTACACTGTGCTCCGTGAGTGAAACCGCACTCCCAGCGGCACTGGGAGTTTCTTGTCTTGCACGCCACGAAGGAACCGTTGACTGGTAAAGGTAGAAAGCGCGCCTTGCTTTGAAACATTTCGTTCCGACATCCTGCTTGAAAGAAGCTGATATTCTGTTCTTGCCTTTGGATTTTTAGACTGGCGTCCTAGGTGCTTGTTTAAGCGAGTTGTCGTTTGACAACTCGATCGCTTAGCTTTTCCCTTAAAGGGGCCCTGAAAGGCATTTTGAGCACACTAAATGAACTAGCGCAATCGCTAGATTGGGTCGCCAACGTCACCTGTGCCAAGTATTACTCTTTTACGCGCAGCGGAAAGCTCACACTTTTGTTGCAAAGTTTGTCGCTTTTTTCTCACCCTTTCCTTCGTGTTTTTGGACGCCGCCATCTTCACATGTCTACATCATCGATTCCCAGATGTTCGTCATGAGCTAGACATCCTGCTATTGGGCGGCTTTTCACGCACTTCCGGCAAAGAGATGAGTCGTCTGCTCAGCGTCGGCTCGCCGGCTGATCTGCCAGGGGAGTGCCGGAGTGCTTTGACATTTTACGACAAACGAAACAAGTGTAAACAAACGCTTAACCGTTTGTATTGAATGCAACACGGCCATAACACGACGTGGATTTTATCTTGTGGCACTTCTTTGGTGCAATCGCAGAGAACGCCCTGAGCCGAATGCCCGGGTTTGACGCGTACATTTTATTCAACTTCAAAACAATCCAGAGATGCGTTTCGAACGAACGCAACGTCACAACATGCGTTGCAAGTCTGAACCGCGATTGACAGACGATGAGTTGCCTCCTCCTGCCCGTCGTAAATACGGCACTCACCTCACACCCGGTTTGCGGGGACGAGCAGCAAGTCACAACTCTGGCGCGCAAGCGAGAAGGCTTTTAGCCAGGCACACTGCACATACCCCATGCCAGGTTGAGTGGTACGTCGTTCGAGAAAGATAATCCAGACCATGGGAAGCACTATCCACCCGCAGAAGTACAATGTCGCATTTCATCGCGAAACGAACGCGTCCACAACACACAGGAGGCGATGCACACACACACACACACAGCTTCGGTCGCTGCATTGGCTTAGCTGCAAGCTTCGTTCGGACAATCAGCGATGCTACGACCGAAACAGAGCTGCGTGAGGACGACGTGCTAACCACTTCACGTATTTAAAAACACAGGGGCAAAGAACTAGGTTCATCGGAAGCAAAAAATCTTTCCTCCATTATAGTGCCTGAAATATACTGGCTAGTGTGCCGAGGGCGGGCTCCAGGCGGTCGCCGGGAGCGATGTACGCGGCCGTCTGCCGCTTGGGGCGCTGCCATGCGGGAGTGTGGGAGGGTTCGCAAAGCAGATTGCGAAGGGCATGGAGGAAAGAAAAGCTTAGGAGAGGCCCTGACGTCACACCCAGCGCAGCCGGAAACGCCATTTCTGTAAGTCGAATGGCGGACCATTGGCCCTCCATGCCATTGGCGGACTCTTCTTGCCTCTCTCTCTCGGTGCACCTTCTCCGCCTCCTCCGTCCTGTATCGCCTCTCTTGTCGTCTGCATCTGCCAGCGCCGAGCCGGCGGAAATCAGCTGATAGGCAGGTAGGAGGCCGTTTTGCAGCGCGTGACCGTGAACCTAAACGCGCGGTTACACTGTTACACGTCTTCAGTGTGGCCGCAGCAGGTTTGCGAAGCGGCTCGCTCTAACAATGCCGCAATGCTCGGTGCCAGGCTGCAAGTCGCGATCGGTACCCAAGGAATTGGGCGTCACTTTCCACCGGTTAGTGCATCATTCCGCTGACAAGTATTGCTGTACATTGGTGTGCATTCATCCTTTGTTTGCAATCGCCGCTAGTTCCCAAGCGATGGAGAAAGCCGCAAACAGTGGGCGAACGCCGTGCGGCTACCGGACTGGAAAGTGCCCAAGTTTGCGTTGCAGTTTCACTGGCAATCCCAGAGATGACTAGTCAATTAAACGGCCGTTCTATATATATATAGGTAAGCAGTACTTCATGCAGATTTCACGCTAAAAAATTGTGGAATGTTTTTACCGTTGTTCGCGTGCCTTCGATAGAATTTTTTGCGGAGGAGGAGGAGGAGGAGGAGGAGGAGGAGGCAAAACGTTTTATTGAGTAAAAAAAAAATGAGAGGGTGGGTGGCGTCAATAAACTTTTTTTCGCCAAGTTTCAACTTGTCTCAGTGTCAATAAATTCAAGGTGATATCAGTTGAAAACGTTCATACACTAACCTCGCAGTATGAAGCGTTGAAAAGCGAAATCCAGAGCGAGACCACAAAAAGATCCAGATTCCAGATCCAGCACTCTTCCAGTCAACAGACGGACACCTACTAAGGTAATAGGACGATGGAATTATATCAACTGGGAATCTACCTTGTAACAGTTGCAAAAGCACTGCCGCGCATTGCCGGCCTAGCAAACTATATATTGCAGCGGCGATAACCAAAAATTGAGTTGCGAATCGTTCGGTTGCAAGTCGCCTACGTACTGCACACCGTGTATCACTTCCCGAAAATCTACCTGACGGGTGTCCGCGCGTACGACGGGACGGCGCGTTCACGATATCTGCACTTCAATAGGCGCGTCGTGATCGCGACCGGAGCAATAGCTTGACGCGGTGCACTCGCAAGTAGAAATTAAATGACATATTCACATCGGCGCAGCTGTCACAACTCGCAGCATCCTTTTCGAGTTCCGCAAGACCACAGCGCAGCAAAGCGAAGCAGCAATCTTCGCAATCGGACGACAAGGCAGGCGCTGCCTTTCCTCCATGACTGGCGAACGGCGGGCGGGCTGTTGCTAGGACGCCGTTGCTAACGCGACTTCCAATGGCCGCCGAAAACACGTGACTTCCTCCACACTTTTGCCAATGCGCGGGGATAGCTGGGGGCCTCTCCTAAGCTTTTTTTTCCTCCATGGCGAAGGGGGTCACCGAGCTGAGGGCGGTCTCGGAGGATGTGCAGATTGCGGTTTGCACGGTGCCGGAGGTGCAGAAACAAGGGGTCCACGTAGAAAGGGCGGTGGTTGCGGCAAACAGGGAGCTTTGGACCCTGGGTAAAACGATGAAGTTTGAGGTGGTCAACCTGAACCGGGACCTGGTCCGTGCGGGCCGCAACGGGGCGTTTGTGTTCGACGGCAAACACTTCAGTGGCCGTCTAGCTGAGCCTGTAGGGCACCGACTGGCAGCCCGCGCAGTGGCTTTTTAGGGGGGCCCCGAACGTTCAAGAAGAAGGCGGGACTGAGTGGAGGCGGTAGCGAAGGACAGGAGGGAGGGGGCACTGATGCATGGCGGCGGAAACGTAAAGCAAAGAAAAGGAAAATAAACCGTGGAACTAAAATTAGTTATATAAACATGCAAGGCGGCCGCAAGCGGGAAAAATGGATTGAGATACAAACCCAACTCGAGAAAGAAGAAATTGACGTGTACGCCCTGACTGAAACCCACCTGAGAGATATGGAGGAGCCACCAGTGATGGATGACTACGTATGGGTGGGGTGCAACAGGGCAGCGGGAGAGAGGAAAGGTGGGGGCGTGGGCATGTTGATTAGGCGAGGAGGGAATTGGCAAAGGGAGAATCAGTGCTGTAAGGAGCACTTATGGGTTTGTGGAACGGTGGGTGGAAAAAAGACACGGTTGGGAGTGGCCTATCTGTGGACAGGGAATGACGCCAGAGAACAAAATAAAGAGTTGGTGGACTGCCTCAGGAAGGACATAAAGAAATTTAAAGAATCCGGCGAGGTGATATTAGTAGGCGACTTAAATGCCCACATTGAGGATCTAGATGGATATACGGACTATAACGGCTCGATGGTTCTAGATATGTGTGAAGAACAGCAACTAGTAATAGTTAACCGGGAGCATAAATGCGACGGGCAGATAACGTGGCAAAGCGGCAATAGACAGTCTTGCATAGACTACGGCCTGGTCTCGGAGCACACGTACGAGCGGTTAACCAAATGACGATAGATGAAGAAGGAGAAAACAGCCTGGGCAGCGACCACAGGCGTATAATCCTGAAATTTGACAGTGGAGGGGCTAGGCAGGAAACACCGGAGGTTGGGCTCCCGAAATTGAGCGAAAAGCAGGTAGCAGACATTGTCAATAGCATCGAAAGAGAATTAGAGGCCGAGCCCACGAAGGTGTGGGAATATGACGAGGTTGTGAGTTGTATACAGAAGGAAATATATAACGTAAGGAAACAAAACCGCTGGAGGGGTAAAAGGAAACCACAAAGCTGGTGGGACAAGGAAATTAAACTGGCTATTGACGAGCGACAACGGGCTTCTAGATTGCACAGAAAGGCAAAACAAATGGGATATCAGGATGAAGAGGTGCAGTTACGGTGGAGCCGGTACCGAGAAAAGAAATTTGAGGTGCAAAAACTAGTACAAGCAAAGATTAAAACTGCGAGTGAGAAATGGGTATCAGGTATACGTTAAGAAGGATAAGAGCGCCCCCCAAAAATTCTGGAATCATTTAAAAGCATTGGGAACAACGACTAAAGAGGTGCAGACTCAGATACAGGACGGGGACGGTAACGTTCTTCTGGGGGACAGCGCTTTAAAATACCTACATGGAGTCATAGCAAATACTTTCGGCCAAACACGCGAGATATCGGCTACCCGGACACATGTGGCCAATAGAAGAGCGACAGATAAAGAATTTAATATCGAATTTTTGGACTGGAAAAAGGCAGAACACAGTGTTCCCAAAAGTACGGCAACAGGACCGGATGGTATCCCAATAGAGATTATCAACCATTTGGGACCAGCGGGAAAGACGCACTTGTATAGGGCCATCGAGCGCGCTATAAAATCCGAGAGGATTCCCACGCAATGGCGCGAAAGCAGAATGAGTTTGATTTATAAAGGCAAGGGAGAGAGAAGGACAAGGCGAGCTCTTACAGGCCGATTACAGTCACGTCAGTGCTCTATAGATTAGCTATACAAGTCATCAAAGTCGAGTTGTTGAAGTGGGTAGAAAGTAACGGTATTTTAGGGGAACTGCAAAATGGATTTAGGCCGGGTCGACGCTTAGAAGACAATATTTTCATAATAACCCAGACCATCGAAATTTCGGCAGCACAGGGCAGACCAACATGGCTACTGTTTCTGGACATAAAGGGAGCCTATGACAACGTAGATAGGGGATTGCTGTGGCATATACTGGAAGAAGAGCGGATTGGGTCAGATTTTGTGGGGCTGCTAAGGGCAATATATGAGGATAACAAGGCGCATATTACATGGGAAGGGCGTACAGGCACAGAGCCCGTATACATTAGAAGAGGTTTAAAGCAGGGGTGCCCCCTTTCGCCATTGCTGTTCACACTGTACATTAGAGGAATGGAAAGACGATTAGAGGAGAGTGGATTAGGCTTGACTTGTCGTACCGAAGCAATGGAGAGTTGGTGGAGCAACGGATTCCGGGATTGATGTACGCGGACGATATAGTGTTGCTGGCAGATAATGCGGAAGACCTTCAAAAAACTGGCCGACATTTGTGGTGATGAGGCAACGTACCTAGACCTACATTTTAAACCCACAGAAATCTGCAGTCATGGTGTTCAACGAGGAAGATCATACAGCACCAATAAGAATTCACAGGAGGCCATACCATTAGTAAATAAGTACAAATACTTGGGGATCTGGCTTAATGACGGAAAAAGCTACCTGAATGCCCATGAAGAACACCTCAAACTGAAAGGGAGACGAAATGCAGCCGTAATGAAACATAGAGCACTTTGGGGTTACAATAAGTACGAGGTAGTGCGAGGCATCTGGAAAGGGGTAATGGTGCCGGCGCTCACGTTCTCTAATGCCGTATTATGCCTAAAGTCCGATATCCTGTCGGGACTGGAGGTTAACCAAAAGGCAGTCGGCAGATTAGCACTGGGAGCTCACAGTAAGACTACAAATGAGGCGGTACAAGGCGATATGGGTTGGGCTTCATTTGAGGCGAGGGAAGCGCAAAGTAAGATACGTTTTGAGGAGCGGCTTAGACATTTAGATGAGAAGAACTGGGCAGCCAGAGTGCACAGGTACGTGTACCTTAAAAGTGTGGACACCCAATGGCGGAAGAGGACGCGAAAGCTGGCGACTAAATATACCTTGACCGCGGCAAATAAACAAGGGGGGGCAGTTAAAAAGCAAGTGAAGGAAACAGAGACGCTCATGTGGAAAGAGAGGACGGAAAAGAAGGGATCGCTGGGAATCTACAAAGCAAGCAAAAAAGAGATCCGGAAAGAGAACTTTTATAACAACAAAGGTAGTGCGTTGCTCTTTGAGGCGCGGGCTGGCTGCTTCAGAACTCGAACTTACATGAGCAAATATTCGTCCCAGGATGAGACATGTGTTGTATGTGGCAGGGATAAAGAAACAATCGACCACATAGTAATAGGATGCCAAAAGATTCAGCCGGATAGAATTGGGGGAAAAGTCCTACTTCCTGAGGCACTGGGCTTCGCAATAGATGGAAACATTAACTGGTCAGCAGTGGGTATTACTAAGCAGCGACTAGAGTATTGGTGGAAAAAAAGCAGGGAAGTCGATAAAATAACATCGCAGCCAGGGGTAGCGGCAGGGCAGAAGTAAAAAGAAATCCGAGTTGAGGGACTAAATTTCAATTCAAACTACTAAGATAGGCTAGATGGCGCACGCCATCACCCCGATTCAAAGGGGAGGCCTTTAATCATCATCATCATCATCATCATCGTGCGCGTTCATCCGGCCCGAGCAGATCGCGCGGTTACCTCCGAGCTGCGTAGCAGACGGCAGCGGCAGAACTTTCCATTCCCGCTTGCGACGAAAGCGAGCGAAAGCGACGGGAATTCTGTCGCGCAACCCAAAATTTGTCCCGACCATTCGACAAAAACGATCGTCGCGCGACAAAGCGACGGAATTCCTGCCGCTCTCACTCGCTTTCGTCGCAAGTGCGAACGAGCCTTTATGCGCAATCTCCGCCCCACATAAAACAAGCTCTTGCTTGTCGCCTGAGCATACGGTTGATATCTGACTACGTTACACTGTGCTTGCCAGTGTATTTAAACGATGTCACTAGGTTTGAAACGTACGCGCTCGGCGTGCAGCTTTGTAAACGCAAGCGGTTTCACATACGCACGCTATTTTGCTGCTAATAGAGTTTTAGTACAGCGTTTGTGGCCTTTGCATACGCTAAACGCTAATTTTTGCGTCCCGCTACGTGACACAGCGATGGGAGTTTTAGTAGAGCGTGTCATCAGTTTTGCGTAGCGACACACTAATGCATACGGCGCCATCTGTCAAATGTTTTCCGAAATGTCTCGCCGGCTGATCTGCTAGCGGAGTGCCGGAGTGTTTGGACATTTTACATTTTACGACATTTTACAACAAACGCTTTCCCGTCAGTGTTGAATGCAACACATGGGTGCAGCTTGTCAGAACACGGGTTCTCGCTGATCGAGTGCAGCGTTGGTTTGCTCTTCGCCTTCACGTTCATCGCCGCTGATAAAGCGATCCGATCCGGCGCGTTTTGTGCACGGGTTCTGTGTCGGTTGAAAAATGTCTTTTTTCACATGCCGCCGGTAGTAGGAATTACAACCACCGCAAAATAACACCCGGCACCAGCGGGGCCACATCTGAGACCGCGCTTTTTTGATAAACAGTGCGCGGTGCACCAAAGGGAACGAGCGCACGATTCTCCCCACGCGGCTGCGAGTTCGCCGCCGATACCAACTGCAGCCCTGCAGCTACGTACACCGCGAAAGGGCAAGGCCAGGCCGCACACATGCGGCCAGGTCATTCGTTCGCTTTTCCAGCCTGTGTCCATGGTGTCTACAGAGATGAAAAAGCCGAAAGAGCTGGCCCGTAGCAGACGGCAGTCTGTGGGAGCGCAATAGCGGAAGTACGTCACCGCTGAGGAGCGGGAGCATCATGGGAGGGGAGGCCAACAGCGAAGAAACAGTTGAAAGAAGAAGGAAATACGGCGCGACGATAATTCGCAGTTTTTGATTTACGATTTCTCAGCTAATACTCATCGCTTTAACAAAATTCTTGCAGGAGGAGATTGCTAATACATTGCTTTATTTGGTTACATGTACATCCATGCATCGGCGGAAGGCATTTCAGGACCCCTTTAAATTCTCGTGCCAGCGCGCCAACGCACCCGACTGCAGCGACTCAACTTGCCCTGGCGGCACGACTTGCTGCCCGGATTACAGTGGCTAGAAGAGGGAAGTGTGATTACCACCGGTGGGCTCCTATGGCCGCCGCCGTCGCCGCCTTTCATGCATCCGCGAGATGGCGCTAGCGGTCGTTTACACGTCGAGCTGAGCGCGCGATACATGGCCGCAAGCGCGTTTTGCGATCTTTCCGTTCTAAATTTTTATCGCGCTTCGTCAGAGTTATGCTAGATGTGGTGCTGAAATTTTGTTGTGGATAAGCCGCTGCCTTTAGAGTCGCTGTTTTGTGCTTGGTTGCACGACGGGTAATAAATGCATGGTTCCAGAAGTTGCTTTTCGGGGTGTCGGAAGGCGAGTAAACGTGGCTCAAATGGCAGGGCAACACCCCTCGAGCAAACAAGCCGCTCGAGCATTTCGATCCGCAGTTAGCGTCGCGTGTCAATTTGAACGCAACACCCAAGGTAAAATGCTGCGCTGGTGCACCATCTCACCTTGAATGTTGTGCATGCCGTTGCTCCAGCCGGATGCGAGCCCAACGATCTTCCCAAACGTGACACATTGCCTCTCAAAGCCAGTGCCCAAGAACAGACAACCAAAGGGAAGGTTGGAAAAACAAATAAAGTTCCGCCTCCGCAAAAATATGCCGCGAATATGGAAGGGTTGTCACTGGACGAATTAAACGACGCCCCCGGGCATACTGCCGCCAACTCTCTAGATTACCAAAATGTCATTATTCCAAGTCAGGCAAGCACATTTTTAGAACATTTATTTCACCGCAGGGCATAAATGAAAGGGTTCGGTTAAATTAGGATGAGGAATTGAAGAGTAATTAGGTGAATATAAAATCTTAATGCTTTCTCTGAAAAACTGTGAGCGGTGAGGATTTGTCAAACTGCCTTTTTGCTTTTTGTTTCTGGTAATTATAAATGGAGAAGTATGCGAAACGAAACATTTATTGTTCTCATTATTACTTACATAACAATTAGCAGGTGTTAATTAAGCGTCACCGTTGGTTTTATCATTTCTGCAATTACGTATCGTAATATGAATTTCTTCATTCTTCAGGCAATTTATAAAACAAATTTAATTTAAAGGGGTTTCTGTTGGTCTTGTCAATTATGCTTTGCTAATATGAATTTATTCAATCAAACCTTTTATGCTTGTCAGATATATCGTGTTTTATTTAATTACTGTTTCAAAAAAACGAAACGAGCACGAAACTAATATGTGTTTTCTTAGCTGAATGCAGCCACAACCGACAGTATGGAAAGTACAGTGATTGATAAAACATTCAGCCGTTGCTGTAACATTTCGATAAATACACCCGGTTTCATTAAATTACAATCGGCATAGTAAATTGTGCAGAAATGTAAATATTCAGTGACCCAAGGTGACTATCCATGCCAAAGAATTCAATAATCTAATTGCAACTTCCCTTTCACGGACCGCTTTGCCTGCGCCTTCACATTTGTGCGCGAAAAGCGACTGTAATGAAGCGAAACTCAGAAGTTTCCCGGCTGGCCGCTTGCGCGAGAGCATTTCACGACGGCATATATTTCGAGACAAATAACGTGTTCCGTAATAGGAAGCGTATATTATTATATAGTTGCTGCAATTATGAAATAATCTGAGGTAAAAAAATGCGTCGCAAACCACGCGCCGTTGACCGGCACGTCGGGCGACGTGAAAACGAGCGTCAGCGCCACCGCGCGGTTGCATCCAAGAAGCGCACGCGAGCCGCGGCGCCTTCGTCACACTTCCCTATTCTAGCCACTGTACCCGGATGTAAACAACCTCCGTGCTATCAATGCAGCGCGGCCGGTGACTTGGTGCGGCCGAGAGCTTCAAGGCCTTGCCTTGGGCCATCATTTTTTCTTATTTGAGGACTAGTAGTGCCATTTGGTGGAAAGATTTTTATGTGCCCCTGTCACACGACGAACGGCCGCTAACAACATTTGGATACGGCGACAGCTGTGGACAGCTCGCTGGTAAGTGCTCTTTCATCAGTCGATGCGTTTGTCAAAACGTTTGGATAGGGTAACTGCGAAGTACCAGTGCCGCACACAGCACGTACACGCACGGGCAAAGAAAAAAGCCGCACACTCGTTTTATTGTACTTGTTGTGGCTTTTGGGGTATGCATTCGCATTCTTTGTAGGCCGGTTTTGTAACGGCATTCGAGATGAAATCGTTTGTCGCGCGCGGCATTGTTTCAAAGCAACGTGACGGTTACTCAGGATAGCCGAATCGCCTCCGACGCGCTGCATCGTCGGGCCCGGTCGGTGAATATTGTGGGACTCTGTCTCTCATATGCATCGAACTGCTCGTGTTCTTTTTAGTTAACTGCTCTACTTTGTAATATCTATTTGTTAACGCTCCTGATGGCTTGCCTGTCCCAAATATAAGTCTTTGTGTTGTTTTCGTTCAAGGCTCTGACTCATTCTTAGCGCTCTGGTCGGCGAAAGCCGCAGATCAGACGGCCACCCCCTTCGAAAACTGTGCCCTGTAGATTCGGTGGGGTTGTTTGCTCGCTTGAGTCGACTCTTCACATCTAACAGCGTACCCTATTAAGGAAACGGTGACATGCGTAAAAGATGCTATGAGCCTATCGAACGATTAAATGCATATAGTGTGGACCACGACGGCGACGTGGTTCGAAACCTAATGTTTTTTATTCCCTTTCGGATGATAATGAGGGGGTCTGTATACAATCGGGGCCCGTCAGTCGCCAGCTAAGGCCACGTAATTAAAAACACAAATTCATGCCCTTATGGAAGAGAACAGAGTTTGCCGTAGCATGACACAAGTCTGCCGGGCATAAAAAGGATATCATTTCTTTTACAAGAACAATGCACACACTCTTCTTTTGTTGGTAATAAATTTGTCATAATCAGTAGTAAGACCATACACAAAAATTACTCGATTCATCTGACACTCGATTTTGACACGGAGCTTGCAGCTCCAAAAAGTGCACTGTGGTTTTGCGTGACGGAAACTTCTACAATCACGGTAAATTAACTAAGGCAGGTGTGTGTGGCATGCAGCGTTGGTAAGTTTGCGAGAATAGCGTTTCCATTTCAGCCTGTTTTTTTTTTGTTGCCATGCAATCACAAGTAATTTGGTGCCATGAACGAGGTTTACGTTAGCTAACAAGGCTGTAGTAACGGTTGCGGCTACAAATGACCTTATGCACCAATCACGCTTGTCAGCTCGGTGACACAGAATATTAAGGTGTCAGAATACGGATGACTGAGTCGCCTAGTTTATTACTACTGTAAAAAAAGAAAGTGTTTTCTGACCCAGTGAAGGACTTTCCTGTATGACTAGCTGTGTTATGACAAATGACCATACTTGATGAGACAAGCCGTAACAAATTAGCTTTGGATGTAACACCAGGAGGGAAATAGGTGGAGGTATCTGCAAGTATAACTGAAACAGTGGGTGCCTGTCCGGCATGAATTCATTATTTGCTGACACGATTTTCTTCTGCAGATCCTGATACATGATCGAGTTGAATGACTTCATAGATCTTAAGGCAGGATAGGCTGTGCTGTACAAGGCAAGGCTGCATTCGGAAACCAAGTTGGCCCCTCCAGCAGAAGTGAGTATTGCCATGGCTTGCAACAGCCGTCCAGCTCGCAAAAGCTCACTTTTTCTATGAAAGTGAGCCACCATGGTAGGGGAGAGGCAGTGTAAGGGTTTGCATCTTTACCTGTGTGCCCACTCACTTGAATAGATGCAAGCTGGCATCTTAAAGCAAGAAACAGCAGTTAACAAAATCATGCAATACCAAATGTGTTTTTCAGTCAAAACAAAAACTAATCTATCAACCTACAGAGACTTGCATTTATCTTCACTGTCATTTAAAGTTGTGCTCGAGTATATTGTGCGGAAGTAATATCTTTTTATTGCTGCAAAAGCCACGACGGTTAATGTACTGGCACTTGGTTTTATGAAGCCTTTGCATTCCTAATTTAGGTACTGGAATTCGCAGGGAACCTGGCCTTACAATTTTATTACTGTACCGAATTATTAAGTTCATTTAACCATAGTGTCTGTTTTGAATTTTACGTGTGGGGCATTTTTTTTCTTTTTTGCTTTTTCAGGCAGATGTTCCTCTGACTCCCTGCCTGCATTCCGTGAACGGGGAAGTTAGCCTCCACATCGATGGCCAGCGTGTCTTGACTGCATCATCTTTACTGGGAAGGACTGTGTAGTCTGTTTGCATCGTTCTGGGTTTTCAACATTCAATATCCCAAGAAGGCACACAGAGCTCTAACGTTTGTGGAACATGGCCTTTTTGGACCTTGCCTGCACCAAACCACGTGTGAAGGATTTAGAACTAATTAACTTTTATCGCATCAATATCGCTCACTAATACTCGTTTTCAATCCTGTAATCATTGGATAGTAGTCAAAAGAATTCCGTATTATATTTCTGACTTTTTCTTTTTCTTTTTTTTACTGAAAAAGGGGATATTTGATGGGCCGTTCTGTATGCTCATAATACAGCTATCTTTCAGTGAAGCAATAATATTAACAAACTAATTTACTTGAAACAATTATCTAAATAATATTGGCAACTGGTGCGAAATGAATCAACTAAAAATTATCCGAAAAACACGAATTTCATGGCTTTTTGTTCTCACTCTAAAGAAGCTGTCGCGATACCACCCATTCTGTTCTATATCATTGCAATTTAACCCGTCAGACTCGGTCCACTTTTCTTGGCGCATTTGTGTCTTTATCAAAACGCACTGGTATTTTCCGCAGCATATTTTTCGTTCTTTATATTACTAATTTATCCATAGCCATCTCACTGCAGTCCTGTCTCCTACATCATTTATCTCTTGTGCCTTTACCACCTACAAATGCTTGTTACCTTTCAATATCAATCGTTGCACAGCTCTCGCTTATTCACGACAAATTGAAAAATTGTTTTGTTGTAAACCACGGCAAACCATTTTTTCTTCACTTTGTGTACTTAGTACTGATGTGTACTGAGAAGTTCTGATAAATACTGATGGGTTCCGATCCTCTAGTATTATATAATGATTTCATTTACCATGCGGTTGTGTTTGTGCCTATCTGTTTTTCAAGTATTTCCAGTTCTTGTATTATTATTGTTTCTACTATTTTTTCAACTAGCAAACAGCACTCGCTCATTTCACCACCTACTGAATTTTTTTGTTGTTTTGTTAAACCACTGCAGCCATTTTTTTTTCACTGTGTACTGAGCGCTGATGCGTACTGATAAGTTCTGATAAGTACTGACGCGTTCTCGATCCTCTAGTATTCTATAATGATTTCACTTACCATGCGGTTGTGTTTTGTGCCTATCTTTGTTTTTCGCGTATTTCCAGTTCTTGTAGTAATATTGTTTCTACGTTTTGTTCAACTAGCATCGTATTGCTGTCTTCAATTCCTAACTGGCGTGTTATTTAGCAATGTACCATTTGTGATTTCTAATATGAGGTCGCCATAAGTATTTATTTCGGAACCTCCTTGTGTACACCATGTACCATGTAAACTTGTCTGCGATAGTTCGTTTGAAATAAACCTGAAATCGAGAAAAACCGTGTGAAATCAGTACTCCCCGCAGGGAACTAGAAATTCTCCCTTGTGGCCTTGAAAATCCTCCTTTCGGAAGGCCTACTAAACTCCCCAAGGTTTCGTCAAACTCCATTCAAAAGAAGTAAATGCTTCCCCTTGAACCCTCCTAAAAACGCCCCTAAACTAACATAAGTACTTCAAAGGGGAGCAATAATAGGCTCCTATTGAACCGCCTAAAAATTCCATAAAACATCACTTAAAAACGCCTCAGGAAGTACAGAATACTCCATTTTGATCTCCTTAAATTCTCCGGAACATTCCTAACACTCCCTAAATACCTCCTTTCTATAACTAAAACTCCCTGTTTTGAGGAGGTAAACAAAACCTCCCTGTTCCATTGTAGTAAAAAAAACTCCTACAAGGAGGACCACTAGAGGACAGGCGAAAAAAGAACCTCTATGGAGTATATGGGAGGAAAAAAAAGTTTAGAGTGAGGTTTTTCTTTCAATGTTTGCTAAAGCGACGTTTGTAATTTAATTTTTTATTGCCAAAGTGTGGTAGGTTATGCAAGTGTTGCACTGCTCGCGTTTGAATGTACAGAAAATGCACCGTGCATTTGATGTGTCATCTACTTGGAAAAGGTGCAGTATAGATAACCTTTTTCGACGCGTCAAGGAGGGCGGTCTTGGGTTGTCGCACCTGTTTGTCCGCCAGTTGGTGAATAGGTTCCTTTTTTTCGAAAAAGTTTGCCAGGTGCGGCTGTCTAAGCGCTGCCGGAATCCGTCGTATACAGTTTGCACAATACTCTAAACTTTTTTTTTCCCCCCATATACTCCATAGAGGTTCTTTTTCGCCTGTCCTCTAGTGGTCGTCCTTGTAGGAGTTTTTTTACTACATGGAACAGGGAGGTTCTGTTTACCTCCTCAAAACAGGGAGTTTTTAGGTTATAGAAAGTATAGAAAGGAGGTATTTAGGGAGTGTTAAGAAATGTTCGGGAGAATTTAAGGAGGTCAAAATGGAGTATTATTTACTTCCTGAAGGGGTTTTTAAGTGATGTTTATGGAATTTTTAGGCGGTTGAATAGGAGCCTATTATGGCTCCCTTTGGAAGTACTTATGTTAGTTTAGGGGCGTTTTTAGGAGGTTCAAGGGAAGCATTTACTTCTTTTGAATGGAGTTTGACGAAAGCTTGGGGAGTTTTGTAGGCCTTCCGAAAGGAGGTTTTCAAGGCCACAAGGGAGAATTTCTAGTTCCCTGCGGGAGTACTGATTTCACACGGTTTTTCTCGATTTCAGGTTTATTTCAAACGAACTATCGCAGACAAGTTTACATGGTACATGGTGTACACAAGGAGGTTCCGAAATAAATACTTATGGCGACCTCATATTAGAAATCACAAATGGTACATTGCTAAATAACACGCCAGTTAGGAATTGAAGACAGCAATACGATGCTAGTTGAACAAAACGTAGAAACAATATTACTACAAGAACTGGAAATACGCGAAAAACAAAGATAGGCACAAACACAACCGCATGGTAAGTGAAATCATTATAGAATACTAGAGGATCGAGAACGCGTCAGTACTTATCAGAACTTATCAGTACGCATCAGCGCTCAGTACACAGTGAAAAAAATGGCTTGCAGTGGTTTACAACAACAACAAAAAAATTCAGTAGGTGGTGAAATGAGCGAGAGCTGTCTGCTAGTTGAACAAATTGTAGAAACAATAATAATACAAGAACTGGAAATACTTGAAAAACAGATAGGCACAAACACAACCGCATGGTAAATGAAATCATTATATAATACTAGAGGATCGAGAACCCGTCAGTATTTATCAGAACTTATCAGTACACATCAGTACTAAGTACACAAAGTGAAGAAAAATGGTTGCAGTGGTTTACAAACAAAACAATTTTTCAATTTGTCGTGAAATAAGCGAGAGCTGTGCAACGATTTGATATTGAAAGGTAACAAGCATTTGTAGGTGGTAAAGGCACAAGAGATAAATGATGTAGGAGACAGACTGCAGTGAGATGGCTATGGATAAATTAGTAATATAAAGAACGAAAAATATGCTGCGGAAAATACCAGTGCGTTTTGATAAAGACACAAATGCGCCAAGAAAAGTGACCGAGTCTGACGGGTTAATTGCAATGATATAGAACAGAATGGGTGGTATCGCGACAGCTTCTTTAGAGTGAGAACAAAAAGCCATGAAATTCGTGTTTTTCGGATAATTTTTAGTTGATTCATTTCGCACCAGTTGCCAATATTATTTAGATAATTGTTTCAAGTTTAAATAGTTTGTTAATATTATGCTCACTGAAAGATAGCTGTATTATCGAGCATACAGAACGGCCATCAAATATCCCCTTTTCAGTAAAAAAAGAAAAAAGAAAAAGTCAGAAATATAATACGGAATTTCTTTTTGACTACTATCCAATGATTACAGGATTGAAAACAACTATTAGTGAGCGATATTGATGCGATAAAAGTTAATTAGTTCTAAATCCTTCACACGTGGGTTTGGTGCAGGGCAAGGTCCAAAAAGCATGTTCCACAAACGTTAGAGCTCTGTGTGCCTTCTTGGGATATTGAATGTTGAAAACCCAGAACGATGCAACAGACTACACAGTCCTCCCAGTAAAGATGATGCAGTCAAGACACGCTGGCCATCGATGTGGAGGCTAACTTCCCCGTTCACGGAATGCAGGCAGGGAGTCAGAGGAACATCTGCCTGAAAAAGCAAAAAAGAAAAAAAAATGCCCCACACGTAAAATTCAAAACAGACACTATGGTTAAATGAACTTAATAATTCGGTACAGTAATAAAATTGTAAGGCCAGGTTCCCTGCGAATTCCAGTACCTAAATTAGGAATGCAAAGGCTTCATAAAACCAAGTGCCAGTACATTAACCGTCGTGGCTTTGCAGCAATAAAAAGATATTACTTCCGCACAATATACTCGAGCACAACTTTAAATGACAGTGAAGATAAAATGCAAGTCTCTGTAGGTTGATAGATTAGTTTTTGTTTTTGACTGAAAACAACTTTGGTATTGCATGATTTTGTTAACTGCTGTTTCTTGCTTTAAGATGCCAGCTTGCATCTATTCAAGTGAAGTGGGCACACAGTTAAAGATGCAAACCCTTACACTGCCTCTCCCCTACCATGGTGGCTCACTTTCATAGAAAAAGTGGAGCTTTTGCGAGCTGGACGGCTGTTGCAAGCCGTGGCAATACTCACTTCTGCTGGAGGGGCCAACTTGGTTTCCGAATGCAGCCTTGCCTTGTACAGCACAGCCTATCCTGCCTTAAGATCTATGAAGTCATTCAACTCGATCATGTATCAGGATCTGCAGAAGAAAATCGTGTCAGCAAATAATGAATTCATGCCGGACAGGCACCCACTGTTTCAGTTATACTTGCAGATACCTCCACCTATTTCCCTCCTGGTGTTACATCCAAAGCTAATTTGTTACGGCTTGTCTCATCAAGTATGGTCATTTGTCTAAACACATCTAGTCATACAGGAAAGTCCTTCACTGGGTCAGAAAACACTTTCTTTTTTTACAGTCAGTAATTAACTAGGCGACTCAGTCATCCGTATTCTGACACCTTAATATTCTGTGTCACCGAGCTGACAAGCGTGATTGGTGCATAAGGTCATTTGTAGCCGCAACCGTTACTACAGCCTTGTTAGCTAACGTAAACCTCGTTCATGGCACCAAATTACTTGTGATTGCATGGCAAACAAAAAAAAAACAGCTGAAATGGAAACGCTATTCTCGCAAACTTACCAACGCTGCATGCCACACACACCCTGCCTTAGTTAATTACCGTGATTGTAGAAGTTTCCGTCACGCAAAACCACAGTGCACTTTTGGGAGCTGCAAGCTCCGTGTCAAAATCGAGTGTCAGATGAATCGAGTAATTTTTGTGTATGGTCTTACTATTGATTATGACAAATTTATTACCAACAAAGAAGAGTGTGTGCATTGTTCTTGTAAAAAATGATATCCTTTTTTATGCCCGGCAGACCCTTGTGTGTCATGCTACGGCAAACTCTGTTCTCTTCCATAAGGGCATGAATTTGTGTTTTTAATTACGTGGCCTTAGCTGGCGACTGACGGGCCCCGATTGTATACAGACCCCTCATTATCATCCGAAAGGGAATAAAAACATTTCGGTTTCGAACCACGTCGCCGTCGTTGTCCACACTATAGGCTCCCTGCAATGCAGTTTGACGAGCAGGTCGCGCCACCTGGCGGCTGAATGTATAAAGTCCAAGGCGCTCGCTCGCGTATGCCCGCGTTCGCTGCTGCTGCGTAGCGTGGGCGATTTAGCAGTTTGATCTCGGTTTTGCATTTTTCGGTGACGTTACTGCAGTTTACGGCTCGATGGCGTCACCGCAATCATGCGGGGAACCCACAGTCACAAGGAAAAAAACTGGGCGCAGATATTGTTGCGTCAAGGAATGCCACAGTCGGGAGGGCACGCCAGGCGTGAAGCTCTACTGCTTCCCGTCGCATCCTTGGGAAAAAGCACGGAGACAGAAGTGGATTGTCGACAGAAGTGAACTTTGCTTGTTCGGGAAATCGCAACATGTTCCGAAAGCTACTACGGACGTTAATTATTTTTCATTGAGCCTCAGTCTGGATTTGCTACGAACGGTCACCTCAACATCGTAGCATATTTGGTGGTCTGTAGTCAGTAACTTGTGATCAAATCACGGATATTATACTTTGCCATTTTCTTAATCTCTTTTTCTCATAACTGCGGCGTTAACCACTCGTAAGACGTGCTTAGCAAAGGTGCGCGGTCGTTGTGAGCCATCGTGGCGTCCGCAGCCCGGCGCTGTCGCTCGCGTTTTTTTTATCCGCGGACCTCTTCGCTTGTTAATCATGCCGGTTGATCAGAAGTGCAGTATTAGTGAACAATGTGCGGGTGCATTATTAAAACACGGCGAAAACATTGTAGCAGCGTTCAAGCAAGGAAAACAATGTATAAAGTGCATGAGGTAGTAAAGCTGCACAAGTAATTGGTGTGCGTGTTGCATTTGTTTTAATGACGTATTTTATTGACACAGCTTCTTACTACTGCCCGTTAACGTCACTGCTATATTTTACTTGTTACAGCTCGGAGGATTCATCGACCTGGTACCCCAGTCGGGACTCGAGGGTGTGCTGTAAGCATTTTGTGAATGGAGAAAAGAGAACGATTCAGACCACCCAGGGTATTTACCCACCATATTCCCCAAAGTCTACAAAAGCGATCCACTTCGCCCACTGCTAAGTGGCTAGAATTAAAAGGTAACACTTTCGTTTGGTGTGCCAGGCTTTTTTGCTTAAGTTTTGAAACTATTTTTTTTTTTCAGAATGAAGCAGTTGGTTCCTGCCAAGAAATAAATGTATGCTTGCGAATGTACCAACCACAAAAGTCTGTTGATATTTATAATAATCAGTTCCATTACATATTGTTAAATGTGCAGGTGGAAGCAGCGCCATTCCCGTCATCGGCCTGCTTCTTCTGCTACTGCTGCCGAGTCTCTGTTGCTACTGCATTAGCTGCTCTCCCGGACCTGCTTCGGCCAACACATCTGAAGCAGCAGAAGCCAGCTGCTTTGCCACGGTTGATGTTTCAACCGACCCGGACGAGTCGTGCGAAGACAACTCTGGACTACAGCTGCTTTCTGCTGTTGCTGCTGAGCTTCATGTGCAGCAACCTCGACGGTAAGCTTTGAGTGACATGCCTCAAATTGTACGGAAAATGTGGTGCTTTTGTTACAATCCTATTTCAAGCAGTGCATTATTACGTAGCACAAGCAGCAAGTCAAGCAGTATTCCTCTATGTATATTGTTTCTTTTTTTTCTTGTAACACTTACTACAAAAAAATGTGCATTTCATTTGCTAGTAGAAAAGTTTACGTACTTTGCATCATCTTGCACACTATGACAGACTAAAAAAAGCTTTGTACTGCATTTAGCATTCTTCTTCCTTTGTTTTTGAATTTTATGCAGGGAACCAAACAGAAGACGCTCAGTGTCAGACAAGACATTCTCCGTTTTCTGTGCCTCATCAACGACATGGGCGCATCCACTCAAGTGACCCATGTCGACTCGCATGACAGCAGTGTCCAGCACCAGCCAGAGTCAGTAGCAGGCACTGTGGCCCCGGACCACCGAACCAGCTACTTCTCTGGCTTTGACAGCGTTGCTAAGTCGGCCAATGCACTGCAAGACTTGTGCAATGTCAGCACTACAGTGCTTGCGTTGCTACTGAGCATGTTGCCGCTTCAACGGAGAGGAAATGCGATTGACACTTGAGAACAAGCTTCTCTATTTTTGATGAAAATGAAGCTTGGGATCACCTATTCTTCACTGGCCGTCCTGGTTGTGTAGCGAGACATCCAGCGTCACGCCATTTTAAGAGCGTTTTAAGGACATTGCTGTTGCAACCGCAAAGTGGATTTTTTCTGCACCCAATTGGAAGTGATTGAGGGCTGACAATGCTGGACAGCTTTAGGGTGCATTACCCAGGATGCACGATGATCATTGATTGCACAGAAGTACGGACTGAGCAGCCAGCAACTGTGCAGCAAGAGAGAGTGCTGTATTCGCATTACAAAGGGGCATACACGTTGAAGTTTTTGGTGGGCATAACACCGGGAGGTGTGATTTGTGTTCTGCTCGAAAGCTTATGGTGGCCGGCTGTCAGATGACCCACGTCACTGTAGATTCTGGTTTTTCTTGACCTTGTGCAAGCCGGAAGATACCATTCTGGCGGACAAGGGATTCCCAGGCATTCAAACCGTTTTTAGGGAACCAGAATGCCGTTCTTGTCATGCCCCCTTTTTTACATGGCTCTCAGTTCACACCCAGAGGAGGTTAGAGACACGTACATATAGCTCAAGTGAGGATACACGTTGAAAGAATGATCCAGAGAATCAAAAGTTATAACATCTTAAATAACAAAGTGCAAACTGAGCTCATCCCATGCATGGCTGGATGTTTTTCATGTCTGCTGTGTGCTAGCAAATCTCCAGCCCCCAATAATTAGACGAAAAGAGCAACCACAGGCATCTGCCGCGTCCACATCGTGAGTCATGTGCGCTTCACTGGCCCTACTCTCGGTTTCCTGCAGAAGAACTCGCAAGGGTTAGAGAGACCCGCCACGGCGGCTCAGTGGCTAAGGCGTTGTGCTGCTGAGCACGAGGATGCGGGTTTGATTCCCGGCGCAGCGGCCGCTTTTCTGATAGAGGCGAAAAGCATAAACGCCCGTGTGTACGGGATTTTGGCGCACGTTATTAAATATCCTCAGGCGGTCAAAATTAACCCAGAGCCCTCTACTACGGCGCGCCTCATCACCTGCATTGTGTCGGTGCATTAAACCCTACAATCAATCATGGGTTAGAGAGCCCAAGTCTGCTGGGCTGGATGGAGGGTTGCAGCTTCATAGTGTAACATCTGTGTGTCGAGGTTTTGGCACACATTAGGTCCCCATGTGGTCAAATGTTTCTGGAGTCCTCCACTGAGACGCACCTCATTGCTCAGGCTTAACTTGGGCGCATAATTGGATTATTGTGAAGCTAATACCTAGCACACATATTTTTGTACCATTTTGTTCATGGCATTTGACTATTGCCTTGTGTACATTGCAAGCGATGGTGTGATCAGGGTTTCTCTGGTTTTTTTTTTTTGTATTGTCTGTGTTTGTAATTTTATAGTAGCCGATTGATTTTTCGGACCTGGATAGGAACAAACAAAATAGTCCGAATGAAAAGAGCAGTTCAAAATTCCATGAGTCCATTCACTATAAGGCAAACCGTCGGTTCCTCGGGGAAGTCAGGAATATCCAGCAAGTGCCAATTTTCGTGTGTCCGACCAAAAACAGTCTACTATTGTATGTAGTTCTTTAGTAGGTTTGTTGCATGGTATTCTTTACGTGGAATTAGAGGACTGCAACTAAATGTTTTAGGCTTGTAAAGAGTCGCTAGTGATTTTCCCTGTCACATGCATGCATTAAGGCCTGAAGCCACCAGTGCCCCAGGAACTTGTGCACATTGCACTATACTTACGTGTTATCAGCATGTGGCATTTTCACGAAAGCTACAAGTGGATGACGCTGTCCTATGTGTTTGGTGGACAATTAGTTTGTGCTCTATGGTCATATTGTATTTTGCACTTGTTTACATACCCCTGTTGTGTGTTTTCAGGTGTTGACCCCCTCCATTACTGTACAATCTAAGCTGTGAAAATCATGTCTTCGTATCCTTGGTCAACTTCTAGTGCGACTGCTCATTATGTTACTTGCTAATAAAGTCTTTGTTGACTTTGTTTAATACCATTCGACAACTATGTAATCCATAAGACCGATATTTTCTATCAGACAACAAGAGTACGAAATAGAAACTTTTATTTCATTACTTGTTCAGCAGATGCAGTACTCAGAAAACGTTTTAGTTTGCTGCAGCAGGCAGAAGCGAACCTGAAGTAAAACTTTTCAAGGCTTGGTATTGCCTCTGCAAAAGGAGTCATCCTTGTCGACATGAACAGTTAAGCTTTCTTTCTCTGAGTAGACAAAAAAAGCATTTGTTTACATTTGCAAGTACATTAAAATTTGGACTTGAGTGTACTTAGGTCTGGGTCCTCTTCAGGCTTGGATCACTGCAAGTCCCCTGAATGTAGTCAAGGACGCTCTTCCCCGAGCTGCCGAACATACCATCATTTTTCACACTTTTTGGGGCACTTAATCTCCAGGAGGTACGTTTCCACCGGCCAAGCAAAATATGCCGTCTGGGCTGCCGCACAGCCAAGGCTGGTCTGGGTGGATGAGCAGACCCATCTGAAATAGTTGGACATTGTTGCAGTAAGGCACAACAGGTGACCAAGCAATATGCGGCTTGTAAAACACTCCATAAAAATACCCATGTTATTAATCCCTGCAAAGGTCAATGCATGAGCAAGCCTAATGCAAAGCAGTTCCACAAAGTTTATATTCCAGTGACATGAACCAAGCCATTTTTAAAATCAATCACCATCTAAAACAAAGTGCTGTCAGCGAGTCAGGTCGTTTTTTACCTTTTTTTCTTGCTTTGGCTGTTATTATTTTTTTTTTCTGAAGCATTAACTACTGTGAGGGCTAGACAAAGCATACACTCACCTCCACAACTTCAACACCTTGCTGACGCTCAAACTCCATCCGAGCCAGGGGTTCTGTGCGAAGTCCTGTGGTTGAGTACGAGAAATAAAAATTGTTTGCAAGCCTTATCATTGTCAGCCCTTAAATATACAACATTGAAAAGAAATATCATAGGAGGTGGGAACTATTGTATGTGCATGGCTTGTCCCAATTTTGTACTGCGTATTCCACCAGAAAAAAATTTACAACTGTACACTATACCATACGTTGTAGCATCAGAGGAAAATGCCCTTGGGTGCAGGATGGCTTCTTGCAACTTCTTCTGGACCTTTACGAGCCCGTAATATGCCTGTGGGCAGTGGTACTGCTGATCCGGAACTTTTTCTCTTTGTGCCACCTAAATTAGAATGCACATACCTGAAGTCAGAAACACACAGTGCTAATGTCCCTAATTAATAGATAAACAATTATGTCTGCTGTCACCGTTTCCATACCTTACACAGCTTGACTGGCCCATGGTCCCCACACACAGGTCAGACAGTGATGCGCAGGCAACATTTGCATCGTAAAAAAGCTTTCTGCTGCTTTGACATCCCCTCTGTGTGATCTTTTGGCTTAACAGACTGCCTGGGGTACATGCCCAACAACCTGCAGCTCATGTAAGGCCTTGCAAGGGGTCGGAAGCAGCTGCGTAATTTTTGCAGCTGCAACAACTGCCTGGCTTTTTTCTCTGCTTCCATGGAGGCTAACTCCTCCTCTGTCTTGGTCATTTCAGCTATGTTTTCCGTGAATGGGGAGACACTGCCCGGAAAGTACTCGAGGACGTAAAATGGAGACAGCTCTGCCGGTTTCTGTTCCCTACAAAGGGGCTGTTGTAGTCTGGGAGGAAGAATGCGAAATTCACTGCATATTAGGCAAAACGTAAGGGCTAATGAGTGTGCTGATCACAGAACCACATCAATAGTGATAGCTAGAAACTCGATAAAAAAACGAGATACGGGATAGCTAACGATTACGAGTAGACACAATGCAAGCAATGCTGCACCTGAAGCACTATGTAACAAAACAAGTGCATCATACCTCCGAAAAGTTCTTCAATGCTGGCCTTATCGTTCAGCAGCGGCTTCCCTGCAGGTTTCCCCAAGCCTGAGGCTGGCTCGTGCATGATGCATGGTCGAAGTTATTCAAAAAGAAAGCAACTGCGGCACAGTGCTTACAGTTGCCCGCACTGCCGTAGCGACAGCTGCACTGGCCGCTTTCAATTGTCCGAGGCTGCACCGTCAGCTGCGAATTAAATCGGGCGAAAGGATACCTCAGGCACAAGGCGAACCCAAATAAAGGCAAAATTGTCGTAACAAAATACTTTTCTCGAGCTTTGTTGAAATGCAGACTCATCTCTCGTGCGTTACATGTGCTAGGCCACGTTGTTTGTTTACTTACCTTCAACCAATCTCGTAGACGTGTTGCCCTGTTGGGAAAGGCATCTTGCTGAAAGTTCTGTGCCGTCCACTTCCTGCAGACCCCGTACACATGCTTGTTGTCGTACAGGCGGCGTCCTTTTCGCAGTATCGACGGCCGAAAGTATCGGTCGAGGCCGTCGACCGACTTGAAGCCACAATGCAGCACCCGCGACATCGCGGTTGCTTGTCGCCTTTCACTCGATGCAGCCGAACTACTGGTAAAGAAAATCGCACCAGAATAGCGTGCACGGAAAAACTAAGCGCCGCGCACCGTTTAGAATCGTTAAATGACAGCTGCCCGCATACCGCAAATGAATGCTGCCACGGCCACAACACTTCACGGAGCGCCTGAGTGTTTTGTGCCGCCGCCGTTGGTGGCGCGCATGTCAGCTCGACGGAGGCGCCGCCCGACGATTGCAGGGTGCCTATATGCATTTATTCGTTCGAAGGGTCATAGCATCTTTTACGCATGTCACCGTTTCCTTAATAGGGTACGCTGTTAGATGTGAAGAGTCGACTCAAGCGAGCAAACAACCCCACCGAATCTACAGGGCACAGTTTTCGAAGGGGGTGGCCGTCTGATCTGCGGCTTTCGCCGACCAGAGCGCTAAGAATGAGTCAGAGCCTTGAACGAAAACAACACAAAGACATATTTGGACAGGCAAGCCATCAGGAGCGTTAACAAATAGATATTACAAAGTAGAGCAGTTAACTAAAAAGAACACGAGCAGTTCGATGCATATGAGAGACAGAGTCCCACAATATTCACCGACCGGGCCCGACGATGCAGCGCTGTCGGAGGCGATTCGGCTACCTGAGTAACCGTCACGTTGCTTTGAAACGACGCCGCGCGCGAGAAACGATTTCATCTCGAATGCCCTGTTACAAACCGGCCTACAAAAGAATGCCAGAAGTTAATAAAATGGATTGTTGGGCGAGTTGGTTCATGGCTTCAAGAAAATTAAAAAGAGCGCAAAGGACGAGGACAAAGAAACACAGTAGACGGGACGCGCGCTCACTACCAACTAGTTTATTTCGAAAACCCTTCCCACATATAAATGTCAATACATCAGGGGCGCGCCTGCGCACAGAAGACCTAAAAAAGGCAAGCCACATGCGCGCTACCGATTACGGCACAAAAGGCGGAACCCACTCTCCCGCAAATACACCGATGTCTGGCTGACACAATCTTTGCCCCTTTTTTTAATATGGTATGCCTCCAAAAGTTCACGTGCCATCGTATCCCTGCTGCGGCCCAGTATCTTCAACTGATTAAACAGAGGCACGCATTTACATTCTGCGCAGTGCGCCGGAAGATTCGCACCGGAATCCTTTGTGAGGGACAGCTCATGTTCGCGGGCCCGGTCATTGACACATCGGCCGGTTTGTCCTATGTAGGACTTGCCGCAGTCCAGTGGCAACTCATATACTGCAGCCATGGCGCAATCCACATAACGCAGTGCGTGCTTTTTACCACAGGCAGCACATTTTCTGGCATCCCGAGGGATGCGCGCGCACAACTTTGCCAGCTTTCGCGGCGCTGAAAAAACAACGGGTACATTGTGCCTGTTCGCCACTTTCTTAAGGTTATGTGTCACCTTGTGGATATATGGAATGACCTCGGGCCTCTCGGAGCTCTTTTGCCGTTCTTTTTCCCTCGCCGTGCCTTTTAGTTTCTGCAGCAGGGATTCCACAGTCGCCACCAGGATGGTATTTGGATACCCTGACGACCGCAACCTCTGAATCTGTTGTTGAAAACTGGTGTGGGCGGCATGCTCGCAAGACTTTTGGAGGGCGGATTCCAGACCGAGCTTAGCAATTGCTCGTTTAACAGTCTTTGAGTGGGCCGAATTGAACGGCAGCAGTGGTTTGCGGGAGCGTGGGTTGTACGCCTAGCATACATGAGATTGCATAACAGAAAGCTTAAGATCTAAAAATTGCAAGTTCCCCTCGGCAGGCAGTTCGTGTGTAAAAGACAAACCTTGTCCCATCTCGTTGAAAGTATCCAACACTTCTTTGCACCCATCCGTAAAGCTATTAAAACCATCATTAAACCACTGCTGCCGTTCAATTCGGCCCACTCAAAGACTGTTAAAGGAGCAATTGCTAAGCTCGGTCTGGAATCCGCCCTCCAAAAGTCTTGCGAGCATGCCGCCCACACCAGTTTTCAACAACAGATTCAGAGGTTGCGGTCGTCAGGGTATCCAAATACCATCCTGGTGGCGACTGTGGAATCCCTGCTGCAGAAACTAAAAGGCACGGCGAGGGAAAAAGAAAGGCAAAAGAGCTCCGAGAGGCCCGAGGTCATTCCATATATCCACAAGGTGACACATAACCTTAAGAAAGTGGCGAACAGGCACAATGTACCCGTTGTTTTTTCAGCGCCGCGAAAGCTGGCAAAGTTGTGCGCGCGCATCCCTCGGGATGCCAGAAAATGTGCTGCCTGCGGTAAAAAGCACGCACTGCGTTAAGGCACATTCCCACTGGCGATTTGTCTCGTCGCGCGACGGCGCGCGTCGCGCGATGAGGCCTTGAGGTGGTGTTCGCACTTGCTATGAGCGATGATGCGAGTGCGTTCAGCGCAGCTGCTCCCCGACTTGTACGACCTCGTTGGTGCGTCAACCATTCGCAGTCAAAGAAAATGATGTTACGCGACAAAAGCAGGTAGAAATCAAACTAAAACACATGCTACTAACCTGGAGCAATGCCGAAAACATTTGCGGGTTGCGGGAGGAGCAGAAAATAACAAACTCAAGAAGGCTCTTTTCAACATATTATTGCACGAAGAAATGCACACGCTTGCTTTCACGCCACAACACCCGCATCACGGCCCACAAATGTCGCTTCTTTTCACAGGCGCAAAGTTCTGACGCCACCGAACTCTACGCGTGTTTACCAGTCGCCGATAGAACGAAGAGGCTGCAAGTCAACCTACCGTCTCGCTGTCCACCTAGCTCTATACGATGATTACTTGCTTTTACAATCCATACACGCTTCTCCACACTGATGAGTTCCACGCTATTCGTTGATTAGTGCACGCGTACGCTGAAGCCACTGACCAAAGAACCGATGCACACGGGAAGTTGCTTGCCGGCCCGACCCGGCGGGTACAGCGATAGCGCGCCAAGCGCCGGCCGAGCGAGCCGGCGGCGGTGGCGGCGGCGGCTCTGGCTTCGTCCTGCCCGCCCGCCCGCCCGCCCGCCCGCAGCGTTTGCATACCAGATGTAAAGAAACGTTTCGTTTCCGGCTACGTCAGCCTACTCCGCGGCCATGATTGGCTTACCGGTTTTGCGGGGCCGTCGCGCGACGAGGGAATTCGGACCGAGAGCGATCTCCTCCGCCGTCGCAAAACGCCGAAAAGCGACGGCCGGCTCGTCGCTTTTCGTCGCGCGACGAGGCGCATCGCCAGTGGGAATGTGCCTTTATGTGGATTGCGCAGTGGCTGCAGTATATGAGTTGTCACTGGACTGCGGCAAGTCCTACATAGGACAAACCGGCCGATGTGTCAATGACCGGGCCCGCGAACATGAGCTGTCCCTCACAAAGGATTCCGGTGCGAATCTTCCGGCGCACTGCGCAGAATGTAAATGCGTGCCTCTGTTTAATCAGTTGAAGATACTGGGCCGCAGCAGGGATACGGTGGCACGTGAACTTTTGGAGGCATACCATATTAAAAAAAGGGGCAAAGATTGTGTCAGCCAGACATCGGTGTATTTGCGGGAGAGTGAGTTCCGCCTTTTGTGCCGTAATCGGTAGCGCGCATGTGGCTTGCCTTTTTTAGGTCTTCTGTGCGCAGGCGCGCCCCTGATGTATTGACATTTATATGTGGGAAGGGTTTTCGAAATAAACTAGTTGGTAGTGAGCGCGCGTCCCGTCTACTGTGTTTCTTTGTCCTCGTCCTTTGCGCTCTTTTTAATTTTCTTGAAAAGAATGTGAATGCATACCCCAAAAGCCACAAACAAGTACAATAAAACGAGTGTGCGCTTTTTTCTTTGCCCGTGCGTGTACGTGCTGTGTGCGGCACGGGTACTTCGCAGTTAACCCTATCCAAACGTTTGACAAACGCATCGACTGATGAAAGAGCACTTACCAGCGAGCTGTCCACAGCTGTCGCCGTATCCAAATGTTGTTAGCGGCCGTTCGTCGTGTGACAGGGGCACATAAAAATCTTTCCACCAAATCCCACTACTAGTCCTTCTCAAATAAGAAAAAATGATGGCCCAAGGCGAGGCGCTTGAAGCTCCGGCCGCACCAAGTCACCGGCCGCGCTGCATTGATAGCACGGAGGTTGTTTACATCCGGGCAGCAAGTCGTGCCGCCAGGGCAAGTTGAGTCGCTGCAGTCGGGTGCGTTGGCGCGCTGGCACGAGAATTTAAATTGTCTATATATGCGCAAGCAAGCGAAGCAGATGAACATTGCAATTGTTTGCAACGGCGAGAACTGTCTCTTTGTTAGCAGCAGAGTTTGACAGCACCTACCGCCAAAGTAAACAGATTGAAACAACACGGCCGCGCTGTCTGCTTGTGATCGCGCTGGCTGAAGCATCTATACGGGTATACGTACGGTATCGGTTTTGTAGCTGCATGCAACCGTCGCGTCCTGCTTTCTCGTTCTAATTAGCATTAGTCCATGGTTGAAGTGCTGACACACGGAAACAACACAAGACTAACATGGCGACCGCCCGCTTGAGATGATTACCCCAGATGGGGAGTTTATTGTGGACGTGGTTGTTTACAAGGGACCGAACGCCATCTCACAAATGGTATGTCGTTCTAAATCCTCCCTTTTGCTACACGGATGGGCAACGGTACTACCATGGAGGTTCGTCCACTTGTTTAGACCATGCCTAGGGAGTACATTTTTTGCTATAAGTACTTTTCAGGGCACATTACTTGATTAAAACTCCATTTCCGGCTAGTTTGCGTTTACAGTGTACAGGGAATGATTTCAGGATAGTTTAAAGAAGTAGTCAGGTCACTCAGGTTTCTGTCAACTCGCCTTTCGATGGAATATTTGAGTACAGTCTCACGTAGAAAATTATATAAATATGTTTGCGACAGTCTGTTCCCGGTACCGCGATATAGAGAACTGTACAAAGAAGGCTCAGGGCAGGATGTACTGAAAAGAGTTAAGCGTATGGCTGTAACCGGCGGTGAAGTCCTTTTTTTTTCAATTCTTCATTCAAGGACACTTACTGTGCAAACATGGCTAAAATAAAAGGGGTTAGATGCACCGTGGGGTACTGACTGCACAATTTGTAAACAACCGGATAACATAGACCACGTTTTTACTGTTGGATGGCGATTCTCTTTTAGGATGTTATGCAGCGAACTTTACACAAAGACTTCCCACTTAACCGGCATGGTATACGGTATTTGCCCACAGAAAATAACCAAAGGAGTCCCCTACTATTTAATAATGCTTCTGGGCCTTCACAGCATATGGCGGGCGCGCACGGCGTGGCTCCATGGCGACGTGGATGCCCGACCGGCCCGGCAGTTTCTGCGAGAGAGTGTCAAGCAGTTTGTTGAGGGGCTGAGAGTCCAGCAGCCAGTACCAGATTGGTTGGATTTTCTAGAGCCGTTAATTACTCTAAAGTGATGATTAAATGACAAAGCCTAGCCGGAGGCACGTCTGGTATGTTTATGTCGGTGTGTGTTGTACCATGTATGCATAGTCTGGTTATTGTTGTGTTGAAGACTGGTAATAACGAAAAAAACGGTGGTAGCCCAATGGGTAAGACGACTGACACTAACTCTGTCTGGTCTACCTGACACAGGCTCGAATCCTGCCGGTGCCTGCGTGATTTTTTGCGATTTTAAATGCTATGCGCATGGATGCAGACGGACATTGTGCGGTCCTAAGGTACTCCGCACCTAATAGCACAACGTCCGCGCCACCAGCCATTACCTATCTGGATATCTGTACTACAGAGGGACCCCCAACCTCGAGCTAAACAGACCATTCACCAAGTGTGAGCTGGACGCCGCTCGGCCAAACTCACAAGAAACACCACCCCGGGAAGTGATAAAGTGACGAACTACTACGTAATACAAACGAAAATATGCAGAACAAACTACTAAAAAAAATCAACGATGTATGGGAGCAAGGCAGGCTACCGGCCACGTGGAAACACGCCAACGTCACAATGATTCCGAAGCCAAACAAACTCGTCGAAATATCTAACCTCAGACCCATATCATTGACGTCGTGCTTGGGTAAACTTATGAAGTACATCATTCTCAAGACACCTGCAATATCGATGAACCACCACAAGACAGAGGGGGATTTCCGGGCACCTTGTATGGCTTCCGTCCCCATGTGAGGCCCGAAGAAAGAAAACCTACCACACGCGGTCTGCGGCGGCCGCACCAACTAAATCAGTGACGTCCATACAACATCTACTGTGATTGGACGATGTCCAAGATTAGAATGCAAACCAGCTTCGGTTTCCGACGTTATCGTTGGCTTCGCATTCTCGATATCTCAGTAATCGGCATACCACGCTTCTGCCACGTTGTCGGCTGTAAGATGCGTCAGATAAGCCTTCCAGCACGGCCTGGAATCGTGGCGTACGCAGTGGATGAACGCACTCCGCGTCATCAGAGACGCTCAAATGCGATGCGCTTCTCCCCAGCCTTGGTGGCTCGATCGTGCCTCTGTCGTAAGAGGCGCGCTCGCACCAGTCCAAGGGTCGACTGATTGGAGACTTTACCCGCAAGCAGTCGGTGCTTATGGCAACACCATGCCAACGAGAACTCGCTAGCGCGTCAGCGTCAGTCTGCGCGCGTTCTGCGAACTCGCTGACGGAGCAATGCACGTTACAGTGCAAAAATGGCAATCCAGTATACAAAACATCAGCCGAAAACGAAGAAATCAACTTAAAAAAAGAAAAATTAAACGTTTTAATGCGACAAACATATAAGATGGCGCTTGGATTACCGGCCGAAACCTACACATAAAAACTCCTGCAACTAGAGGTGCATAAAAAGTGGGATGAACTGACAGAAGAGCACCGGGCAAGCCAACTGGAACGGCTCAAGCTTACAAAAACAGGCAGAGCTACCTTGAGCCGCCCAAACTATCAGGGCCCTCTGGAAACCGAAAATCAAAAACAACGCATCCCCCTCGATTTACGGACACACATCGAAGGGGCAAGCACCCCACGAAACCTGCACCCCATCTACTAGAAGAAGCGTCGCGAAGCCAGATCCCCCTCGTTGTAAGGACACACATCGAAGTGGCAAGCATCCCACGAAACGTGCACCCCGTCTACCACAAGAAGCGTCGCGAAGCGAGAGCGAAAGCACTCCACATATTCTACAGAGACGATCAAAACTCAATATACGTCGATGCGGCACTCTATCCAAGCCAAATAAATAAACGAGCCCATACAATCAGCGCTTTATACTTCAAAGGTTCCCAGCTATCATCGGCAACAATCAAGACAGGAGACACGGACTCGGCTGACGAGGGGCGGTTGCGCTTGCCATTATGTGCGCAGGCACTTATCAAGTGCGCGCAGGCACTTATCGTGGGGCTCGAGACAGAGGTAACAAGTGTACTCGAGGCAGCTAACGCATCGTAATACGTATGCCCACAGGAACACAAACATACACGAAGGGGGACTACAAAATGATCTACGAGGCAATACAACCAATCAATACGGCCCACTAATTTCCTGGCATGGCCTTCATGAACCTAGGAGTACTATCGCACACTCCGAATGCTAAACCTGGGCGTGGCCTTAACACAACACGCTGACCCTAGCCGTACACGCTCAGCCAAGCCATGCGTTGCTTTAGCACTTATGTCTGACAGCAGCAAACCTCAACGCAAACAAGTCGGCTTTGCCAGCTTACGCTTTCGAAGCCGGCGTGCGGAGTCTGTAGGCTTGTGGTTCACTACGACGAACGAGAAGATCCCGGATCCAGCTGGCCGCGTCGCCGCGAACCTCCCGAACGGAAAGCTTCACAAACGATTGCTCCGTCGTGGCGCAAGAGAGACTGCAACCAGCCGCTCATCGCGCTTCCAAAAATATTCCGACGAGCCGACCACAGCCGCGACGCTGACGGGAAAGTCAGCGTGCTGGCTTTCATTGGCCCGCACTCCCACGGCCTCCTGACGTCACCCTCTCGCGAGGGCCGGGCCACACAGTCGCCACCCAACGTTACTGTCGCCACCCTTTCAAGATACCCCTTCCCCCCATTCCTTCCCCCTCCCTCTGGGAGCAGCCGCCGCGCGACCCGGAGCAACGCCACCGAGAGAGGGATTTTCCATAAGCAGCCGGGAAAGGACGAAAATACTCTCAAACCAGTTCTCTCGGCGGCCGACCAGCGTTGCCTGTGCGCGCTGGGCTGTTAACATCGCTCGGCGCGGTGTGCTCCGCTGCGTAGTTCAGGAGTATTTCGCACCGTGTGCTTAGTTTTTGCGGAACTTTCAACTGTTTTAGCCAATGCTGCGATGCCGTTCAAGGGGCAAACGTCGCTTGGTCAGCACTGCGCGGTGGTGGGTTATTGAACAACCAGAGAAAGCGAAAAACAGCCGCTGACAGCACGCATGTGCACGACACTGCCTGGAGAAAATGCAGTGCGGTCGCGGCGTGTTTTTGCTGCATCGCTTCCCAACGCACACCGAGTTGAGATATCGGTGGATGCCGTTGATAAATCGCAACGACTTTGTACCAACGACCAACTCCAGGGTTTGTTGGGTGCACTTGGACGGCAAGCAGACGGAGCAAAATCGATTTATCACACGCAAAGCTGCGACAGGGAACGGAACCCCCTGAAATGTTAGGAGCAACTTTATCCTTTACAATACAGCATTGATTGATTGGTTGATTGATTAACTGATTCATTATGGTGTTTAACACGCCGACGCTTCATGAGTGATGAGGCGCGCCGTAGTGGAGGGCTCCGGGTTAATTTTGACCACCTGGGGATCTTTCACGGGTGCCGATACAATACATTACAATAACTTCTGGTTCCTTGTAGTCAATTTAAAATACCATATATTGTTTGGTCATTGCAGCGATTGGCATTAAAGAATCCCCTTTTCATCTAATCTAACCTTTCAAATCACGGCGTTTTGTTCGCTTTTTTTTTCAGGCCAACGCACTACACTGCCAAACGATATTAAAGGATAACTTTCTCCATTCCACACTGCTGGTCGATAGCAGGGTAAGCAGGCAGCCCGATGTGGAAGCACAGCTCGAGATACGCGTGAACGCTGCATTTGGAAAATAGCTCAAACTGTTCACAACGCGGTCAAAGGAAAAACTTCTACCCCTTTTGCGTTGTCACGGAATCTAAAGTATTACAATTACAAAACAGTTACCGGTCTGGTGGTCGCGCAAAGCATTTGTGGTGCAAGCAGCGGTTTCACAAAGGTGGGCTCCGAGCGACAGGCCACATGCGCTGCGCAGAGTTAGGTCAATCATGATCACGATCATGATCAACCAATATTAACTCGCCCGAACGTCGACCCTTCTGCTCAACCTTCGAATAGTAATTTGACTGGTTGTGCGGTCGTGTTATTTTTCCGCCCAGGTAATTTCGTTTCGTCAGTAACCGTCATAAGTCTCCCTAAGAAATATTATGTTGCATTGCAATGTCTACAGCGTAGCAATCGCCTCGCCGAAAGTCCATCGCGAGCACGGGTCACCGTGACCCACATATGCTGTGCGCGCTCCGCATTCGACGTCCGCGCTTCCGTAAACATGACTAATCGGTGAACATAACAAGCACGGTGGCATTGAAAACACGTATTTACTCCCCGATATCGATTTCTATGTCAGTCGGTGCCATACCGGTACGTTTGCATCGCGGAACTGCGGAGCACCACCGGCACCCACACTGCTACTGCTGCTCGCAACAGCCGGGGTCGGCATTTTCCGTTCTCGCAGCAAATTAGGACCTAAAATCCGTCCGCAGATGCTGAAAACAAAACAGAACACGCACACACACAAGCACTCCAGCCGCTAACTTAACGCCAAACCACTACGGTTCACTCAGTAATGCACGGGTACCGAGCAGGCGCACGGAAAGAACGGAGCACTTAACAGCCCAGCGCGGAAGTTTCGGCGGTCGCTTCATAGACGGCGCTAGCATCTGGTCAGAAAAAGCAAGTGGCGGCGCCCACCTCTAGCAAGGAAAATGGTGTATAGGTGAACTTGCCCGGAGGCATCTAGTCAAGATTTGGTGACCATCCGGGCCCGCGACCGCCCCCTACTCCCCTCAGCTGATCCTTGAGTATTGATAAAGTTCTTTCTCTCTCTCTTCAAGATACCAGCTTCGTCGCCACGGTGACGGAAAGCAAAGCAAAAATAAACAAAAGTACAGGGGGAATCAGGTGTAGAAATGGAGGAGCGACACAGAATGGCCGCACCGCCGAGGAAGAAGCAATGGCGACCTTTGTAACAGAGACCTTATGCGAGATCAAGCCTGCTCTTTAATAACACAATTATTTTGATGTCCCTGCTCGGCGGTCTCGGGAGATTCAACGCAACGGATCCCCACCGATCCGCTTCCTCGTCTTCGTTGGCCGTTATCGACGCCGCCGACGCCATCATGCCGCCTCCCCGGGCTCGCCGTGTCGCGCGGCCCGGGGACCGTCTTCCTCGCTGCAGTTTACCCTTGAGCTGGCCCCATAGCTCTCTAAGGTGCTTCCCGATTGTGGTGATATACAATCTCCCTTCTCGAATTAGTCCGGACACGGCCGCTCGATCAAGCGGTCGTGGTCCGGAGTTACCTCCATCACTTCTGCATTCGATTCAAGATGAATTTCTTGTTTCACAAAGTGGCTCCGGAGCCATATATAGCAGGGGCTTCGGCTGCCGCCAAGCAGCCCTTGTCTATACCTATTGCGTTACTGCTAGCTAGGCGGCGAACTGTACAGTGGCAAACACACAAAAAAATGCAGTATAAAGTCCAAAAATGAACCCGCCGGCGTTCATTTGGTGTTTCGCGGTTCCTTCCGGCAGACGATTGTCTCAGGATGTTTTTTGTATGGGAGGTGGGAGTATTTCGCCCGAGAAGTGCACTTTTTTTGCGGAGCCCACGTGAGCCTCGTCCACACTCTCCGGCCTCCTTGCCTCCGATCAACAAAAAATTAGGCAAAAATAAAGATTGCGTGCGGTGCGAACAGCGGGAAGAGATACGGTTTACGGACTCTAAGAACTAAAGGAGTCCCACCAATTCCCAAAGGGAATAGAAACCCTTGTCCCATATACGATTCCCTTTTCCAGCATCACGCAACTCCCTTTTCAGCAGAATAGCCTTGCCCTTCACAAGGGAGTCGCAGGCCTCTCGCGGAGAGGGGGTCGAGGTATTCTCACAGGAGTTGCGGGAACCGCGTCCGGCAATTCCCTCACCACGGGTCGAATAATTCCTCCAGTCAGGGAGTTATACAATTCTTTACCAGAATCTTGCTATACCTCTGCCAAGAAGGTTAACTTACACCCCTCAGAATGACCTTATTCCACCAAACAGCATTTTGCAATACTTCACCAGGAAGGGTTAGCGTACTCTTTTCAGAATCATTGCATTCTTTCAACCAGAGTCCCATACTGCCTCCTCAAGGAGGGCTAGCTTACTCTTTGTCAGAACTAATGTATTCCTTTGAAGCAAGATCTATGCACTACCTGCGAGTTGCCGAACTCTACTATTCAGAGGCAGCACGATGTTACCTTTAACAAGACTACACTTTAGCATCCACAACAGCATTAGTGTCAGCCCTCTTTACTTCATGTTTACAAACTGAAATACAGTAAAATTACTTCACAAGTAAACATAGCAAAGCGTCTTTGCAAAAAAAAAGCTGTCGTTTGTGCTTAGCCAAAAAAAAAATAAGACAAATCGTTTTCACACTGCATTTCATGCTTTATTTTGACATCCTCACACACGTCGCTCCACCTGTATTGCAGTTGCTGCTTTTATGACCGAAATCATCTGCTCTGTCGGTGGGCCGAGCATCATCTCAAAAAGTTTGTCTTTGGTCATACTGGATGTTGAAGGTCCAGTAGACCACCAAAAGCAAAGCGAACCCGTCCACTATGTCCATAGCCGTCAGCTGGAGCTCTTCGAAGTGCACGGTCACGGCTCCAGATTTCTCCGCAGTTTGGCCCGAGAACAAGATCCTGGGGTAAAGGGAAGTCTCTCCTGGCTCCTGCATAAAAAGCACACAAATGCAAGTACCAGAAGAAACACAAGTAACAGTATTTTGCTCTTCCTTCCTCAGTGGACACATTCACTGCATGACCTGCCTTACCCAACCACTGTACAAAGCGATTCTCAGGAAAACGAATCGCTAATTAGTAGTCTATACACTTAAAGCTAACAATTTAGTGACTATGCTAACGATTCATCAATTCCCGGCCGCGGCGGCTGCATTTCTGATGGAGGCGAAAAGCAAAAACGCCCGTGTGTACGAGATTTCGGCGCACGTTAAAGATCCCCAGGTGGTCAAAAATTAATCCGGAGCCCTCCACTACGGCGCGCCTCATCGCCTGCGTTGCGTCGGCGCGTTAAACCCCACAATCAATCAATTAACGATTCATCAATGTGACATTCACAATTGTCCACTGATGAGGCAAAATGCTCCCTTCTTTAGCAAATTTGAATTTCTGTGATGGTGATTGCTGAGCCTAATCCACAAGTACTACACTGGATTTCACTTGCTCAACATACAGAAGAAAAGTATGCATACCAGCTTTGAGAGCAAGGCCTCTGGCTTTTCTTTCACCAGCACAGCCACTGAAAAGCCATCTGAGAAGAACGAGAGCACGGATTAATTTAAAGCATCGGGCTCCTGATCCCCTATTCAAATTTTAAACCAACAAGGTCCTCCTCCTCTTTTATTCCAACCACTTTCAGAAAAAGCAGCCAGACCAACAAGAGAACCTGCAACCTCAGGCCAACCTGCAAGTACTTGGTGCTATCAAAAAGGGTGGCTTGAAGACAAGCAATATTACACCAAAACTGTCAGCCTCTCATTATTGGAATTAATCATGGGATCAGTGTACAGTAACAAGGCCGAATCATGGAGAGTAACAAGAGGCAAGCAGAAAATAAATGCCGCACAGCCGAATTCCTAATCCCCATCAATCTTGAAGCTGCACATCGAATCTTACTCGTGACCAAATAAGTTTGTTAAAAAATACTGCAGTGTTTGGCAGTTTGAAAAAGCTACAGCATTAATGCACTGCAGTGGAAGCGACACATTTTTAATCAAGCAGAAAGTTGGTTACCCAGTTATGTTATGTCTCTAATGACATTTATAATAAAACACAACTAAGGTCAGTTGATGCTAGAAAGCAAAAGTGTATGCAAATGACACCAAAAGGCTAAAAGACACATTTTTATTTGCCAGATGACTATGGCAAAGTGACCAAAGATGAAGTGTTTAATACTTACAGCTGTCTGCCGCATCAGGCATCTTTGCTCTTTTTCTGCTGCCGAACGCCAGGCGATCACAATATGTTGTTGAACAGCACTATTGTAGAATAGCCCTGGAAACATCCACGGGAAACACCTTTACGTCGTAGCGCCTGTAATAAGTAAAAAAAAAAGTTCACTATAATGCTAAATGCACGCTGCTTACTAAATACAGCACCTAGCACCAGTTTTACCACATGACCGCGTGAAAATATTCAGCCTAAAGTTCTAGCTTGTCAACACTCGCTATGAAACATAAAACGTACTGCAGTATTCATTTTTCAATACTACGTTTTACGGTAGCAGTTACGTGGCTCTTTCATGAGAAAACAGTACGGAATTTCACCGAAAATGGGATTCACTCTTATTGCAGTCGCGCAAGGTAATAAGAAAAAAGTCCAATAGACAAAGCAACACGCCAGCGGTTCCGTGAAATTTTGTTGTGGCTACTGTAGCCACATAAACAATTAATCGCGATGAAATGTCGTGCCGTTAACGTTTTATTAGCGTAAGTATCGTTTTTTAACAACACGGGACCAGAGGCTACAAGGCAACGCACTACACAATGGGTTCGGAACGCACAAACGTTCACGTTCTTTTTTTTTTGCAAGATATCTATGCCAACTTGGAAGTTGAATTGAAACCTTGTGACCTTTGACTGCGTTATATTTTAAGGGGTAACCAAATAAAGCGACGCTACCAACCTAACCGATTGGTTATTAAACTGGTTACGGTGTTGCTGTCGCCGTCGCTCACTTCTGCCTCGTCAGACGCGCCAGATGGGAACGGAACCGACGGATAAGCCCAGCGGCAGTGTAATTACCTTGTCGCTCGACAATATATTTACGTTGCTCAAGAATATAATGAAACGAAAGCCTAATTTATAGCTAGAGGTTAAAGCGCTGGACACATGTACGATTAGTACACGCGATTCGCATGCGACTGATCGTTACGATTGGTCGTTAGAGCCTGTTTTGGGTCGTTCGCTGGTCCGAGGAGGCTCACGACGTGCGACTGGCAAGCCAGATGCAGTCGTGCCATCATTGCGATCGTCGTGAGACCACAGCCAATGAGAGTCCGCTGAGCCCCAACCGCCCGCAACAGGCTTGCGTTGCTCGGGTCGGCTCGGGTGTTGGGAACTTTAGGCTTAGCATTCTGGCGGACATTTGATCACCGCTATCTGTGCAACTGCGGATGACAATCAGTAACACAACTTTTCACCACACTATCATCCTTTTTCTCGCATGTGAAACTATATTTCGGCTATAACGGCCTGTTTCAGCGATCGGTGACCAAGACATCTGCGTAGCCTGTTTAGATGCTTCCGCGCAGGTATCGCCATCTCTCGGCCGCTCGGCGCACCGCGCGCCGCGGCATCCACGGCCGGTCAGCGTAGGCTTGCATAGCGGCAGATATCTGATCACCGCTTTTAAAATAAGCCCTGTCAACAATCCCTCGCACAATTTTTCAACACATTAACACCTGCTTTTTCGCATGTGGAACTTCTTTTTAGTGATCAGATTGATTCGGGAGAGCAGCGACAAAAGCGGTTGCTACCGTGGTCTGCGCCGGTTCGAACCGCTGAGTGTGTCGAGCTGGCAGGTGCGGCCGGCGTGTGCGCGGACTGTTCCCGAAGGCAGAAAACGCTTCAAGACTGCTTGCTTTATCCATTTCTTGCGAAAAAACGCACGGAATCTACAAATTCAGCTCAGCGATCGTCGTAGTTGACCATGGAGCAAAAACAGTGGGCGGAGCGACGCCGACGACACATCGCATGCGCGCATCGGGCCACTGTTGTGACTTTGCCGACAGCGGAACACGTGCGCGTACGGAGACCCTTTGGGAGGGGGGGAATGGAGAGTGCACTTCGACTTCTTCTTCAAAGGTGCCGAAGCATCCGGAGAGGGCCGCGGCCGCATCTGTGTTCTGCGACGGACCCTTCTATTGAGTCGGCGTCGTCTCTTCCCGCGCGACGACACCGGGGTGGCCCCGGCAATGCGGCGCCGCCGGCCGTGCGTCTCTCTAAGCCACTTTGGGGAGGAGGACCTCCGCGACCGACTCGTTCGGCTTCGAGCCTGCGGCCATGTGTTTGTGTGGTCCGAGTGTGTGTTTCCCTGCGTTTTCTCCTCTCTCATGTCTATATAACCGAACCCCATTTTGTACATAGGAGCGCATTCTACCTCTGCACTGAAAATAAACGGCTGTGTCTCCCGTTCTTCGGAGTCTTCCGCTTCTTGTGGAGGCCCCGGCGCTTGGAATGCCCGGCCACCCGTCCTAGCCGAGGAGCCGCTACCACGAAGATCGCAACACCATGTGTCTCAAATTCACGCGTACGGCTACTCGTGGCGACAGTCGTAACGATCAGTCGCATGCGAATCGCGTGTACCGATCGTACATGTGTCCAGTGCTTAAAGAAGCCAGCTTAATAAATCCGCAACTCTTATACTGCACACGAGTCTTGCTTCAACGCATGCTGAACGTCGTGAACCTGCGATGGGAGCACGGCCGCTTGTTCGAAAAACACAAAGCCGGAAAAAGGATAGCTAGAACTGGTGTCACACAAATAAAGGATAGCTAGAACGGGTGTCACACAAATGAAAGCACATGTATGTGACCACTTAATTCTTCGCAAGAACCAACAACGCTAAGCAGCACCAGAGTCCTTCAATCCTTTAAAGCATTGAAGGACTCTGGCAGCACTTACGAGCCCCAGTTGTTATAAACGACAGCTGAAGTTTTGGCGGGAACGAGCGCGAGCTCTCCCGTACCGCGCAAGAAAAACTGAAACGGTGACTTACGTTTTCAGCGGCGGCCACAGCAGCCAAACGATGTTATTCCACCAGTCAGGTATACTTCAAACACAGCCACCGACACGAAACGCACCTCACAGACACGTACAGGAGTACTACGGCGGTTTCAATACCACAAAAGAGACGGAGACGTCGGAGAGACGCGTCCGTCCGCCAGCCCCGCCGCGGTGAAAAGACCGCGCAAAGGTACAACGCTCAAGTAGTCCGACGGACACCGTTGCGTTAGAACACACAAATGACCCATTCCTAGAGGACGTGTAACACTACCTCGCACGCTCTTTTGAATACGCTGCACTTTATTTTAAGTACGCTTTGTTTCATGGCCCCGGTGCTGTGGCTGTTTAGGTAACTACTTTTTCATACGATTTCAAAGAGTTCGCGTCCGCCATAGAGGTGTCTGCCTTTTTGCACACCTGAAAGCGTGCAGCTGAAGTTGATAGAGTCAATATACTGTTCTATTCTCTCTCGCGGAGGATATACGAACTCTATCGATGCGAGACAGAAGGGGGTACAACCGCCGCTTAGCTCCATCAAGAGTGGGGAGAGTTCGCCAGCAGTTTTATTCTGGTTTCTTAGTAGAGTGAACACGCCATCTAACGCCACGCGTGGTGCGGACGGTGTCAAAACGACCCTGGCAGGAATAGGAACGCTGTTTGATTCATATATCGACGGCACAGCTAATAACTCAAAAGGCACAACGCAGTCTGGCAGGCGGGAAAGTCTGAGAATGGATCGCAGTGACCAATAAGTAAACGGTCTCACGTTTAGTTCAGATACGTTTCTAGCAGCCAGGACGAGTTACAGACGGCGGCGAGGCTTGTAGTCCGCGTAAGCGTCGAGCATGGCCATGCTGAACCAGAAACGGCAGCACCAAACAGCAAATAAATGTTTCGAATTTTGAAAACTCTCTGCGCAATCATATTTTTTTATTTTAGTAATTAAAAAAACTTGTAAAGAAGGCGACGTCACGAATTAAGCGCAACCTAATTTCAAAAACATCCCCCTCGCGAGGGGCACGATCAAATGCAGAGCATTTCCGCGGGGGGCGCGCCTGCAAGTCGTATGGATTACGTATTGGTTGTTGTTGTTGTAACTGTTGTCTTCCAGCGTAGACTTTGTCGATGAAGTCGATGGTGAAACCTGCCGTGAACCCCCTGCCGCGGATATATGACGCAACGTGGAGCGGCTATGACGCAACGTGGCGCGGCTATGACGTAACACAATCCACTTTAATCCAATCCAAGCCAATCGAATCCAATCCAATGCCCCTCGCGAGAGAGTGTTATAGCGCCGAAATCGCGCCACCACATGAACGCGTGATGTTGACGTCACGCCACAGATGTTAGCGACCGGAGCGCGCGCGAACGACATATGTGGTTTAAGCGCTGGACACATGTACGATTTGTACACGCGATTCGCATGCGACTAATCGTTACGACTGTCACCACGACTAGTCGGAAGCGTGAATTTGAGACACATGACCCGATGCGTGCATGCGATGCGTCGTCGGCGTCGCTCCTCCCACCGTTTTTGCTCCATGGTCAACTACGACTATCGCTGAGCTGAATTTGTAGATTCCGCGCGTTTAATCGCAAAAAATGGATAAAGCAGGCAATCTTGAAGCGTTTCCTGCCTTCGGAAACAGTTCGCGCACACGCCGGCCGCGCCTGCCAGCTCGGACACTCAGCGGCTCGAACCGGCGCAGACCACGGTAGCAACCGCTTGTCGCTGCTCTTCTGAATCAATCTGATCGTTAAAATGAAGTTCCACATGCGAGAAAGTAGGTGTTAGTGTGGTGAAAAATTGTGCTTGGGATTGTTATCAGGCTTATTTTAAAAGCGGCGATCAGATATCTGCCGCGATGCAAGCGTATACGCTGACCGGCCCCCGCGGCGCGCGGCGGGCGGTGCGCCGACCGGTCGAGAGATGGCAATACCTGCGCGGAAGCATCGAAACAGGCTACGCAGATGTTCAACTACGACGATCGCTGAGCTGAATTTGTAGATTCCGCGCGTTTGTTGGCAAGAAATTGATAAAGCAGGCAATCGCGAAGTGTTTTCTGCCTTCGGAAACAGTCCGCGCACACGCCGGTCGCGCCTGCCAGCTCGGCACACTCAGCGGCTCGAACCGGCGCAGACCACGGTAGCAACCGCGCTTGTCGCTGCTCTTCTGAATCAATCTGATCGCTAAAAAGTTCCACATGCGAGAAAGTAGGTGTTAGTGTGGTGAAAAATTGTGCTTGGGATTGTTATCAGGGCTTATTTTAAAAGCGGCGATCAGATATCTGCCGCGATGCAAGCGTATACGCTGACCGGCCCCCGCGGCGCGCGGCGGACGGTGCGCCGACCGGTCGAGAGATGGCAATACTTGCGCGGAAACATCGAAACAGGCTACGCAGATGTTCAACCACGACGATCGCTGAGCTGAATTTGTAGATTCCGCGCGTTTGTTCGCAAGAAATTGATAAAGCAGGCAATCGCGAAGTGTTTTCTGCCTTCGGAAACAGTCCGCGCACACGCCGGTCGCGCCTGCCAACTCGGCACACTCAGCGGCTCGAACCGGCGCAGACCACGGTAGCAACCGCGCTTGTCGCTGCTCTTCTGAATCAATCTGATCGCTAAAAAGAAGTAGCTTATGCGAGAAAAGGGATGATAGTGTGGTGAAAAGTTGTGTTACGGATTGTCATTCGCAGTTACACAGATAGCGGCAATCAAATATCCGCCAGGATGCTAAGCCTACAGTTTCCAACACCCGAGCCGACCAGAGCAACGCACGCCGGTTGCGGGGGGTTGGGGCTCAGCGGGCTCTCATTGGCTGTGGCCTCACGACGATTGCAACGATGGCACGACTGCATCTGGCTTGCCAGACGCACGTCGTGAGCCTCCTCCGACCAGCGATCGACGCCAAAACGGGTCCTAACGATCAATCGTAACGATCAGTCGCATGCGAATCGCGTGTACCAGTCGTACATGTGTCCAGCGCTTTAAGCGCGAACCGACCGCGGCGAGAGAGCGCGATGCGAGCGCCCCCACCTGTTCTTGCGCGCGAACCGCTGTTGCTCAGCGCGAACCCAGCGCGGCGAGAGAGGGTGTTGCGCACGTCCCCACCTGTTGTGCGCCCGAACCGAACGCGGCGAGAGAGGGTGTTGCGAGCGGAGAGAAGGCGAGGAGGAGGCGGGGGAGAGGGCGCACCTGTGGCCAACGGTTGAATGAAGCCCGTACTACATGGAGCGATTTCGCCTGCGAATTCGCTGATGCGGCGCCGCTCGTGCGGCAAAACCACCTTTTTTCGTTGCTGCGGCAAAGTGCCAAACATTTGAAGCGGTCGAGCAAACGCCGCTCGTGCGGCGTGTGCGGCGTAGAGGGGCCGGACCTGCGGCCAATAGGAGCACAGCTCGGCACCACTTTCACGCTTGGAAACCAGATGGCGTTGCTTGTATGAGCGCGACAAAAGCGCGGGCACACCAAAATGTTTGTCTTCTCTGCTGTGTGTGCGTATATTCATAAAGAATTGGCGATTCTTATATAAAACCGCAAATAAACTTATATTTACCGCAAACCAGGCAGAAACAACTTGCCAAGAAAGTAAAATAAAACCACCCTTGATAAAATCACAACAACCTTTGCTGGTGGCAAACTTAATTCAGTCTGCAAACAAGGCGCATCTGAAATGCGAAAATCGCGGCGTTCGCAGGCCCCATATAGACGACAATTCCGGGCATTGCGAACTTCGCAAGTGCGAATGTTCGTTCCAGCGGATTCGCAGGCGAAATTCGCTCCATGTAGAACGGGCTTGAGTCAAGGATATAAGGCGCGTTCGTCACCTTCCATTCTGTGTCGGCTTTGTGGCGCAGTGGGTGGAGCGCCATGTTCCTTGCGTTCCGCCCGCAGAGTCGTGGGATCGAAACCTGGCGCCGGTAAGTATTATTTTTTTATGTAGTGTAGGGGGAGCGATGCGGACTACGACTACGGAGGTCAACGCGGGTGACATCGTGAGTTACTGAAATGCTCTGCATTTAAAAAAAAAACATGTGCTGTCAGGTGTTCGAACTTGAGAATTTCAAAACAATATTCCTATTGTTTCCAGACCACGAAGAAGATGGTGACGATGCTTAGCGGCTTCCCCTTTGCAATGGGGTGGCGTTGCACAGCGGCCTTAGTTGCAACGCCACTGTACAATCACCTCGCCAGAAATACAAACAAAATAAATAAAAATATTACGAAAATAAAACGAAAATACTTTTACAAAATTTTTGTGCTAGTCTGACTTCTTTGTTCGCATATCTCTCCAAATTGTTCTCTGCTCTTTTCCCACCAACATTCCAACGTTCTTATAACCTCTGCTGTCCAAGGGCCTCCGGAAGCTGGATGGCTCCCTCATTAAGGACTGGACGGATACTTTTGCACTCCGCTACAATATGTCGCATGGTTTCTGGCTCCTTTCCGCAGCCTGCGCATAGTTTTTCCTGTACCCGCTCGCGGATAAGCGTTTTTGTCCGCAAGCAACCCGCCCGGGCTTCAAAAAGCGATGAACTCCCTTTGGTATTATCGAAGAATATTTCCCTTGTCATCTCCTGCTTCCCGATCCTGTAGATATCTAAGGACTTCTTCTCGTCCATCCTCTTTTTCCAGGTCGTTGTCTCCGATTCTTTCACTTCATTTTTTATTGCTTTGGTCGTTTCCCCTGCAATTCCAGGTTTCATATACTTTGTCCTGAGCCTTCCGGTTCTTTTCCTTCACTGTGTGCCCATGCTTTTCATGTAAAGGTATACCGTAACACTTTGGCCGCCCATCTCTGGTCATCAATATTTCTAAGTCGCTCTTCAAAACATATTTTGCTCTGTGCTTCTCTCCCTTCGAAGGATGTCCATCCCATGTCTCCCTGCACTGCCTCATTTATTGTTTTGCTGTGTGCTCCTGTCAATCGACCTACCGCCCTCTGATTTACTTCTAGCCCTGATTGAATCTTTGATTTGACACACACTATACTGCGTTTGAAAAGCTGAATGCTGGTACTATTACTCCCTTCCAGATTCCTCTCACTACTTCATATCTGTTATATCCCCACAGTGCTCTGTGCTTCATGATAGAGGCGTTTCTTTTGCCTTTCATTCTTAAATGCTCCTCATGAGTTTTTAGATACGCCTGACCTTCGTTTATCCAGATGCCCAGATATTTGTATTCCGTTACCCAAGGTATTGCTGCTTGTTGAACGAATGGCGATTCGTTGCGGGCGTCGTCATTAAAACCATAACTCCCGACTTTGCTGTGCTAAACTCTAACCCCAGTTCAGTGGCTTCTTCCCCGCAGATATCTGTGAGTTGTTGCAGACACTGTTTGCTATCTGCTAGTAGTACTATGCCATCTGAATATATCAGTCCCGGGATATGTTGTTCCACTTCCTGTCCTTGGCGGCTATAACACAGGTTGAAACCTATTTTACTGCCTTCAAGGTTTCTTTCTAGTCTAGCCAAGTTACAACATGAACAGCAATGGTGACAGAGGACAACCCTTCTTTAAACCTCTATTTGTGACTACCGGTTCCGTGCACTTTTGGTCCTTCTAGGTAATTTGCACCTCGCTCTCATTGTAAATTACCCTGCAACAGCTGTATAAAGTCCTGGCCTAATCCCTCCAACTCAAGTATGCTCCATAGAAGTTCTCTATCTACGTTGTCGTAGGCTCCCTTTATGTCGAGAAATGCTATCCATAATGGTCGCTTCGGAGGCATTGACACCTCTATGCATTGGATTAGGACAAATAAATTGTCCTCTAAGCGTCTAACACTCGGCCACTAGCCAGCGCTGGTGGCGTCGGAAATATAACGTATAATATATAGCCAATTTACATTTTTATTTAGTTTTAGCATTTCATGCAGCTTAGATGACTATTTCTTGTATAGCGCTCGTGCAGTAAGCGTTCCCGTAATTTCCACAAATATCATACTGTGTGGACCTGACGAGATACATGACCGAACGCTTAAAATGAGAGTTTATTACATAAACACGTTTACCGAAGGAACTTCGAGTAGTCGGAACGTAAAACCCATCCATCATTTACTCATCAAGCGCAAAAGCGCCGAGTCGCCGAGCCCGACCATCACGCAGTTCATCCTGCAATAAACAATGCTGTTAACGCTGTTTCGTTGATTGTATACATTCCCCTTTGGCTTACTGCAGAAGCGTTCAACAGTAAGTTGGCGGTTAAGAGAGAGAGAGAGAGAGAGAGAGAGAGAGAGACATTTATTTGTCCAACATGGTTTTGAAGCAAAGGAGGCGGAGCCTCTTCACCCCCCTCAGACGGCGGCCAGAAGTCCTTGGGCTCCGGCGGCGTCTTCGGCCATTTGGACAACCCGGATCTGTACGTCCAGATCGGAGCTGCGCAGAACGGTCTCCCACTGCTCCTCGGTTTTAATTAAGAGCAAATCCCATAACGAATTCTTCTGCTGGGCACATTCCCAAATAATATGGCGCAGTTCTTCCCTGCCCGTACATATAGCTTACATTCGCTCGTGTAGAGCCCCGGGTAACAATGGCTGTACAGGACCGGATTGGGGAATGTATAAGAGGCGCCATGCTACAGACTGCCATTTGTTGAGAGTACAGTGAGGGGGAGGATACCTAATCAGTTCCAATCTGTAACGATTAATTATGTCTCTGTACGAGACCATGCGGTCCCTCCCCATCCCAGCGCGTGAGAAGTGCTCAGATGTTTCCTCGACGCGATCGGCTCGGTTAGCCAAACCCAGTGTTGTACACGTTCCTCCAAAATAGGAACGAAAGCTCGTTCCTCGTTCCTTGCCAATTTTGAAACGAGTTCCCGTTACAAGTTCCTTTATTGCGAAAGGAACGCGTTCCAGTTCCACTTCGAAAATTGGAACGTGTCGTTACATTAACGTTACAATTAGGTTTTTAAATGTAAACATAGTGTCGGATAATCCTGGGTCGAAATTAAGTGAGACATTTAAAACTAACATCGAACTACGTATATTATACGAATATTAACACCACCGGCAGCAGATTATCTGGAGATAAAGATAATCAAAAGAAACGCTCCTAGGCGAATTTTTTCAGGGAGCGCCGGACAAACTCCAGAGGGCTCGAGGACATTGCGGTGCAGGATATTTCAGTGCGGAAATTTCGGTGTACGGACACATCGTTGTACCGACATATCCGTGTACGGGCGTTTCGGTGCACGGACATTTCGGTGTACGGACATTTCGGTGTACGGACATTTCGGCGACCAAATTATCCGGTGCTTGCCTCTTTGCGACAGCCGTTATATTTTTATTTCCGGTTAGCCTGGGTTATGCACAACAATCTGGAGCAGTGAATTTATTTTTTTTTATTGATGCCATGTTCGATCTTTGCCAGGTATTTTTAGAAATTCTACATTTATATATTTTTGTTTAATACCTCTTCCTGGGGACACATGTTATGCAGCCGATTGAATTCTTTAGTACACGTTTTTTTTCATTTATGACAGGTTGTTAATTTATATTCGCTCCTTTTTAGCTAAGACAATTAACTGGTGTTTACGATGGTCTACCGCCTCTTTTGTATTTTTTTTTTAAATTACACACCCTCAAATTACAGAAATTCACCATGGGCGCACGTAACCTCTATAATGTGACACAAAAAGCCACCTAGAAAGCCGCTGAGAACACAATGGCCACTATCGTTTGATGGCTACGCCCTTCCGCGCATCGCGGTCATACCGACGGCGCTCCCACTCCAGGAATCGCTCTTTCTGCGCCTTCAGTTGCTCCCTTGGGAATTAACTCATCAAGTCGCGCATATCATGAACACCCCAGGTATACATCGCTTCCTCCCATCATAAGGACCAAAAAAAAATGAATAGGCTAGTGTAACGAGAGCAGCAACAGTCGTTTTCAAGTTTTCGAAGTCCAGTCGACGCAATGGTGAAGCACAAGTGACACCCCTCTCTCTCTCTACTTAGGGGGATGATTGTCGGCGGGGCAGAGCTTTCCCCTCCCCTAAATAACGCCACCGTAAGTGCGATCGTTGGTTTGTTAGTTTTAAGTAGAACTGACACCGAATGCAACGAAGGCGAGATTGATTGAGAGAATAATTAAAACGAAATGCACACGCGCTTAATCGACCTCGTTTTTCTGTAGTTTTTTCGGAAGTTTAGCTGGGGGGGGGGGGGTGGAATAGACTAAAAGCAGCAGCGTCTTGCACTGTTGGGTGAAGTGAAAGGAAAGCGCTTTGGTAACACTTAAAGAATTAGGGTTGTTCACATGAATGTTAAAATAACAAAAAAAAATGGTTCTACGGATCCAAATTAACAACGTTAATTTTTACCATCTACTACAGAAATTGGGTTTCACGTGGCAATGCTCCGCCAGGGTTTAGTGTTTGTTTCCACGAACGGAGGCGCAAGCACAAGTCTCGAACGTAAAATCATATCAAGTCACGAAATTACAATATTAAAGCTAAAATGTTCAAAGAATGCCTGGGACATCCCCTCATTCAAAATGTCTGGGCCAAGACGTCGTGCACTAAAATGTCCGTGCACAGAAATGTCCACACCGAAACGTCCTGGACCGAAATGTCCGACACCGAAATGTCCGGATCCCGTTTAGCAGTCCGTCAGTTTCGTTGGCTACGTTGTTACCGGGCTGACTGGGACCGGTCTGCTCCTGAGCGCGCGGAAGGGCGAGTAGGAAGGGTGCGGAGGTGCGGACATGGCGAAGGCAGCACCGCGGAACTAATCTCCCTACCGCGACGAATGCCCAAGCACCCAGCCGGGTCCCGGTCAACCCAGTAACAACGCATACGACAGAACGGACGGACTGCTAAAACTCTCTATTCTTTCCCCGCCAGGGAACAATTCTATCGGCCAGACGCGCATTCTGGCCTCCCCAGACAAACGATGAAGGGTGAAAAGCATTCTCGCGGCTACGCTATATATTCACCCGTCGAACGCCGCGTAAGCAACCACCATGAAAGCAAGCACAAGCTGCGGCCTGCTGCGTGGTTATTCTTCTACCTTTGACCTTCGAGGAAGCACGTACGGCTGAAGGGCGGGCAAACTGACCATCTTATAGGAAGAGAAACGCAGTATAGCCCTTTGTGGATTTTTGTACTCGAGCCTTGGCATCAAAAACAGCCAAATCCTAGCGATGTAACGGCAGGAACGCCGTTCCTGCCGTTCCTTCAAAAACGTAACGAGTTACCGTTACAGTTCCACCGACCCTTAATGGAACGGTGGCGTTCCTCCGTTCCTCCAAAAAGGAACTATAGTTTCAGGAACGCCGTTCCTTGTAACGCCGTTCCGTACAACACTGGCCAAACGTCGAGCCGCGTCGTGAGCGTTCTCGTTACCGGGAAGAGAAGAGTGTGCCGGCGTCCACACAATTTGTACCTGTCTCCGGTCTTTGAAGCCGACCAGAATTCTCAGTGCCTCGGACGAGATCCGTCCCTTTGCGAAATTCTGAATTGCAGTTTTAGAGTCGCTGACAATAAATTTAGCTTTCGTGCAGGCCATCGCCATCGCAGTGGCCGCCTCTTCTGCCGCATCCGGCGACGACGTCAGTATCGTGCCGCTAGTTATGGAATTGCCGTTGCAATCGATAGCTACCACGGACATGGCGCCGCGGGCTTAGACCACGTTCTCGGAGTTTTTGAATCTCTTTTGTAAGGCTTTCGCTCTTTCGCGTCTTCTTTCTTTGTTGTGTTCGGGATGCATATTCCTCGGTATAGGAGGGACGTGTATGCATTCCCATACTTCACATGGAATCTCGCGTTTGGTGCCGAATTGAGATTCGTACCGAATGCCTAGAGTCATTAAACTATGACGGCCAGTCGAGGTCTTTGTGAGTCTCTCTAGCTGGGCAACTCTCTGCGCCTCTATTAGTTCCTCCAATGTGTTATGAACTCCTAACGCCTCGAAACGTTCGTTGGACGTGGTAGTGGTATCCCGAGAGCTTGTTTGTATGATTTCCTGATCATGGTATTAATTTTGATCTTTTAGTCCGCCCTTAGTCTCAGGGAAAGTGTTACCTACGCTATACGACTCAGGACGAACGCTTGTACTAGCCTGATCAAATTGCCCTCCTTCATTCCATGATGTCTGCTTGCTATCCTGGAAATCAGTCTGGAGGTTTGATTGACGCTTTTTTCCAAAGCTTTAATGGTTTCAGTATTTTGTCCGTTGGCCTGAATTCTCAAGCTGAGAATCCTGATACTCGTCACAACTGGAATGAGCTTACCATCAGCGAAAAGCTCGATTTCGGGGACTTCCAAGGCACGGTTGCGTCCTCTCATCGTGGGTTGGTAAAGCAACAACTCGGATTTTTGCGGAGAGCACGCTAGACCTCTCGGCTTCACGTATGTTTCGATTGCGTCGATCGCTGTCTGGAGAATATCCTGAATTCGACCATCACTATCTCCGGTGACCCAGAGGGTGATGTCATCAGCGTAAAGGCTGTGATGCAAGCATATATAGTATTTCAGGAAGCCCAATCATGGCGATATTAAAAAGAAATGTTAAGCTCTGGGTTGATTAGAAGTTATGAAAATACGACAGACCTCTGTGTTACAAATGTGAAGAGGCTTTTATGCAGCAGTTTTTCATTGCGCGCGCTTCTCACGTCGATAGTGTAGTGGATAAAGTGTCCGTAACGTTGGGCTGGCCCGGAAGGCGCAAGTTCGACTCGCACACAGGCACTTTTTTTTTTTTTTTTGCTTGAGCGGTTTTGTGCCATTTCATACAAAAAAGGTGATATTCCGACGAGAATTCAGCAAAAGAACGTGAAATTCAGCAGGGAAACTGCCTACAAACTGAACTAACAGTCACTAGCGTGTATGCGTTTCCTAGTCAGTACAGCCAGCCGTCATCTGAGCTTTCTATGGGGGTCATATCACACCATAAATGTACCTAAAGCACGCAAAACCACCCGAATAGAAATAAATAACAGCCAAAACGGACTTGCAATGGTTAAAAACCACGGCGTTGAAACATATTCAGCAGAAAAAGCCGAAACCGACCTAAAAGGCGCAAACCCGCAAAAACACACCAGGAGCAGCAGCTGAAACTGACCAAAAGGCAACGGAAATACCCGGAATCCCATTCATAACGCATAAAGATGTCATGGATTATATGCGTGGTAACAAATGCTAATATTCAAATATGACTAGCTTGAAAATGAAAAAAATGCCGTAACGGAATTTGGACCCGCGTTGGGATGTTTGCTTCGCAGGAGCAGAACTACTACACTACGGGACCAAGCGGTTCTGAGCGGTTAAATTGAGGGCTACAAGCACATGGACATAGCTTCAAACATGCCCGTAGATGGCGCCGTGCGTCGCTTGGTTGTGCTGACCAGCCAGTATAGGTCTGAGTTATGCTGCAATGGTTGCCAGACAAATGATGCAGTAACGACAGCGCTCAAGTGGATAGAAAACTGTTTTTGGCAACGAATAAAGGAGGAAGGAGGAGGAGGAATAAACTTTAATTCTATATTAGTTCTGTAGTAGTGGAAATGGGGGTCCTCTCAGTCCCGAAGTCCCTGAGTGGTCACTGCCAGTCGGGCCCTTTCAACCAGCCGAAGCTGATCGCCGGGGTCCGGGCTGGCTAGGATGCTTTTCCACTGCTCATGGTTGGGGGAGGTAATAGGTGGGAGGGATGGCGTGTGGGAGCACGCCCAAATCATGTGGTAGAGTGTGCAGGGTTGGGTACAGTACTTGCAGGTGGCGGAGTAGGAGATGGGGTGGATGGCGTGGAGGAGGGTGCCGTGCGGGTAGGTGTTGGTTTGAAGGCGGCGGTAGGTGGTGGCTTCTTCCTTAGTCAACTTGTCGTGGGATGGGGGAAAATGCGGCGTTCGAGGCGGTAGTGTTCGAGGATGTCTTTGAATTTTTGAGGTACAGAATGTTGTGCTTCCGACGGGGACGCGGGAGTGTTGGAGGGGAACGCCCGGTAAATATGCACGCGGGCGGCAGCATGAGCCGCCTCATTCCGGGAACCTCCAGAGACTCATGTCCCGGGTTCCAGATAATGTAGAGGTAAGGAGGGTTTGGGATGGACTGTAGGATGCGGAGGGCTAAGGGAGCAATGTGACCGGCGGCGTAATGGCGACAGGCAGTTTGCGAATATGACTATGGTAATAATGTCTTGAGATGTAGTGGCTGCGAGGGCTATTGCGATTTCTTCTGCAGTTGTAGAGTCGTTGCCAATTACTGTTGCTGAAGTCAGTTCAATTCCTCGATGGTCTACCGTTGAAATTGCGAAGGCTGGTTTATCGGAATATTTGGCGGCGTCAACGTAGCGGGTGTCTATTGGCTTGACTGGAAGCATCTTTCGAAGCATTCGAATCCGGGCTTGTCGGCGACCCTGCTTATGAAGGGGGTGCATATTCTTGGGTATTGTGGCGACGGAGATGCAATCGCGTAGTTCCAGATGGATGCGTTGGCGGGGGTGATGGGTGGCTGGTAGTTGGTAGCCGAGGCGACGGAGGAGGTGACAGCCAGTGTGAGAGCTTGAGCCGTTCGATCTGGTTGACATGATGGGCCTCGCGAAGTTCGTCCCAGGTGTTATGAAGTCCCATCTGTAGTAATTTGGCAGTGGAAGTTGTCGGCGGTAGCCCTAGTGCTAATTTATAGGCTTGCCGGATGATTATGTCGAGTTTTTGGATTTCACTATTTTTGAGAGCCAAATATAGTTCCGTATGTGATGTGGCTAATTAGTAGAGCTTGAATGAAGCGCACAAGGTCATTTTCTTTCAGTCCTTGTCGACAATTAGCGATACGCTTGATGAGGTCCTTGTAATAGAGTAATAGAGGTCCTTGTAATTTATGAATAATAGAAATGCCTGCGCCGTCTGATTGGATAGTAAGTCTCAGAACACGAATTGTAGATGGGAGTGCCATGTAGGCTTAATTGTGGGTCTGGAAGGGGTTGTCGTTTACGGCCTTGCGTGCATTTTTGGAGGACGAGAAGGACAAATTTTTCTGGAGCACAATTGAGGCCGCGGGCTGTAAGGTAGTTCTCGCTTGTGTCGATGGCTTCTTGGGGGGCGTCTTGTTGTTCCCCAATCGAACCCCCTGTGGTCCAAATATTCAGGTCGTCTGCATAAATGCGCGTTGTATGTGTGGAATTTGTTGTATAAAGAGCAGAAGTTGTAGCCGGGCAAGATTAAAGAGGAGTGGGGAAATAACTGACCCCTAGGGTGTACCACGTGGCCGGGCACGAAAGGAGACGGATCGGATGGAGCCGAGGTTGAGGTTGGCTGTGTGATCGGTAAGGAAGTTTTGTATGTAATTGTATATACGTGTGCCGCAGTTAGTTAATTGGAGTCCTTCGAGTATAGCCTGATGTGATACATTGTCAAAGGCTCCTTTAATGTCCAGAGCTAGGATAGCGCGTTTGGTTTGTGAGCTCAGCGGTGTAAGAACTTCGTCTTTTAGCTGTAACAGGACGGTTGCGAGGATAGGTGTGCGCGGAAGCCAAACATGGTATGAGGTATAGTAAGCTGTTTTCTTCGAGGTACGCTGTGAGCCGATTAATAACTGGGTGTTCATATAACTTGCCTACACAAGATGTTAAAGATATGGGACGAAGATTTTCCAGGGTGACTGGTTTCCCGGGCTTCGGAGTGAGCGTGATTGCGGCATGTTTCCATTGGGGGGGAAGGGGGGGGGGGGAGGGCAGATAGTTGGTTGTCCAGCAATAATTAACATAGCCAAGCAGTGCGGCTGTATTCGGGGTTGAGGTGACGGAGTAGTTTGTTGTGTATTCGGTCTTTGCCTGGTGCGGTGTTTACGAGTGAGGTTGCTGATGGCGAAGGTGAGTTCAGTGAGAGTGAAGGGTGCGTCAAGGTCGGGATTTTCTTTTCCTTGGTAATAGGTGACCGGTGTTTTGATCGGAGGTGTCGTCAACGGATGCCTAATATCGCGTGACTTTCCGCTTCCGGTTGGTGCGGTGATGCAGCGGCTCTTTGAGAACCGTACCGCGAGAGCTGCAGCTGCGTTCTACCACAAAAATATGGTTCATTGCTCCACGGTAGGTTGTTCGAACGCAAGCCAGAAAGGTAATAACATGTTTCGGTTCCCGTGGAACAAAGGACGGAACCTGCGAAGGGCTGTCGCTGTGAAGCGAGTAACGCAGCGAGGCGACTTGTGGCAACCAAGCGTTGGAGCCCGCGTGTGCGAGGCTCATTTCGTTACAGGTCAGTAGTGCCTTATTCTGTTTTCCTTCAAGTAGGAGTCACATTAAACAACGATTTCTGAGCTATTAACACATCGAAGAGTCGAGTAGTGGTAGAAGTGCACGTTGCGTATTTTTCGTATCAAAGAGTACATGCTGTCTACTATATCGACCGGGGATTGCTATTAAAATACAAGTGCCCGTTCACGCGGACGAGTGCTATGTATGAACTGTATGTAATGAAACGTAGTGATCAAACATACCCAAACTCGAACGCTTTTGTTTACCATTTGAAAAATATTTGTCGCCGGCAGTGCGCGTTACCTGAGCGGGCTCGCTCCCGTTGTGTGGCGCTGTTACCTCGGCGTTTGTTATTCTCGATTCGGTATCGAATCCCGGCCGCGGCGGCCGCTTTTACGCTCGTGTGTTGGAGATTTCTGTGCACGTTAAAGATCCCCAGGTGGTCGAAATTAATCCGGAGCCCTCCACTACGACGCGCCTCATCGCCTGCGCTGCGTCGGCGCGTTAAACCCGCAATCAATCGTTATTCTCGATTCGAGATCAACTTAAGATTGAATGAAGAGAACTCGTTCTCGAAATCCTCATGGCTGCACGGGTCGCAGGCCCGCTTAGTTTAACCCGTGGTTGGCTGTAGATTTTTGCCAAAGACCACTTTCCTATAAAAAAAAAAAACTTAGAGGCCCGCCCGTCTTATGCAGATATTTTTGTGCGATTGACGTAGAACGTAGATTCTAGAATCGCGCGACTGTTTCCAGTCTGTTAAGTAATGTGCTTGGTTCATTTATTGTCTTGATTTCATGTGCCTTTCTTTATGTAGGATCACCAAACGCTGATCCCAACCACGTAGAATACATCCCGTCACTCTTTTCCCACGATGCTACAACCATGCAGCAGTCAGAAAAAAAGACAAAAAGGTAGATAACACTTTTTTTTGCAGCTCATTGTCAACAAAATTCTCGATTTCCTGTAAATTCATATTTTCCAGCTACCAAACAGCCACACGCTGGATGTACTGCAAAGCGATCATTAGCGCTACTGCAAGCATAGCAGCACCTCAAGTGCCCCCTGCACAAGCAAACACGTCTAATGTTGAGGATTCCGAGCAGTCTATGGAGTGCGAACAGCGTGTGGAGCCCAGCTTGCCAGCGTATGTTACATGTTGTGCGTATTGCAGTTCCTTTGTTCATGTCTCAGCAACGACCTTTAATTTATTTCAGATGCATCTCCACACTGAGTGTGGAGGTGCAGACAGAGCCCGTTTCTGCTCGCTGCACAAACTGCACCCACCTCATGGAGGAAACGAAGACTCTTAAGGAGAAGTTTCTTCGCTGAAGATTAAACTTGAAGCAATGCGGAACAAGCAGAAGCTGGACAAGGACATTACTACCATGCGTGACGATGTGGTGCTTTTTATGCAGGTAACTTCACTAGCTTCGTTATACATACCTTAGCTGCTTCTTTCTGTGAATCCAATGTTACTTTTTGGAGTAAACAATAACATCATCAGCAGGATTGCCTCGTCAGTTTGCAGAAAGTGCTGCGCCAGTGACCGACTGCGGATTCCTTCCGGTGTTTGTGTGTGTCGCGTGTTTTTCTCTCCCTCTTAATATTTTAACTGCTTCTCTCCTTGCTCCCTTCTCCCGTTCCCCACACTAGCAGGCGTAGTGTCCACCCCAGGTGTGAAAATTAACGCCTGCTGGTAACTTGACTATTGTTCTTTCATTAAATCATTCATAAAAGTACGTGTTCTAAATTTTACTATCGCTTGATGTGTCAGTGGCTCACTGCACGAACTATACACTAGTATGTCTTGTTTGTATTTTGTTATGTCAGATCAACGTATACACCTTGCAGGCATAACAAAGGTCCTTTTTATGCTCATCTTGAGCACGCTCACACCCCTCATGACTGCTGCCCGAAAAAGTTTCCCAACGGCGCTCAGCTGCTAATGTTCCTGATGAAGCTGAGGCACAACATGTTCCTTTCAAGATCTGGCCTAACCGCTTTGAGGTCTCTCTAGGACGACAAGTCGAGCTTTCCGGGTCTGGCTGACAGCTATGACGCAGCTCTGTCGGGGCCTGATTGTTTTTCCAAGCCCTGAAGTAGCTCAAAGCTGGCTCACGTTGAAAGAGCAGAAGCACTCTCCAAGCTGCGAGCTGTCATTGACTGCAACCGAAGTGGTCCGTTTCGAGGCAAGGTTATGCTGCATGAAAGTGTATTTTGGGGAAGTGCCGTTCACTTGGTTTGCTACCTACTGAAGCTGCGTAACGTATACTTCTTAAGGTAAAACTGAAATCCTTAAAAAAAGACGAGCTATTCTTGAATTTTAGTTTTGCAGTATGCAACAGGATACATGTTTTCTTTTAGGCCTCTTAACATGAAACGCAGCAGATCGTGTGGAGCAACTATGAACAAAATTCCACTCTCAAGTACCTTGTGGCTGTCAACCCCCATGGAGCAGTGGTGTTTGTCTCGAGGGCGTGCGGAGGGAGGGTCTCAGACAAGGAGCTCACCATTGCCAGCGGTAATTATTGTTTAGGTACACCCACTTTTTCGGTCGTATAGTCGGCTAGTTAGTGAGGGAAACATTAAACTTTTTTTTCAGGATTTATTGGACCTACTCGAGCCTGGGGACCAGGTGTTGGCTGACAGGGGATTCTTGTTGCATGAAGAATTTTTCGAAAGAAACGTGTAGCTAGTCACCCCCAGCTTTACGAAAAACCGACAGCAGCTGTTGGAACGGAAGGTGACCAACTCTAGGAGAATTTCATCGTCCCGGATAATCGTAGAAAGATCCATTGATCACCTTAAGAAATGGAAAATAATGACCGGAACTGTGCCGCATACACTCGTCAAGTTCTACGACGAAATCATTGTGGTGGCGGCTGGGCTGACCAACCTTTCCCCAACACTGGTGAAGAATGGTAAGAACAACCAACAACTAAACATAACAGTTCTAAACATCTTTTAATGACAGAGTGGATCATCCAAATCTTGCTCATGAAGTAACAATATATTCAATGAACTAGCAAATGTGCATTATAATAAACATCGTAGGGTCATTGCAACGAACTATACAGGTTTAAGGACCCCTCCCCTTGCTACTTAAAGGAGATTTCACACATAACATAGGACTGAACAGACCTCAAACTCACATTTGTCAGTAATGGTACGAAAAAAATGCAACTGGATCATCCAAATCTTGCTCATGAAGTAACAATATATTCAATAAACTAGCATGTGCATTATATTAAACATCGTAGGGTCATTGCAACGAACTATACAGGTTTAAGGACCCCTCCCCTTGCTACTTGAAGGCGATTTCACACATAAAATAGGACTGAACAGACCTCAAACTGTCACATTTGTCAGTAGTGGTACAAAAAAAATGCAACAGGTTAAAGGGGTCGTGAAGAGAAAATTGCGCACATGCGCACATCGTCCGTCGGCAGCGCAACTAGCAGTGACGTTTACTTTACACTCAGTTTACTCTAAAAGCGGCCACTTCTGCCTGCGCCACTCGCCCGTGTTGTTGACTGAACGTTCGACCATTCGTTCGAACGTTCGAACGTTCGACGGTTATAAGCACCTACACAACACCATTTTTTTGAAAATCTCTTCACGACCCCTTATTACGAATCGGCCAGCGCCGCAGTACTTCCCCGCACCACTCCTCGGCTGTGCAGCGAAGCCACTCGTGCGCCTTTGAAAACACGCGCCACCATGTCGGCAACAAGTTGCGACAAAGCCGCGTCAGACGCTTTGCTCTCGCGCATTTCACAACTTCGGCGGCTGCCTGCGAGGCTCGTCTCCACGCTCTTCACGGGCACAGAGGCCCCGTCGATCGCAACGGAGTCCTCCTCTCTCCCCTCTCTCGGACTCAACGTTCCCGAGGCTATGAACGGCTTACGAACTCTGGAAAGAGTGTTGTGCGTGTTCCCGCTTGTTGCGTTTGACCGTTATCGCTTTTGGGTATAAATAGAGCTGCCCAAGCGTTGTAAACCATTCCTGTTAGAGTCCTCCATTCCTGCGGAGTCCTCCTCTCTCCCCTGTCTCAGACTCAGCGTGCGCCGCTACTACCGACTGCTCACGAACTCTGGAAAGAGTGTTGTGCATGTCTGTGCCGTTCGTGACGTGTGCACAATCTAGGGGGAACGCTTGTTTTGACCGTTGGCGCTTTAGATATAAATAAGACCCCTCCCCTCCCCCCCCCCCCCCCCCCCGAGCACTGTAGTTCGATCATTCCTGTTTGAGCAGTGAATCGATGCTGTGGCTCTGCTCGAGTCCTGTATTGTAACCTCGCCCGTCGGGGCATTGTTCTTTGGCTTCGGCTCACCTCTCGCTATGAAGTAAACAGTTACGTTGGCCTATCAGCTCTGGACGTCTTCCCGGCTGCGGTCGGCCTTCACGGTCGCAACAACTGGTTGGCAGCGGTGGGATGGCAACTTCGTAACACCCGAAGCCAGCGGTGCGAGACCCAACACCACGGACGTCAAGGCTGCTTCGGACTTCGCAGAATTCACGGCTGTCAAGGATGAGTGCGGGACTTTTCTTCACTGAGTTTTACCAGGCTTCTGAGGATAGCTGGTAGGGCGTGTGTTTTTGTCGCGTGGGTTATTCGCGCAAAACATTTTTGGAGCAGTGGGAAAGCAGTACTCTGGACCGGCCATGAATTTGAAAGCGTTGAAAAAACCGCAGTTGTTGGAGCTTGCAAAAGAGTTGCGCTTGGATGTTACGGACGCGCTGAGAAAGCCAGAGCTGATACAGGCTATACTCGCTGTCGGGGCTGACGATGAGGAGCTGTCGGAATGCATTGAGCTGATCAATGGCAGGGAGACCGCGAAACGTCAGGCCGCCGAGGCAGAGGCTAAACGTCAGGCCGCCGAGGCAGAGGCTGACGCAGAGGCTGAGCGCCAGCGTGAGGAGTCCGAGAGGCAGAAACGAGAGCAGGAACGCGAGGAAAGAGAGCGAGTAGAGGAGCTCGAGAGGCAGAAACGACAGCAGGAACGCGAGGAAAGAGAGCGACAGCACGAGGAAAAGATGCGATGGTACGACCTCGAGCTCAAGCAAATCCGACGGGAAAGGAGGAGGCTCGAGCGAGAGAGACTCCAACGGGAGAGTAAGGAACTAGAGCACACGATTCAACTCTTGCGGGAAGAAGCGAAGTTGAGAAACCCAGAGTTAGAATTGTTGCTCGAAAAAGACCTCGTTTTCGAGGAAAGCACCGTGCCAGCGCTGCCAGTAGCAGACGCTCGGGAGCGCGAGTCGGAGGTGACCGTTGCAGCCCAGCAGCGCGTCAAGGTTGCTGAGAGAGATAACGAAGGCGCATTAGGTCAGACTGTCGGCAGAGGCGGCAGAGGGAAGTGCGTGTCCACTGAGTGCGATAATGTGTCGGCGTTTGTTTTGGATATCTCGGCGGAGTGTTCGGACGGTTCAAATTCGCGGGAAGCCTTGGGAACGGCTGCTGACGTGAACGTGAACACTTCGCGAGATAGCGACGTTTCGCAGGAAACTCCGATAGCTCTTGAACATTTTGGCTCACACAGCCTCGGGAGTTCAGCTCCTTGAGGTTGAATTCGCAGAGTGGCTGCTCCAGGGTCAGTGTGAATTCCCGAGCTTTCTGCTGTGGTTGCTGAGGGTCTTCTGGCCTTGCCCGGCATCCGGTCAACGTGAACTCTTGCAGTTGGTATTACCTGAACAAAGTAATTACCCTTTAAACATCACGTTATTGCTTAGAAAGAAACGTTTTTTAGGACTCTGGTCTGGGTTTTAGCAAATTTCATGACTAATTTCAACCGCTTGGAGTTTTCTTCATGCGCACCACAACCTTTAGGACATGGTTAGCCGCAATAAATCTTCGCTGGATTGTGAGCAAACACTTTTGAATCTGCCCAAGTCTGTGTCAGACTAGATCATACAAAAGACCTGCAGCCAGCATTCGAACGTGAGTTGCTCACATTTGTGCTTAAAATGTTGCCTCCCACGCTTCTAGTTTAAATCGTTGCCACATAATAAACTCAGACACTTCTACACGGGTGATATGGAGATTTGCATTTGAATCTGTCTGCAGACAGTTTTTCGTAATGTGTATATGCATAATGAATCCGGTTTTAGGTTTGCTCTTTTTGAAAGCGATGAGAACTTAGTATGATGCTTATGAATGAGCACTTATCGCTAGCAAGGTAGCAATTTGCTCACCATTTCGAGTTTTCCTAGAAACTCCTCAACGTTTGGCGTCCCATTCAGCTTTGGCAGTTCCTGCTCTCGAGGACACGCATTCTCCGGTGTATCACACCTGTGGCGCACATACACGATGTCCTTAGACACTTTCGGGACTACCTGCAAATAAATAAGTGCGGATATGACAGAACATTGATAAAACTACTTGAGTTTGCTTTCAGAGCCTAACGTGCATAATGATGTGTACCTTTTTCAGGGTAGGCTTCACCCACTTGCACGGGAGGCCTGTCGGTGCTTCCTCCACCAAAGCCTCTTGGCTCCAGAAGTCAATTGCGAAGCAGACAGCAGCAGCGTGGCTACAGACTCGTCCCAGCCTGTAGACGTGTAATTTACAAGGCACACTTGAATGGAAAAATATGTGCTTCAGCCACTCTGCCTCTAGCATAAGCATGCAGCAGGCCATGGTTAATACCTCCATGTCAGAGTCAGGGGGAACCCACCCAATAATGCGTTCAGTGTTCCTACAAATGAAATTCTGTGCTAAGAAAATAAAATGTTTGAATGAATCAATACGTGAGACATTACTTGTCATATCGCAAGACTTAAGCACCCTCACTGCATAAAAAATTTTGATTGTTTTTTATAAGTTGGCTACGGTGCGCCCTAAGTCACCTTCACCCACTAATTATACGGCACTAATCTTACGATTAAAAGCATGCCAAGCTTTACTGAACCTTGAAATTGTTTGCCAGATTTCAGTAGCGCTATTGCAATTTTAGGTTTCAAATAAAATACTTGCGGCTAAATATAGTGTTGGGCCATTCTATAGTGCTGTATAACACACAACTGCAAAGTGTTCAGGTAATGCATGCAGTCTTACCAAACCATGCAGATGCACTGGGCATCCAGGATTTCCCCAGATGGCCTCCCGCCTATCCAGCAGGTGCACGGCTTTCCCATAAGATGGGACGGGCTCACTTCCCCTTTCACGACAGATATGCCGCTCTCCAGTTCTGCAACCTTGATTCCATTAACTTTTCCTGCAAACAGAAACCATGGTTCAAACCAGAGCTCTAGTTTTGCAAACCAAAGACGACTGTATTATGGATTAAAGAGAGTGTGGCCACTCGGCGGCACGACGTGAACTGGCACCTCATGCTGTTCCTTCTGGGCGACACCGTTTCCAGCATTCGTATGAATGGCACATGCTTCGCTCGCTTCACATAGACTCAGACATTTCTCAGACGGCTAGGTTTTGAGTACACAGATTACCTAGGGCAGTAGTGCAGGAAGGAGTTTTTTTTCCGCAGTGTAAGAGAGTGAGCATCTAGGTTGGCAGGAGCAGGCAAGGACTAGGAAAACAATAATTTAGGCTCTGGCTAGAGGCAGGGGGGAGCTTGCAAGCCCTACTAATCATTAGCTGTACTTAATCTGTGTGAGTGGTGTGGGACTGACTGCTATGGCTGTTAGTTACATTGGCAAACATTGGGACATATTTCTTTTCTGTAAACTTTTCCGGGCCCCATTAAAAGTGATGTGACATCTATACAGTATATTTATAACCGGTGTCCCCTGTGACTATGTGAATGTATATGACATGTATAATGTCATCAACAACTTGCAGGTGAGATGAGCGCATTGATTGAAGATGAACCATACCATGAAAGAATAACACACAAAAGGTACAAACACACAAATCTTTCCATTTTTGAAATATTTGTCTGCCTGTCCCTCTTTGTGTTTTCTACTTTCATGGTGTGATTCATTATCAACAACTTATATTGAATTTTACTTGTCGCTGAAAAGTTGTCAACTTCCCGTTTTCCCTACACAGAAGCACATTACACTTTTGTAGACCACGTATGGGGTATGGTTAGCATGCTCATTCTATACTCTGCCTCACAAGTTGTGTGCAGCAAAGGTGTGGGAGCAAGTAGTGGCTCTCAGATTGCTTTTCTTTCCCCAGCACTTGTGAATGGTAAATAAAGCAGAAAGTCACGCTCTTGTGCACGCACATTGGACCATGCTGCACACAACTCCTGCGATAAGTATTATCGTTGAGCAACATGTAGTACTTACCAGATTTCACATACTGAAAAGCTTGAAAAGACTTGAAAGCCCTCACGGTGTCGCCATCCCAGCACAGCTTATCTACGAAGTACGCACAGATGTGCTCGTAAGTGGCTGATGGCCACAGTTCTTCCCGGCATAATCCCTGATGGGGATCATGCCGGCATGATCCATGGGAATGATCGCGGCATGATGGGGATCGTCGCGGCATGATCCCTGATGGGGGCCCGGGGGCCAAAAAGGGTGCCGAACCGCCGCGCGGTTGGCGAGAAATTCGTGGGGCTCTGGCGCCCAGAAACCGCCACGCGAGCAAGTCTTGATGCGACCGCTCTTGGCCGCAGCTCCGGACGAACTCAGCAAAATTGCGCATGCAGTCGGAAGCGAAGCCGCCCCGCACAGCAACACAGGTACTAATTAGGATTTTGACCCCCGCTCCCCCCTGTCCGCCACCCCCAAAGGTCGGGAGGAAACGAAAGTCTTCCCAAAAGCCGCGTAGAAGGTCGCCGGCAAGGCCGTCCCAAAGAGCTGCCACTCCGCCGACGGCTTGGGGGACACGGCAAAGCGACGAGAAGGGAGGAGGGTCATCGCCCCGACGGGGTCCACCGGTGCTGGCATCACTACACTGTCATTGTGCATAGCAGCCATTAACCACAATGGCTGTCAATCAACAGTGCCACTGTCACTGCCTTTAGTTGTCCAAAGGAATGCCGCCGGTGTCCCTTGCCGCCGTACAACTGCGATGCGCGTCTTTCCTTTGTCACCCTGCCGTCGTCGGGCGTGGTAACGTTCTTGCGCTTCCTTTTTGAGCGATCCTTCTTGTCCAGACGGACGCGCCGACTGTGGAACAGGGCTTTTGCGTTACAAAGGTAGCTTTCTGTAAGCGGGCGTAATGTTAGAGGCGCCGGGCGATGGAATCAAGCGTCCCCTCGCGCCACTGTGCTCGTCGCCAACCGGTTCAAAGCCCTTGTGTCGCCTTGGCTTGTTCGGCGGACGCTGAACACGTGCGCGAGCCGGGCGTAGGAAGGCATTGCGTAGAGATGCCCTACAGCGGGATTCTCTGCAGCAAGCAGACCTCTTACGACAAATACACAAGCAGCATTTCCACGAAAACTAGTGAAAAACGCACTGTGAGCTCGGCTCAGGGAAGGAAACGATTGAGCCACAAACACCAGGCATGGGCGACAGTATCCGCCGACACCATGGCGCGCTAGGAGGGAGAGATTTTTTGAATGTTTAAAGACAAATTTTCTTCCCCACCAAAGCATATGCGACCCGAGCCGCTGAAACCGCCACCCTGGCGAAACAAGCGATAAATTACTGCTCTCCGAATAACGGAAGCGCCGACTGCAGACGGACAGGGTAAAGGAAGTGCAGCGCATTGCAAGTGGCAGGCCGGCAGCAGAGCACGAAGCCAGTGTACAGCGGTACTGGCTTCCGTGTAAACGGAGCAAACGAACCTCGTCTGTTTTTTTTAAATCCCACGTTGACCACTAAATGAGGTTCATTTTTCGAAATGAACCTAATCCACAAACCAATACTAAGTCAGATAAAACTGCACTGCCAAGAAAACCCCGGCAACTTTCCCCTAAAAAATGTGGCAGATAAATAGTTGAGACAATTATCGGCAAACGTGTACGCAGATCTTACTTCGTATGGAAAATGAGCCAGACCGTGCTGTGGCACTAATGGAAATGAGCCAAATTCATTTGCCCAGTGGGATTTCGCTTTTGGTGCGACTGTTCGGGCTGTTTTGTGCGTGTATGCATTTTTTTTTTTTTTTTGCTTTTGAGAGCTGGCTTCTGAGTTCAGAGAGCAATGACGAGACCCACGAATGATCTGCCGCCACAAGTCTACAATAACGTGAATGGAAGTGAACGAAATGAAACTGAGAGGTGTGATACTATTATTTCATCTCGTATCCCTTGTTTTTACGGAGTAAACCTGGTTATTATTATTGTTATTACTCCCATATTTCCCATTTACGTACCTAACAAATTAGCTGCCGCTTACTAGCCATGGCAAGCAATGGAAGATGATATGAGCAGGCTTCTTGTCAAGCGTTTTGGAAAGTTATGGCAAGGCAATGAAGAGCTTCATGAGTGTTTTCAGGCGTGCCCAAAAAAGCACCATACGGAACCATTCGAAAAGAGCTGCTAATGCTGCCAAGAGGACTCACCGGCCCTTCATGTATAGTTTTACTGTTCTTGAAGCTCTGTTGCATGTTTATTGCCTTTTTTGATTAAAACTCTATCGTACCATTCTTGAAAGTCAATTGCAGTAAAGTTTTCATAAGAATGCCGCACCAACTTGTCTTTCTGAGTGCGAGCCAAATCCGAACTTATCCTAATATTGCTCAAATTCTCCGTATAATTCTTAATTACTTGTCGCTATACATTTCCTCTAGCTGACATGCAAAACATTTCATTTAGTAGTTTTGACAGCACTGCATGTAGGTCCGGTTCTAAACTTTCGTTTTTTTTCCCCTCAAATTCTCCTTCGGTGGATTTCGCTCATTTCGAGAAAAAAAAACGCCTGAAATAGCTATTAAGCCCAGGATTCATATGGCAGCTCTTTAGAATGTGTGCGAGGGGAGAGGAGAGGCGGCGCGGGGAAGGAGGGTATGGCCAAACCCCCTGAAATTTTTTTGGCCATACCCTCCTTCCCCGCGCCGCCTCTCCTCTCCCCTCGCACACATTCTAAAGAGCTGCCATATGAATCCTCTGGGTACGTCCCTGGTCCCACAACTTTCATTTCGACACTGATTTCAGTCCGTGATACGGTATAAATATTCACAAGTAAATAACGCTGCCTCAAACGAAAACTTAGCTAAAAGAACTGAGCCCGGAACGCTTACCCGACGGGCGAGATAGGCTTGCGCAAACACTCCCGCACTCCTCGTCCCCCGCTCTTTCGATATGGATGTTTCCGCGTACAGGCTCGTTTACCATGACCACAGTAGTAACCTCAGATGTGTGAAAACTCAAAACTCACCAAGCAGCAGATAATGGCACAGAATCAATCCCCCCTGTTGAGTCTCGAAGATAGGGCTCGACAGATACAGACCCAGCCGCAGCCGCCATGGTTCTGCTAGCGACGAACCGGAAGTGAAAGTACCCATGGTACCTTGCGGCAGCTGCAAAACGCCGGTCACCCATTGCGAGGCCGAATGTTTTGTGGTTGTGTTGCGTGGTCTGCGTATTGTGTGAGGAGTTGTGCGTGGAGCTGAGTTTCATTGAGGTGGTGATTGTAGATTAGGCGACGGATGGTGTTGCCGGTGTCTGCTTTGCTGGGCTTAGTACCCAGCATCGAGCGGAGGATGTTCCATGTGGACTTAATGCTGAGAGTTCCTTGAAGGCGGTTACAAAATTGTGTACAGTTTTTGTTTGTGTAAGGTGCGGGCATAGTCTGCTGCCTGTTGTGTGATGTGGGCGATGCGTGTTTTAGGTAAGTTTTTTGTGGTGTTTTTGTTTTTTCCAGCGGCGGATAAGTCCTCGGAGGGCATCCCACAGATGTAGGAGATGCATGTCCATTGAGGGGTGATCTTCTGTTATAGCTAGGGTGTGGGTGTGGGCTTCGACAGTTTTGAGGATATCTTGGGTCCATGTTTCAATGTCTTCAATTGTGGTGGGGAGAGGGGAGTCACGAAAGGATTTTCAGTCTGTGAGTTTAGCATGGCCGATTTTTTAGGAATGCGGGTGTGATTGATGGCGAATTCAATGATATAATGATCACTGCCTAATGTTTCGTCGAGGCGTGTCCATGTGGCTCGTGGTATGTTGTGAGTGTATGTGAGGTCGGGGTTGGAATCTCGTGCCACGCTGTTGCTTATGCGGGTGGGGTATGAGGGGTCGGTCCAGAGAGTGAGGTGAGCTTGTTGGGCAGCGTCGTGCATTTGCGCTCCTTTTTTACTGGTTTTGGGATAACTCCATGCAATATGAGGGGCGTTAAAGTCTCAGTGAAGGACTAGGCGGTGATGTTTCGTCGTAGCTTTAACTTTCTGAAGGATGGAATTTATAGAAGCTAGGGAGTGCTGCGGCGGACTGTAGATATTAAGAATAAAGAGACTGGTGAGATTTTTCTTAAGCGGGATGAGTTCAATGAAGGTATATTGCCAATTAATGGGAAGGGTGTGTGCTTGTGCAGTGTGTGATTTATGAACGAGTATGGCGGTGCGAGGCTGATGTGAATGTGTATACGTGATGTAATTACGAAGTGATACGTAAGGTGTTTCCGTTTCTTGCAAAGCAATCACATCGGGAGAATGAAGTTGACTTAAATGGGTCAGGAAGGGTTGCTTGTTTTTATACGTGCGACAATTCCACTGCCAAATAGTCAGTCCTGAGGGAAATGGGTGGGACGCTCGAGGCCTGGTAGACACGTTAGATGAGGGGATGCATTATTTTTTAAATACCGGGTTTGCAAATTTGCAGAACAATTTTCACAAAGAACGTTGAACGCGTTGGACTCTTGAATGTACTTGACGTGACGTCACTCTAGTTGCGCTGCCGACCGACGACGCGCGCATGGTCGCTTGCGATGCGCCTCAAAACGAGAATTTCAAAGGCACCTCCTAAATTCCAGAAGCAATGAATTGTGAAAATATTTGAGGATTTATGTTCTTAAAAGGTCGTTCAAGCATTCAAGCAGACAAAATTAAGCAAAGATGAATGCATTTTCTCTTCACGACCCCTTTAAGCCTCGTTTACATTGACCCGACGAGGATGCGTTGAGTCGAAATAGGTTTTTTGGACACAACCCCTTCCGCCATGCATAAGCGGACGGGTTGGGTCGGAGAGCCGTCGCGGCGAGTACAGTCGCCCCGGAGGCAGGGGGTTGGTTGGCTCGTTCGTCGGGCTGAGTTCGTCGGGCTGGTTGGCTCGTTCGTCGGGCTATGGACACGACGAGAAAGGGTCGAGTCGACTGGAGCTACCGTATTTTCACCACCATTCTAACGCACATCCTCTTTTGCTAAAAGGTAGCCTTAATATTTGTGTGCGCGTTACAGTCATTCTCAAAACAGAAAAAGGCTTTAAAGCGGCCAGCAGCATTTCCATGTGGAACGGGCACGAAGTCCCCCCAAAATCCAACAATCCTTCAACACCACGTGAGTGAATTTAGGCGCACTAATTCCTTAATGGCATGCCTCATACCTTGGTCAGCTGTTGTACAATATTTTGTGCTGCTGCAATTAGCCCGTAACGCCTGGAATTTTGAAGATCAAGGCACTTGAAATTGCAAACATCTTCAATGTTTGCCGCTATAACTTTATTTCCAGCAGCAGCTGGATAAGCAGTCTTATGAAGCACAATCATTTTTGGCTTCCACTGCTGCGTACGCAAAGTGAAATCTCCCTCTTCCGGGAACGTAATGTCATGTCTTTTTTATCTGCACTGTACCGTCAGTGCCAAATTTTTTTTTTTTTTCCTGCCCGAACGTAACCGCGCGTTACGATTGGGGGCGCGTTATAACCGCGCAAATACGGTATTCTGCTCCCCGCGGCCCGCCGACTCAACCCAACGAACAAGCCAACCCACCCCCTGCCTCCGAGTCAACTGGACTCGCCGCCACGGCTAGCCACCTTACCACGGCTCTCCGACCCAGCCCAAAAAACCTGTTTATATCGACTCAACGCGCCCTCGTCGGGTCAATGTAAACAGGGCTCATGTATCCGGGGCTTTAGTGTCGAAAAGGCGCGCGGCGTAGTCTGAGGATTTGCGAAGCCGCCGTAGGTGCTGTTCGCTTAAGGGTCATTTGCCTCGAGAATGCTCGCCTGGGTTTAGAGCAGCTCTTCCCGCGAGTCAGGCGGCGGGCAGCGGCGTCCCTCAGTCTCGGGAGGGGATTAGCCACGAATCCCCCATTGTGCCGGCGAGCGCGCGCAGACAAATGCGAGGCGGCAAGGCGAGGACACTGTAAGATGTTAGCGCGAGAAGACCGCTCTGCCTTCGGCTTTGGCTTTGAGCAGGTGCCGCCCGCTTAACGTAATGGTGTGACCACTCCGCGTGGTCAGTGACTTTGGGTAGCAGATGTCTTGTCTTTGCTTGTAGGTTGCAATAACGTACGCGGGAAACGTACTAGGAGTTACATGAGAGAGAGTGTTGGGACATGTGACCGCAGGTGGGGGCATGTTTAGGATTGGCTGGTTCCTGCGGCCAATCCGTGGTCCATATATGAATCATGTTGAAAAGGGTTTTTGCTCTTTCTTGAACGCCCCCTTTGTAGGTGTGTTTTTTGGGATCAAAACCGGAGTGTTGGGTTTTGTCCGGGGTCGGTGGGTCGGTGAGTCGAGAGGGATCTAGTTCAGATAGATCATGGCTGAACAGGATGCAGTTGGCCGAGTGACAATGTACTCGTCATTCTTTCCTGATGTAAATATTTGCAGTGATGTAAATAGTGTAAATAAACCTAATACTCAGCAAGAAAGGCAGTCCTCATCCTTCACCTGCTTCAAGCACCGGACGTCGGTCATCGGAGCGAGTCGAGATCGTCCTCTCGGCTCGAACATCAAAAGAACCTCATTATATTTCGTCTTCATCATTCACCAAGAAGATGGAGAGGCGAAATCTAAGCGCAGTACCACACATTTTTCGTAAACAGATTAGGTCAGCCCTCATGAAGTCACCCCAGGTTACGGGATAGGCAAGCGGTATTGCACCTTGCCGTGTGCTCTTGTTTTCGAGAAAGGCAGGAGGCCAGATGACCCCACATAAAATGAACTACGCAGCGTATTGGCGGACTAGTTTGCGGTCGTTACGCGCCTGGGCTATGAAGTGTTTGTGTGCGAGGGTGTCGCAGGTCTGCGTCCGGGATGTTCGTTCCACTGACGCATCCCACTTGTCTCGATTAGTGTCACTAGATAAGGTTACAGAGTATCAGCACTCTTTTCTCCTATTGTTCCGTGCCGCCGCCATAATCATTGGTCAGTTCGAATCACGTGACACTTGTTTACACGGCTGCGGTTCATGGGCGGTGCCATTTTGTTGCTTGTGCATTTTCAGTCGGTAAACTGTGGAAGACTTAGCTTGTCCTCCCTGCTCTGCGGCTGCGCGCGACTAACGTTGTTCCGAACACGAATCAAAGATAACGCGTGTAGCAGCATTTCAGCAGGTGAACTGCGTACGAAGATGCCGTTTTTCTGTATCTTCGGCAGTGTTGTTAACAAACGCCCCGGTAGAAATTAGCGGCGAGGCCGTAGAAGGGGCAATCTCGCAACACTGATAAACACCAAAATGGCCGCCGTTGTTGACTTGCGTGCATGAGTGCCGCTACTCTTATATCTTATCTAGTGACACTAGTCTCGCTCACTCAATATTTACTGGACGCAGAGGCTATCTTTCATCTGCACTGCCATCTTGTAAAAACGTACGCTTCTACTGCCAAGACTGCAAACAGCCCCGAACTCAACGGCGTCTGTCTCAGGCACAGTCGAGCATTTCTTTTACAGCGCAGATATGTCTCATCCCCTCGCCCCCCCCCCCCCCCAATGCCTCTTTAACAAGTTTACGCAGTAGGCCAATTGCCATAGCGATTGAAAGTTCATAACCAGTAAAAACGAGCCCATGGGCTCGTTTTTACTGCAAGTTCAAATTGCAACTGTTGTGTGCGGTTCTGTTGCACTTTTAACTTGCTGTACGACGGACGACTGTCGGCCCCTCGGAGGAAGAAGACCGTGCATTTGAGAGGCGTCGGCGCGCCCAGAAGCGGGAATGGGTACGAAAACGACATAAAGCAGCTCCTCAGGAACGTGCAGCCATTGCCGCCTTAAGTTCCACCTCGTCAAGTAGCTGCGAATTCCTCCAGGATAAAAAGCAACCTGGCCGCTCAGAACGCGGACTTGAGCCATTGTATATTTTTTTTTCTTGGATGTATTTCGGAGCGATATTTCTGCCGATGCCTCTTACGTCTAAGCACGCGCACGTCACCAGTTGCCGGTTTATGGGTGCACGTGTGGAGGGGGGGTGAAAACGGGCATGTACACGCATCTAGGCTTCACGCCCTCACTGATTAGATGCCTGTTGTGAAGGTGCGAGATTTTCTTACGTCTCACGGCCCAATGCGACTTGTCCAGCGCGGTCGAACGGTTTGGATTGCATGGTGTGTTAGACGGACAATAAGATGCCTACATCGCGCGAAGGAAACGTATAGTCCCTTGTTTGTCAGCTAGTATAAACCTCGAGTCATTCCAAGTTTCATTCAGCTGATTGCCAAGAAAGTATGCCCTATCGCAAATTAGAGACAAACATGTTTTGTTTCGTACACTCATTGGGCTGCGCTCAGCTTCGCGGTCGTCCTTCATGAGTGTAAGGGCACTGAACTTTTAGATGCAAAGCATCTCTTAGTCGACCCTCCGTCATCCGGCGTCCGCACCTCTCCTCCTCTCCACGACAGCTGTGATAACGCCGCTCTCTCTCCCCTCCTCCTCTCCACACCACCTGTGCGCTAGCGCGCGCTGCTCCTCCTCTCCCCTCTGCACACCAGCTGTCCAATCACGCGCATGCGCGCTGCTCCTCCTCTCCACTCCCTCTGCTCTGCAAATAAACCCGTCCGCGCTCCGCTCAGTTGCTTCTTCGGTACTGCACCGTCCGATGACTGCAAATCGACGCCAACGATTCCGTCAGCGATCTGGCTGGCACACCTTCAACTAGCGCCAGACAGCACACTGTCAGAAGCGCGAGCACCTCCGAAGACAAGGCTGCGCAGAGGAGAGCTCGCGATGCCGAACGCAAACGGCAGCGTCGAGCAGCGGATTCCTCGCTTCGAGAACGAGAAGCCGCTTTGAAACGCGAGCGGCGAGCAGCTGATCCAGATGGCATTCGGCAACGTGACAACGCTTCGAAACGCCAGCGTCGAACAGCGGATTCCTCGCTTCGAGAACGAGAAGCCGCAAAACGTTCCCCACTACTCGATAACTAAAGGAGACATTTAATACGCTACTACACGTGTATTTACTCTAACAACCAATTAACACGCTACTACTCCACGGCTTTGCATCCCCTCAGGGTTCCCACGGGGGAAGATGGTGTAATTTTTTTTTTGCGCACATTCATAACATATACTTTTACTCACTCTACTTTTATAGACTCTTTTCTTTCTGTGCATGTCAACCATTGGATGTTGGCTGGGTGACGGCGCGATGCTTCGTTTCAGTAAGCCGGCTTCTGGCGCTGTTGCCAGTCGCGTCTTCCTGAGTTTGCTCCCTGAGAGCGTGAAAAAAAAAATCCTGGGCCACCTCCACTAAACGGGAAACCTATGGAGGGGCGAAGCATATAGTATATAAGTGTATTCTTGGCGCCTTGCCGTCTTTGCCAACGGTAATGAAACCGTAGGGTGGTGGAGGTATACAGCTTTGCTGTAAAAGTCTTTGCAGCACGGAGCTCCCGTTACGTTCTAGCGTGAGGCGTAAACGAGTTCACCGGTGCATTAGTACCATGCCTACATGAGACGACGATTAAGACGACGAGAGGAGATGCCAACAGCCCCAGCCCATAAAGGTCTTCACCCCTTAAAAAATCTTCCACACTTCTCCTAATGCGGCGATGGCAAGCGAGGCCTTTCCTGACAGATCCGCGGCCTATACGGGCCCCATACGTTTGTAGTACCTCCCGTGGGGACGAAGCGAAAAAAAAAAAACCCGGGCTCGAGCCCGAGCCCGTGCGGCGAGCGCGCAGGGGTTTGTATTCAGAGCGGGCTGACAGATCCGCGGCCTTTGCGGATGATGCGAGCTAATCAACAGAGGGCAGTCCTGGTCTGGCAACCATGGTAGCCCCGCGAAAAAATGGCGGGAAAATGTGCGGGTACGCCAGCCGAAATGCTACCGTATTCCCTTCGCCCTGTCCAAAGCGCCTTCTATATGTGTCTAACAATGCAATCTAATGCAGCAACCATATTTTCGAACAATCGTTCATCGCTCGCGACTAGCCGCATGCCTGACTTTGCACGTAAGCTCCAATGCTCGTGCAATGCATTTCTGTGCAGTTGCATGTAAGGTGCATTGCTATGCATTGCTGTGTATTTGTTGTGCATCTCCTGAACATTTGGACGTGCAAATGCCCGTGTGGTGCATTTGCACGTAAGCTGCTCGTTTGGTAGTTAAAGGGGCACTGACACAAAAATTTTGCATCTTGTTTTTTTTGTTGCGATAAGTAGCTAGTGACCTACTTATAACCTGTAGAAACCTCATTTGCTTCAGCGTGCGACGGTTGTTTAATTAGAGGCATTTTCAATGCGGCCAGTCGCAGTTTCGGTTTCAGCGAGTGCCGCGAAACGATGGATTTTGTGGATTTTGTGTGAACAAAGCTGACCACGTGACCGTCGGAGGGATATCACAGAGCAGAGCCGCCGTAGCACTGTCGAATCCGCATCGACGGCAGTTTCTGCGAATGCCCCCACGTACTGATCTCGTGAGGCGCTTAATTAAAAAGTGACCGTGGATGTGACGCAGGCGCTGCGAGTGCAAATGCTACCGCGGCTAAAGAACGACGCGCGACGCTCGAGACGGTGGGTGGCAAGACGCGCGCTGGGAGCAGCCGGCCGGTCTGCCTACAGGTCCGCCTACAGATGTGTTCGGCTCAGCACTGCGGCGGATATTCGAGTGCCGCTTTCGTAAGCGGTGCAGATGACAATTTTTAATGCAACCCGCCATCGCATCATTAACTCCTTTCTCACGTAAGCCACCATGGTCGGGACTTGGGGACAATTTCGTGCAGCGGTAACAAGCTATCACTCGAGCTACCTGCGCCGGCCTGGGCCACTTCGCGGCCGTGGCCGCCGCCTGCACAGCGACCGTGCGGCTAGCTGAGTGGGCTTTTCGTGCCTCCGGCGCGTTTTCGCATCCAATGGTAATAAACAGTAATAGAAACAGAGTGCCTGGAATCGCTGTAGAACTTTGGTCGCGGCCAGCTGCCCGATTAGCTGACGAAATCACGGCGCCTCCGCCGCCAACGATCGGGTCGTTCGTTCTCGAGAGCAGAAGCTCCGCCCTCCGGCCCTCCGATTGGAGCGGCGAGCCGCGCGAGCCGGCGCAAAACGCCGGTAGTGCGGAAGCGGCAAACACAAACTCGTGACGTATTTGGATGTTGTTTATTTACAATTGCGCGTGGTCCTCTGCTGGCTGCTCGGTTGCGTTTCGCACACTTCAAAACTGATTTTAAATATGTTCTAGGCTGTATTCGCCGCTGATATTTTGCAGATGATGTATGTGTGTTCCCACCAATCTATCTCCGAAGTTATCTCGCCTTCAAAATTTTGTGTCAGTGCCCCTTTAAGGTTTGTTAATGCTCCGACAAGGCGATCATGCTCGTGGCCTGGCCCCGCTGGGTCGGCGTATAGGGTGGCAGTGTTGCCAACGAATTTTGACCGCGACGCCCCACACCTCAGTGTGAAAAGGCCCTACATCGCCTTTCGCAGTATTCCTGGTGGCCCTACGTTCAACAATACATTAAAAAATGACTATTTTCTAACAATTATATCCATTTACCTGCATTTTTAAAGCGAACCTTTCAATGTATCACTGCTACCGTATGTCGCGTCAAAAACGCACTGCAGGAAAGCCAACTTTAGACAATGGAGGGAATCATTATTTGTAAGCAACTTCAAGGTAGCGAGATGGGAGCAAAGGGTTGAGGGGAGAGAGAGAGAGAGAGAGATAAGAGATAGATAGATAGATAGATAGATAGATAGATAGATAGATAGATAGATAGATAGATAGATAGATAGATAGATAGATAGATAGATTTGATAGATAGATAGATAGATGATGGATGGATGGATGGATGGATGGATGGATGGATGGATGGATGGATGGATGGATGGATGGATGGATGGCTGGATGGTGTAGATAGATAGATAGATAGATAGATAGTAGTCGCTAGATAGATAGATAGATAGATAGATAGATAGATAGATAGATAGATAGAGATGGGATGGATGGATGGATGGATGGATGGATGGATGGATGGATGGATGGATGGATGGACGGACGGACGGACGGACGGACAGACAGATAGATAGATAGATAGATAGATAGATAGATAGATAGATAGATAGATAGATAGATAGATAGGGAGATAGGGAGATTTATTGAATACTGTAGAGGTAAGCCCACAAACGGCTTGGCGTGCTACTTCAGATGGAGGGGACATAGTGAGGTGAAAATAGAAAGGATAGGGTATAGAAGTACGTAGTAACAATGAATAACAGCAAGAAGTAAGTGAAATCAGTTTCGAGCGCAGAAAAAAATTTACAGCATCAGGAGAAGAAATCTGAACGTCTCAAGGTTAAAGAACTTCGCCTAATCCCCAGCCACATAAAAAACTCAAAAGAGCCTTTGTTCCCTGCGCCCCGTCAGCGTGATTTTGCCGCGGACCAAGAAAGTGATGCAGTTCTTAAGAGTTTGCACGACGCGGTCGCACAAAAGTTGCTTTTGCTGTTTCTCATTGGGTTGCATGCTCCGGGCAGCAGAACAAGAATCTGCTTGTATGTCCTCTTTCACTGAGCACACAGAGCACAATGGCGAGTCCGCACAGCCTGTCGTAAACAGAAAACTGCGAGTGAAGGCAACGTTCAGGCGTAGTCCATGAAGAACACCCTCAGTTTGCTTTGGTAGGCCTCGCGGAAACTGGAAATTGCACTGAGGGTCAATCGCATGCAGAGGCAAAGGCATCTTAAGGGGGTCCTGCCAACCTGACAGCTGCAGTTTTCATCCCAGTGCAGAGACTGCCTTCCGCTTTCGTCTGGAATACGGGATTCCAACAGACTCAAGCAGATTGTGCGCCTATTTCGCTGCTGCGACAGAGACGACGTTCCCCTAGATGCCGGAACGACTTGGCAGCCACTGAAGCGAGATTGGGTGCCTGCCTCGTAGTCAAAGTGTTTGCATTGCGTTGGGAACACGCACAAGTTGGCTCTAGCCATGGAATGGCTTCATCAGTGCTTGTAAGGCAGGCCGTGAGTCGACAAAGATCACCCATTGCCGTGCGGGGCTATTGGCGATGTAAAGGAGTGCCACACTAATAGCAGTAACTCAGTGACGGTTGACGACGCCTTGAGGCTGAGTTTCTCTTTTACAGTTGTCCCACTGACAGAACCCAGATTCCAATAGCTGGTGAGTCAGACTTCACTGAGCCGTCTTTATTATCTGAACGAGGCCAAGATAACGTGAGCTGATGTGTTCCAGCTTGCAGTACCGCAAGGCTGGTTCAGACAGAGATTGATTTTTTGCCGATACGTGGTATGGTGACGCATGTATCCCACGGTGAAAATTTCCATGGCGGAAAGGCAGGCTTAGATGGACGTTCAAAGTTGGCCGGTAGGATGTTGCAAAAAAGAAACCAGCGGCAAGCACACGCAGGGCAAGAGAAGGAGGGACACAAACACAACGCTGGACTACCAACTGATTTAATCGGGAAAATGCCATACACTTATATGCAAAACCACGCGCACGCGCACACCTTGACTGCATGAAGAGACAACTTTATACAGCTAGGAAGTGAAACTCTTTATCTGTTAGAACCACCGAAGGAACGCTGACACATGTCTTCTTGTTTTTTCTTATAAAAAACACCTCAAGTAACTCACGCTCACGTCTTGATTTGCCCCTCCCCACAGTTATGGCATGGTGAAATTTTGGAACACAATCATGCAGCTTTTTGTATGTAAAGCTATATTGCTACCCGTGCCCGAACACAAAGTTGCTCGGTGCTGCCTCAAACGTTCATTAATGCACCCGCCCGTTTGTCCAATATACATTTTCCCGCAGGACAGTGGGACGGAGTAAACAACACCCACCGCGCACGACATAAACTTTGTTTGGTGGTTAGTCTTGCAAGGGTCGCCTTTCCGATGGCCCCCAGTAATTTGGGAACACAGGCCAGAAAGTTTTCGTGGTGCTGAAAATACCATGGTGACACCAAATCTTCGCGCAACTTTTTTTCAGTCCATGCGATGTCCTGTGGAAGTAGGGAATCACTTCCACCTTTTTTCTCGCATTCTTCTCTGGGCAGCAAGACTTTCCAGGAGGCTTGTTTAATTTCCTACTCAAAGATTCCCCAACCGCCAGCAACATATGACAGGGAAAACCAGACGCTTTCAGGCGTTTTACTTGTTCTGCAAGGCTCACCTGCATGACGTGCGGGCAACTTTTGTTCAGGGCGTTCAGAAAACACAGGTTTGCAATCCCTCGCTTTACCAACTTTGAGTGTGCCGAGCTGTACGGCAAAATCGCCTTCTTAGACCTTGGGCAATACTTCCAACACACGTGCTGGTCGGGCATGAAGTTAATTTCTAAATCTAGAAACCTGATGGTTTTGTCAGAAGGAACTTCATGCGTAAAAACCAAGTTCTGGGAACAGGCAGTAAACAGGTTTAAAATCTGGTCCGCTACACAAGTGAGCTCGTCCGTATCTGTTAGCTGCAAGAAGACTAAAAAATCATCAACATATCTAAAAACCCTCACAATGCGGGAATCTTGTATTGAGCTGTGTAGCACTGCGTCAAACTGGGCTAGAAATATGTCACACAGCACGGGCGCGACGCAGGATCCAATGCATATGCCACGCCGTTGAACAAAGAACCCATCATTATGTTGAACGATCGTGGAATTCAGGTACACTTTCAAAAGTTCAAGGAAAGAATCCACCGCGATTCCAGACTTATTCTGAAAGGAAATCGCACCCGTTTCTTCAATTAGATCCCGCACAGCCTTAAAAAGTTCATCATGAGGGACTGAGTAAAACAAGTCCGTAATGTCTACCGAGAAGGCAGCATTCACACTGGGAAAGTCCCCCCGAAGACACTCAACCAAAGTCAAAGAACTTCGCACAAGAAACGGATCTGTAGGCACAAGACCCCCTAGCGATTTCTTCAAATAGTTGGACACCACTGTTTGCCAAGATCCTTCTTCTGTAACAATTGTTCTGAACGGAAACCCAGGTTTGTGTGTCTTTGCAGTAAAGAACACACGCAGAACGTCCTGTTGGCTCTTGCGCACTTCCTTTTCTAGCAGCTCCAAACCCAACCGGTTAAGGAGACTCAAGGCCAAAGCCTTTGCCTTTCGCGGTTTCAATTCACACTTTCTGAAATTCTTCTCAATAGCTTCAGACGCTTTGCTCTTGAAAGTGGAAGAAGGGAGAACCACACACCCACCTTCCTTGTCGGCCTGTGCAAGGGAAAGGTCCTCCTGTTGGAAGTGATTGACCAAGGGGCGCAGATCCGACTAAGTCCAGGTCCGACTTAGGCACTCCACTCCCTCAGAAACACAGTGGGTCTTCTCTTCAGCAACGACTTTATCCGCAACTCTGTGCACCGCAGCCAGAAGTTCATGCTTGCGTTTCTTGTGCGAAGTTCTTTGACTTTGGTTGAGTGTCTTCGGGGGGACTTTCCCAGTGTGAATGCTGCCTTCTCGGTAGACATTACGGACTTGTTTTACTCAGTCCCTCATGATGAACTTTTTAAGGCTGTGCGGGATCTAATTGAAGAAACGGGTGCGATTTCCTTTCAGAATAAGTCTGGAATCGCGGTGGATTCTTTCCTTGAACTTTTGAAAGTGTACCTGAATTCCACGATCGTTCAACATAATGATGGGTTCTTTGTTCAACGGCGTGGCATATGCATTTGGATCCTGCGTCGCGCCCGTGCTGTGTGACATATTTCTAGCCCAGTTTGACACAGTGCTACACAGCTCAATACAAGACTCCCGCATTGTGAGGGTTTTTAGATATGTTGATGATTTTTTAGTCTTCTTGCAGCTAACAGATACGGACGAGCTCACTTGTGTAGCGGACCAGATTTTAAACCTGTTTACTGCCTGTTCCCAGAACTTGGTTTTTACGCATGAAGTTCCTTCTGACAAAACCATCAGGTTTCTAGATTTAGAAATTAACTTCATGCCCGACCAGCACGTGTGTTGGAAGTATTGCCCAAGGTCTAAGAAGGCGATTTTGCCGTACAGCTCGGCACACTCAAAGTTGGTAAAGCGAGGGATTGCAAACCTGTGTTTTCTGAACGCCCTGAACAAAAGTTGCCCGCACGTCATGCAGGTGAGCCTTGCAGAACAAGTAAAACGACTGAAAGCGTCTGGTTTTCCCTGTCATATGTTGCTGGCGGTTGGGGAATCTTTGAGTAGGAAATTAAACAAGCCTCCTGGAAAGTCTTGCTGCCCAGAGAAGAATGCGAGAAAAAAAGGTGGAAGTGATTCCCTACTTCCACAGGACATAGCATGGACTGAAAAAAAGTTGCGCGAAGATTTGGTGTCACCATGGTATTTTCAGCACCACGAAAACTTTCTGGCCTGTGTTCCCAAATTACTGGGGGCCATCGGAAAGGCGACCCTTGCAAGACTAACCACCAAACAAAGTTTACGTCGTGCGCGGTGGGTGTTGTTTACTCCGTCCCACTGTCCTGCGGGAAAATTTATATTGGAGAAACGGGCGGGTGCATTAATGAACGTTTGAGGCAGCACCGAGCAACTTTGAGTTCGGGCACGGGTAGCAATCTAGCTTTACATACAAAATGCTGCCAGGATTGTGTTCCAAAATTTCACCATGCCGTAACTCTGGGGAGGGCAAATCAAGACGTGAGCGTGAGTTACTTGAGGCGTTTTTTATAAGAAAAAACAAGAAGACATGTGTCAGCGTTCCTTCGGTGGTTCTAGCAGATAAAGAGTTTCACTTCCTAGCTGTATAAAGTTGTCTCTTCATGCAGTCAAGGTGTGCGCGTGCGCGTGGTTTTGCATATAAGTGTATGGCATTTTCCCGATTAAATCAGTTGGTGGTCCAGCTTGTGTTTGTGTCCCTCCTTCTCTTGTCCTGCGTGTGCTTGCCGCTGGTTTCTTTTTTGCAACAGTATGAACCAATAAGCCCAGCATTTCACTCTCTTGAGCCGGTAGGATGCTCCGCACATGACAGGAAGACATCTTGGCTAGAGGATTATCAGTGCAGCGGGTTACGTGACAGAAGCTGGTGCGAAGGAACTTTTGAGCTTGGAGTGTCAGGCTCACAGGCACCTTGCTCCGCATATATATTTCATTCGTAGATGTGCACCTTGGAATGCCAAGGCGGATGCGTTGAACTGGAGCCTGTGTACTCTCTATAGCACTTGGAAGTTTGTCTTAGACAAACCAATCAGGGCAAAGAGGTTGTACCGCAGAAGGCCAAGAAAAAGTGTCTTATAAAGTCGCAATAGACCCTTTGCAAAAAGGCTGACAACACTGAGAATTCAGCGGTGGTAACACTGGTGGTGAACGCGACGACGCCATTAGAAAGGGAGGAGGTCATAGCAACGCCGTTGCGGTTGCACGTTTTCGCCCACGGCTTCACGAGTCTGTTGCCCCACGACGCGTATGCAATTACGGGGACGGTGGACGGTAGCTACTAGAGTGTACTAGAAGTTTTAGAGTGGCCCGACCGGCCGCCCGGAGAGGTGCTCGTTTCGCGCAGAAAATAGCGGCGGCGCTGTAGTCAACGACTATTGAAAGCGAAAGCGGCGGCTGGCCGCGCGAACGGCAGCGTGGCCGGCAGCGGAAATTTGTTCTGCGGGTCGTCCAATTGCTGAAATGTACTGTAGGTACAGTGGACTGTGGGTAACGAAATGAAAAATAAACGCTGCAGCTCAATTTGCGTTAGTTTTGCCTTTCCCGCTCGACAACAAGGAAAATTACGGATTTTCCTTCGGTGCAGCATTCGTAACGGATTGTAAATAAAGTAATTGCAGCGACATTTTCGCTATTCCAATTTCCCATAAAAAAGTATTTTGCGTTAAATTGCCTAATATGAACCAGTTCATGATTGCTTTATGATTGTTTCCTTATTGTGCTGCTTGATGGACATGACACGAAAAAATATCAGGACTGGGATGATAGCTTCTCAGAAGCATTTCTTAGTTATTGTCTTGCAATTTACGCTCGGACTGCAGTTATGTGGGTTAATATCATAAGTTGCGTTTGTTTTTTATTGCGTGAGTTGTTATTATAGCAGTATTTATGCAATGGCCCGCTTGGGATAATTACGGGTCACCGTGGTGGCCGAACAGAAAATAACACGCGCAAGCGAGATATCTTTTTAACTAAAAAGGGGTTAGCCCAGTGGTTAGCCAAGTTGTCCCAATGACCGCCTTTCATAGAACTATTCCCGCAACAGTTCTATTAATCGCACCACCTTTCACCTGATTCGGTCAAGAAAGGAGTTGAATCAAATTAACACAAATTTAATTCACAAGTATGCTGAGGGTGCAGTTACACGCACATAAAACAAATGCAAAACATAGATTAGAAAATATACTAACCGCGACAAAAATGAGATATAACACGTCTACTATAGAGGTAAAGGTTCAAGAATGCTAACATGGAGGTTCAAATAAACGGAACTGGAACAAATACAGATTTTGTTTTCATTTTCAATAGCCCAGCAAATGAAATGTAACGCGGGAAATCATGCACACACAAAGTCTACACATGTAAAGGTTTAGGAATAACGCTAACATGAGGACCTGCAACTTCCTCCATTAGACAGTCGCCGTAATATTGCTGCTTTGTGCCTTTTCCACAAATATATTTTCACCCATAAACGAACCCGGCGACCACTTCAAATACCTGATTGTTTTTCACGCAGATTGCATAATCAGTCCAGTTTCATGCGCATATACGGTAAAACCAATGCATTTAATTCATCCGCACTGCCTCGTGTCATCCGCCTTTGGAATGATCTGCCTGATAACTTTGCCACCATATCTAACACCGAAACATTTCGCCGTCAGCTACTCCTGCATTACACAATTTAATGCTGTTAAGATATTTTTGTGTAACACCCATTACCAGGATTGTCGTGTATGTTGTGCATGTGTTTTTTTTTTATCTCACAAATTGTAGGCCACAAGTGTTCATGTACGGTGAAAAAGTGATCGCCTTGTTCTTGCAAAATATGTATAATGCATTTACATTTTGTTGTTACGATGTTCCGGTCTTCAATTTATGCTTTGTATTGTTATTACGTTTTCACACGCCCCCCTTACTCCATGCCCTCCAGTAGGGCCTGTAAGGTTTCTATGAATAAATAAACTGACATTTTTGGCCAACGCATTTTACTCGGCCTCGACCTTCGCATGTAATCACGGAACTTGTTTAAACATTTTATGTAGAAATGAATCCGTGTCACAATGTATTGGCGGTGAGCGCGAACACGGGCGGCGCTGCGAAGCGCGCCTCCATGACGTCAGCTTAGGGATTCTCGCATATGTCGTCTGCTTCACTCGGGCTCGCTCTCCCTGCTGTTTCTTTGCGCTCGGTCAACGTCTGATGGTTGTCCGCACCAGATTTTGCTGGTGCGTAACTTTTTATCATAATAATAGGCTTAAAATCGCATACAGTATAGCTCAAGGCGTGGGTTAAAATATAGTTTTGCATACCGCTACGGAATAAACATTGCTGGCGTCGCCCCCGTCCTTGCGAATCCGGTCCTGTGCGGAGCGCGACGAGTCGGACCTAGGCGTCAGCTTATGTATTAAGCAATCTTTCGAACAAAGCGAACAGCCAGCTGCTAGTAACCGACAACAGTGAAAATGGAAGACCAAAACAAATTCTAGGCCTTCAGGGCTATCGGCTTTGGCAGAAGGCATTACGATTCCCGGTAATCATATGTAAGGTAAAACAGTTTCTGCGACCTTGCCAAACGCTGGAAAGTATTGTATCACACCACTTTACGTTGTAATGGCATGAAAGTTTGCCGACATGCACAATGGGCTGCAAAAACTGTAGGTTGATATCCAAATAACCCACTGTGTGTATAGGCGCGTGCTGGTTTTATACCAGGCTTCTAACCAGTGGGAGGTTTATTGAGCAAAACGAGTCGCGTCTACGGTAAAGATAAAATAACACTCTGTTCGGACCTGATGGGATATTTCAGACCTGATGGGATGAGTACATTTTCCACAGCCACATCTTCCCGATATTAGGATATGCGTAATAGGAAAACTGCACTCAAGAGGAGGAGGAGTGGGAGGAGGAGGAGAAAACTTTATTTAACAATGAAACCGAGCTGGTTTGTGGGCCGGGTCCTCAGTCCAGGACAAGAGAGTAAAAGTATTTTTCTTCAATTCATAGAACGTCATCCCCAGTAGAATAGGATTTGTTCTTTGCGCCTGGAAGGGTTGGAAAGCAATAAAGACCTGCTTAGAAATATTAATCGGTTTAGATTCCTGTAATATATGCAGATATACTATTTATTGCATTAGTTAGCGAGTATATCATGCCTTCAACACCGTAATCATGTCATCATTGTTCGGGTTGAGAGTCAGTTCGTTGTGATAACGATGGTTACGATAGAAATAATTAGAGCACAAAAGTCGCCTTCGAGTACTGTGGACAACGTTGTTTGGGGCGCTATCGCGGTGGTGTAGCACAAACCTTCTCATTGTATTTGCATGTGAATAAACAACGTACGCTGCGGATATGCACCTTCTTGCGTGCAGCGATAACGAAAGCCAATTTCTGAAGAAGGGAATGTATCCCGTATACAGTTTGAAGAAAATATCCACATGATATTTCTGAGCCTCCCAAACATCCCGAAACCTACTAATAAGACGTTTGGGACGACGAAGAAAAATGAATGCGTCGGGCAAAAAAAAAAAAAAAAAAACATTCATGTGATACAAGTCAGCAACAACGAAAGAAATAGAAGCCGAGCTGCTTTATTTCCTGCTGTGCGATGTGCTTGTATGGGTCCGCAGTTTGGTACGTAGCATTAGACTGCTGAGTCTTCGTAAAAGCACCTCAAAAATACTGCAGGGAAGCTTACGCATTTTGAATACTTAAGGGGGAACTCTGAGCGCTGATCCTCGCGAATAGGCTAGAAAAGACGAGCACCACACGATATTCTGACCGATGCTCTAAGAAAGATGTTCTCTATCTCTTCCTGTGTTGCAAACTTGAGGGGGATACAGCTTAAAATTATTCAGATGCGTCAGAAGCTGACAAAAGAACCGAATCACTAGAAATACGCTTTTTAATGCTCTACAGCAACAAAGCGGGCGATTTCTAGCACAGACACTGCTGCCCCTCACAAGCGGAGTGTAGCAGACGACAGCGGCGCGAGTCCCTAAGCCGACGTCAGAGCCAGGGGGCGCCACTCAAACATCTCACCGCCAATACAGAACCAAACCAAATTTGCTTTCAAGGTCGCTGGTCGCAACCAACGCCGTTAAGGTGTTTGTTGTGAATAAGGGCTGCAGCACATCCATAACGCTGTCATGGTGGAGCTTCTGTCGCTGGAGCAACTGGTAAAAACGTCCTAGAGATTGCTAATAAACTTTAAGAAATGCGCGGAAGGATTCAGGAGTACCCCCAAATTACAAGAGGTAGTAAACACAGCGGCATCGTCCCCTGGCATGTAGGATTGGTCCTGCAGACTTGCCACTTCGTTTTCAGTGCACACTTCCTTACCAAGTGCCTGCATGCAACATAGCAGGTTAATAAAATAAAAAAGCCCATTAACAACAGTACAAGCATCAACGGTAGGGGTATCCCAGAAGAAGGCTTCTGGTATTTTCGTTCCAAATAGGAACGTAAAAAAGTCCCCCGCATTTCCCCGAGGGGAAGAATGTGAAAGTGCGAATGCACGGTTGTCGGCCCGCTTGCGGCGCTTGCGCTCGGCACCCGCAGCCCACCGCCTCGCCGCCTTCTCTTCCATCTCTTCCATCGGGTTTGTAGTATCACGTGTACACCACGCAGTTATCAAGCCGCTATAACGCCGCTGAGTCGCCAACGCAACGCTGCTGACGACGTAGTTTGAATGCGTTAAAGATATAAGGAGCGTTCCTAACTCTGAAATCAGCGTGGCTAGGATCCTAGCTCGACGCCTCGAGATGGCCCTCCGAGGCGTGGTTGGTGAGCATCAAACCTGCGGGTTCAAAGGTCGCTCAATCAACACCAATTTACATCGGATGAGGGACCGCCTGCGAGGCTGCAGAGGTGGGCGTGATGCCTATTGCGGTACGCGCAACTGAATCTTCGAAAGGCCTTCGATCAAGTCGATCGGACATTTCTCTTCGCTCTACTTCAGCACTGCGGGATAGGGGAAACAATGATGAAATGGCTAGAAACGTGTTACGCAGACATCACAACAAGTGTGATGTTGGGGGGAGCACTCGGACCACCCATAGAGGTCAGCAGGTCGGTCCGCCAGGGATGTCCAATGCCTCCTGTCTTGTTCGCGATCTATCTGGAACCGCTCTGTCGAATGATCGCTACTTCCAATTCGATCAGGGGACTGGTCCTCGGGAATGAAGAACTCCGCGTGCTAGCATACGCGGACGACATCGCCGTCGTCTGCACATCACGAACCCAGGTGAGGCGAGGTCGCGGGAGCTCGCACGTCGCTTTCTGCCGCTTCTCTGGAGCGGAGCTAAAACTCCCCAAATCGGAGGGGTACTGGCTGGGTGGATGGAACTCAAGCCCCCCAGCTTCTGCGGCGCTCGCTGGAAGGATTCAATACACCGCTACCTGGGCGTGAACAGGCCCTAGGGGAGAGCCAACGCAGCCAGATGGCGACCTAGGCTAACGGCAGCGGAGGCCAAGTTGCAACCATGGAGAACACGCCACAATCGCCTTGGTCGCCAGAGCACACTCTGCAACGTCGTAGTGTACCCGGCTACCCTATACTCCGGCGCGAGTCCACCTCCATCGACAAGAAATCGGGGAACAAGTTGCACCGACAATGGGCGGCCTTCGTCTGGCGCTCCTCGTACGAGCCTATGAGACGCACAAATCTCTTTTGGGGACTAGATTGCCGGCGGCCCTAGGTCTGGTCCACGTGGAGATTAAGCTGACAGTCCAACGTTTTATATATTTCCGAGACCAGTCCGACCCTTTTTCTCCGTGGAGCACTCCAGTCAATCGGCTCTGCCCACATATCCAAAGTGGCAGGTCACAACTGTCCAACTGGCACACATGGCGCGCGAGCCGCCCCTTTCTATAGAGAAATCGCTGGCGCCATCACCCTACTGGAACAGCAGTTTTCATGGGACTACCTCCTAGCAGTTAAGTCCCGCCGGTATACCGCGACCTTCTCGCAAAGCTCCCTCCCCCACCCCTGTACCGACAGCCACCAGTCGAGGCGGCTAAGCGGGGCGTAACTAAAGCGAATCATGTTCCTGCCGATTCCGACTGGGACCGAAAAACTTTTTCTGCCGTTTCCACTTCGGGGTGCTACCGGTGGGATCACGACAGGAAGAACGTGGCTTCTTTCTGCCGCGCGGGTGCGGGCTGCTTCCTGTGCGGGAGGTTGGAGACGGCGGAGCATGTGTTCCTAGAATGCAACACTGCACGTTATTTCTGGGACGAGTGCAGTGTTTTTCTGGGCGTCCACTGGGACATTGACTGGGCAGGTCTACGTTACCTGGACGTACCGATAGAACACTCGGAGCTGTGCGAATGCATCATTACCCTTGGCCTACACGCACTGTGGCGTGCGCGAGTGGATGCGGTGGAGTGTACCCCCACCCCGAAGCCAGCGTGGAGGCATTTCGTCCACAAGATGGAGTGGACCGTCAGCGCGCTCGGGGCACCCGACTCAGACTCAGAACTAGGACAAGCCCTTGCGCGCTGCTGCCGTGCGACGGTAGCTTTAAAACAAAGGAGCTGGAAACGCTTTAAGTGGATATGAAGCCAGCAACAGGCTAGGCTGAAAGAAACACAACTCCCCCTTTTTCCTTTTTTACCCGTAAATGTGATCTCTATAGCGTATGAGTGTGATTTCTATTGAACAGCGTAACACGCCAGTCAGGAAAGTGGCATCAACAATGTAACAAAGGCAGCAGCATGTATAGTAGTGTGTCTTGCCCAGTACATATTTGCCCTGTGCCTTGCCCTGTACATATTTATGATGTAAATAAACCTGATTTTGTTTAAAAAAAAAAAAAGTGGCTTCCGTGGCTTAGTCGGTAGAGCGTCGCGCTGCGGCCGCAACGTCCTCGGATCGAACCGGCGGCCGCATGCTGTTATTTTTTTATATAGTGTAGTGGCCTGGCTGGCGCGCCGAGAGAGGGTGTTGCGAGCTGGAGAGTAGGCGAAGGGGGAGAGGAGGCGCTACGCGAGCGCCCTCACGCGTCGGAAATCCGGCGCCGTTGCTAGGCACGCTAGCTAGCTCCGTTGTTAGGCTGCGGACGGACGGACGGCGGTGGACGCGTGATTCAGGGTCGCTTAAGAAGTGCATTCGCACTTAAAAAACAGTAAACTTTTTGCAGCATAGAATGTGCGCCCCGCCGCTTTTGCTTCATGCGCAGAGTCAAGAAGGGGAAGGGAAGAACATTCCTGGTGCCTGTCCGTCAAATTAATCCTCTTTAACTCGAACTCTGCTATATCTCAAAATATCTTCTCGAACTTTTTCTCTCCGTGTGTTTTACCTCCCATAGGCGCTACGCATTTGCCCGCTTATCTCCAAACGTTGTTTCGGAGGACCACGGATGTCCTCGAAAATACTGGCAGGGAGGACAGAAGGTAAAGTCCGCTGCAGGCAGCTGATAAGGTCCCCGTTCGACTGATTACTCCCACTACTCACCGAACGCGACCGTGAAGTGCAAGTTTACGCGTACTACGCGTCCCCGTTACCGGAATTAATGCTGTCTGGCGCGTACATGATTAAAATAGCTGCGGACGACGCAGCTGATCATGCGGACGAGGAGGAGCCTCCAGAAGTGCCTACAACGGCGGAAACCACATACATGCTACGTCTGCTTTGTAACAAGGTAGAATGTAGCGGGTGGCGACCACCAATTCATGCGATGCGTTGAGAATTCTCGGGTACGCTTTTCTGGGATGCAGATGCGAACGCGAAACAGCCGAGCGCAACACAGTTCTTTCTTCTGCAATAATAAAAGTTTCTTTTTCCTGCGAATTATTTTGCCTTTATTACGAAATCTCCCCTGAGCAATAGTACCTTTGTTAGCAGCACTAGCTGTTATTTCAGGGACCTGGCTACAAATTTTCCGCATTTGACTTAACTCCGAACTCCGCGCTTATCTGAAAATTTTCAGCTAATTTTATGACTTTGAGTTAACGAGAGATTACTGTATATCAACAATTAACGTTTTCAGAAAGCGCATAAAAATGAGAAAGTATCGTTGGGGGGGGGGGGGGGGGGAGGTAATTTTATGGCGGGTCGTACTAGTTTAAAGTTTGCTCAAGCGGAGTCATAACGTTTCTGCGTCTACTTTCTAAATCAGCTGACCAAGAGACACAGGTTCGATTCCCGGCCACGGCAGCTGCTTTTGTGATGGAGGATAAAAGCGAAAAACGCCCGTGTCTTCGAGATTTCGGCGCACGTTTAAAGACCCCCAGGTGGTCAAAATTAATCCGGAGCCCTCCAGTACCGCTTGCCTCATCGCCTGTGTAGCGCCGGCGCGTTAGACCTGATAATCCAAAATAAATCAGCTTCGCAAGCGCAAACACCGCAGCGAGCAACGCAAATATTGCCGCGCGCAGGCTGGGAGCTAGTGCCGGGGAGCGCCGGCTGTTCAGTTGTTGGCGACAGCAGCGCCGCCGCTATACCCGTTTTATTTTCTGCGCGAAAGTCGACCCGGCGGAGCAATGGGAGAGGCCGCTGCTCGGGCCACTCTAAAACTTCTAGTACACTCTAGTAGCTACTCCATAGAAACTCTGGGCTCGCAGCCTTTTCGCTTCCTTTCTAATGGCGGCGCAGCGGGTGCACAGTGTTGCCAGAGTGGCTTGCTGCTTTTCCGCCAACGATTTGGACATTTTGCAAAGGGTCTATAGTGAAGGCATTGAGCAGCCCCACGTTTTTCCTGTCAACATCCGGAAAATAACCATAAAGGAGTGCAGGCGTTCGCTGAGGCGACGGATATGGGGGCCCCAAGATAGTGATCGCTCTAATGTCACTGTAAAAAATTTTCGGTTGTGAACATGCGGTTACCACCAGAGGATAGCTGGATACATCACGTTTCGTAAAGGTGACTGTGGCACACGATTCGGATAAAATTAGCAGCCTACAGGTGCTGAAGTACTTTTGAATTGCAAGAAGAGCTTTCTGCATTTTGGGTCATATACTTCTGCTGTTTTTCCTGAAGCCCAGAATGTCGTCAGCGTAAAGAGATATCTTAACACGTTGGGGTAGTCTTTTTGGGATGCGGATGAGGCAGATGCTAAACAGAATAGGACTTCGAAGGCCACCTTGAGGGACGCCCTGTGGGATCTCCTGCCGCCTTGCGTCACCTTCATTGGTGCTCATAGGCACGCTGGATCTGCAAGTAGCCACAAAGCCAAGTGTGCATCCCCCGTATTAGCCCTACAAACGTCTTTGATATTGGAATAGTTTCATGATTAACGCTGTCAAAAGCCACCTTCATCTCAAGGAAGACAGCTACTGTGATATTTTTTGCACCCTTTTACCGATGAATCTCCCTCGCCAAAGCAATGACAGTGTCGATGCTACGTCTGCCTGCTTTAAACTTTGACATCTCCAGGGAATACACTTCCCAGTCCTCGAAATCCCAGACGAGTCGCAGTAGCACCATTTTCTTCACCTTCCCTATACAGCTTATTAAATGAATATGGCGGTAAGAGTTGATGAGCGTTGTTTGTACATTACACCATCGGCGCCTGGCGAAGGCAGGTCAACGGAATCTAACGCTGTAATTAGCTCATTGACATTGAATACGTCATCCATGAGTATAGCATTCGTAGTGGAGAACCAGTTAGTCAGAACATCTCAAATCACTGCGGAGCTCCGGGTAGCTGTAACGTTGGCGCAAAATTCTTCAGCTATGTACAGTTCACTGACGCCATGCTGGAGAGCCATACTAAGAAGGACGGATGAGCTAGACTCTGTGTTGCTCTCAGGATACGAAAAACTTGCCAAATGCGAGTCAGGGGTGTACGGGGATCAAGCTTGGGACAAAATTCTGTCCAACGCTGTCTTGCGAGCTTCTTCATGTACTTCGGAATGCGCTTCTGGGCATTACTTAAAGCCCGAATGTCATCTGGTGATAACGTTCAATACACGGGCTGCCCGGCCAGCCCGTGTATTTCACCGCGCTAAACCCGACCGCAGCCTTGATTCCACCCTTACAGAGTTGACCACTGACTTTTTGCCTACTAAATTTGGCGGCAGTAACGGGTATTCACCTGGCAATCGTTAACAATTCAATCATGGCAGCCTCCGTTGCAGTGAATGCGCAAACGCGCAGGGACTACTTTTGTGTGACAAAACGTTGTGCGGTTTTTCATGGGGTGGGCAGCCAACTTTTGTACCATGCTAACGCGTCAGATGCAGATGCAACTTAGAAGGGTAGCGGGGTAGAGTCTAGCGTGAACTTCTTACGCTCGTAGGTAGCTTTTGCGGATGCGTCAGGGCGCAGAACGGCTAGAAGGAGGAAAGAAATCTTGGGTCACGTGATCAAAACGTGACTGTCCCTTGGAGCTCCTAGGGACAACAACGAAACATTTCCCTGGGTCCCCGAGTGTACGCTTTGCGCCGTCAATATCCAGCGTGTCAATTTGTATGATGTTTTGTTGATTGCCACCTAAGTATTACCGAAGGATGCTGCAGCTGCGTGAATATACCGTGAATGTCAGAATTGATGCGAGCTCCCTGTCCGATGAGGTGTAATTACGCAATTTCAAGAGAGATTTGCAGCAAGGGCTCAGTCATCGGCTCTGCGTAGCTCAGCCATGCCGGTCTCTGGCGTTTGCTGTCACAGACGCCAAAGAGCAGGAAAAAGGATATCTATGAGCATATTTTCCCAGCAATGTTAGTAACATCATTATTTTATGTTGTAGTTTTTGTGTTTATACCACTGTACTCTGTAGTTATAAGCTGCGTAAATTCTTTTTGTTTGCGTGGCCGCCTCGGCCTCCTCGCCGTCTCTCGTTCCCGATCGTATTATGATACTTTTTGTACAGTCTTGAATTCAAAGTTAGCGTGCGCTGCATACTTGGACGAGGAACAGAGACAGTGGAAAAAGACAAACCAGACGTCGGTGTGCAAACCAAGACCTGCTTCATGTATCCAGCGCGTGGTTTGTCTTTTACCACTGACTCTGTTTCTCGTTCAAGTGTGCAGTACACGCTTAAATCAAATTACGATGCTATGTCCCCGCACACTCTGGCCGCAATTTCAAGCGTTTCATTGTTCCTTTTCTGTAAGAGCCCGTAGCATTGCTCAAGGCTTATCGAACCGGTGGCGTGTACTCCCCGAAGCGCAGTCCTCGGTGTGCGAGGTTCAGTAAGTACGTGTGTTTGATAGCGTTAATCTCGCAAGTATGTCGTGTGCACGCGTCACTACCTAGTTCTTCGTGCAGTCAAGTTGCATTACGGCGTGGGAGTATAAATGGGAAACGTCGCTTCGCTGTGCTGAGAGCGTAAGAATATCATGACCAAAAAAAGCCGTGAAATTGTCAGCCAAAACAGAAAAAAGAGAGAGAAAGAGAGAGATGATACAACAAATGGCGGCGCCGAATAAGAGCTTCCGAGGGGCTGTTGAGGTTACGCGGCATTTGGGCACGTTATGAGGAGGCACCAGGAGCAACTGTCAGTTAAGTGCACATTCAGGGTGAAGGGAAAAAGCCGCATATGGGACAAATAGTATGTGCTCCTGCTCTTGTAGAGTGATAGGCGATTTGCTGGCACACATATTACAATGTTCATTGATAAAGAAGGCCTCAACCAGTTCTATAACAATCTGATCAGTATGCCTGTACAACACCACAGTCTCATCAAACAAAGGGTGGCACCCACACTTCTTATAATGCTCAGGACAATTTGCACTCGTTGAATTCGTTATCGTGGACACATGCTCTCTCAGATGGACGTTTAGACAGCGTCCTGTCTGGTCCACATACACAGACTTACAGGAGAATTTCATCTTGTAAACCATGCCAACAGTACGACGAACTCAAGGCTGCGCATGGTTAACACCGCCTCGTTCCTCCCTTTCCTTGGCCGTTCCTTGTTATACGGCAGAGATTGCCCACTTCTGCTTTAGCAGAAAACAACACACAGGACGATGTTCTGTGTTCTTTTTCCTATAGTGGGTTGTCCTGTGTGGTCTTATTCCATTTCGCCGTCTTCTACGCATTTTGTTTTTCGAAGATGTATTACAAGCTCACCCAGCTTCGATTTGTGCTGACACAGCATTCAATCCTGTTCCTGCATCGTCTGCATAGGTGGGTGCCTACCAGCTCTTACGAATGAGCCCGCCGCTGTGCTTCCTCCAATACTCCTCGGCTCTGCGGCGGGGCCTCCACTACGTGCGCCTTTCAAGCAGGCCCTCCCTGTCAGTGGCTCACGCTTGCAGCCGACGATTCTAACGCGTCGCTACACGTCTGGATCACAGGCGCCTCGCTGTCGGCGCGATCAAACTTGGATGGCGTGCCGACGCAACACGCAGTGACCTGTCCCAAGGACACGGAGGCCCCGCGTCCGCTGCGGAGTCCTCCTCTCTCCCCTGTCTCAGACTCAGCGTGCGCCGCTACTACCGACTGCTCACGAACTCTGGAAAGAGTGTTGTGCGTGTCTGTTCCGTTCGTGACGTGTGCACAATCTAGAGGGAACGCTTGTTTTGACCGTTGGCGCTTTAGATATAAATAGGACCCCTCCCCCCGCCCCCCGAGCACTGTAGTTCATTCCTGTTTGAGCAGTGAATCAATGCTGTCACTCTGCTCGAGTCCTGTAATGTAACCTCGCCCTTCGGGGCATTGTTCTTTGGCTTCGGCTCATCTCTCGCTATGAAGTAAACAGTTACGTTTGCCTACGGCTTCTGGACTTCTTCACGGCTGCAACATTGACTGGCCGCTCGCTTCAAACCACGCTACCAAACGTATGTCGGAGGCGACGGAGCTCGGCTCGGGTCGGCCTTCCCGTACGCAGCAACGGGTTGTCAGCGGTGGGTTGACAACGTCGCAACACAGCCCAGGAATTATACAGTGGAACATTAGATAATCGACCACAGAGTAAATAATTATTAGGAGCCTTGTTCATTCCTCGTGTCAGTTCGGCTTCGACAAAGCGAACACCGAGGCGGCCGCTATGAGAGAACGGCAGTCTTGATGTCACTATTCTCGTTGCATCATGGTCAGGCTGGACGCGCGTGCTATAGAGTGAGCGAACACGCTGTTGCGACCGAGTGGGGTCACTCGATCCGAGCTCCGTGGCCTCCGACATACGAGTGGGTAGCGTGTAGATGCGAGCGTCAGCCGCTGTTTGCAGCCGTGAAGAAGTCCAGAAGCCGTAGGCTAACGTAACTGTTTACTTCATAGCGAGAGGTGAGCCGAAGCCAAAGAACAATGCCCCGACGGGCGAGGTTACAATACAGGACTCGAGCAGAGTGACAGCATGGATTCGCTGCTCAAACAAGAATGGGTTACAGCGCTTGGGCGGCTCTATTTATACCCAAAAGCGGTAACGGTCAAAACGCCAACAAGCGGCAACACGCCACGAACGTCACAGACACACACAACGCTCTTTCCAGAGTTCGTGAGTCGCCGGTAGCCTCGGCGCACGTTGAGTCCGAGAGAGGGGAGAGAGGAGGACTCCGCTGAGATCGCGAGGCCTATGTGTCCTTGAAGAGCGTTGAGACGAGCCTCGCCGGCAGCCGCCGAAGTTTTGAAATGCGCCGAAAGCGAAGCGTCTGACCCGAGCTTGTTGAGACGTGAAAGTATGATTCACCGACTTGGTGGCGCCTGACGGCTGAAAGGCGCACGCAGTGGCTTCGCCGCACAGCCGAGGAGTGATGTGGGAAAGTACGCGGCGCTGGCCGATTCGTAACAACGCCCAGGCTGGCTTGCGCACGCCTGGGCTGCACGATATTAGTCTCAAAACTGTGACATGACACATAAGGCAGTGCAGCGTGGACCATAAGCAGCCAGTGTGTTGGTTAAGTCACTGGAGCCCTGATATAGGCAGTTTGGGGCGAACTGCATGGTGAGTCACTCCTCGTGTCTTGCTTATGCCAGTGTTACAAGGGTATTCATTCTGAGCTTTCTGATGCATGCAAAGATTACAATTGATTTAAAATATGTTACACTGAACGGTTGCTATTAAAATCTTTGTGCACAAATTAAAATTTTTGCATAGTTATCTCAGCTTTGATATTTCGGGTCAGTACTATGGTAAGTAGAGCCTAATCACGTTATGAACGTTTAATAGCGGTGCTACTCCTTAAGGTATTTTTAGATGTTTTAAGCTGACGTTTTGAGTTTGGAGTTAAGAGAGGCCGTAACATTCTGGCTGCCAGTGTCTGGCCATCAGTATTTTTAAGTCGTTCTTCAAAACATTTTTTGCTCTGCACTTCCCTGGAATGTTGAGGACACCTAACTGAACTTAGTCGTGATTAAGGTATTATCATGCAAAGGTCAGCGATCATCCTTGCACTCGCCTGGCAGCGGATCATCCTTACATCTGAAAGGGTTTTGTTTTGCCACTTCGGACCACCATAGAACTTGCTGCCCTCATAGGAGTGCCTTGGGAGTGCTCTCCAGCCAATAGGTGTCACAGGGATGAGAGTAAGAACTTTAAAATAGTGTTAAACAAAAACCACTATACAGTAGCTTTCTTTTTGAACGTGTTAACATGTCGACCAACCTCATGGCGACTTTAAGATGTGACTTGTTTGTAGAGGGGCGAAATCAGAAAAATAGAGACGATCAAGTAAGTCATTGTTGCACAACCGCTTCTGCGACACCCAAGTTAAGCTGCCTGCAGTTTACGTGCAAACAAAATTGTATGTAAGATGTTTGCAGTTTTATTGCCTGGTTTAAAGAGACTGGTATACAAAATTTTGAGGAAAGCTAGAGTTGGCATGTTTTTGTTTGTATTAGGGTTTTTTGTGAAAATGTGCCATTTTATTATTTATTTTGTAATTTTTAACTGCAACAGGAACGTTAATTTGTAGATTCAGTTTTTATGTGCTTGGTGTTGTTATGATTTCTTATGGCCCCTCGGTAATTAATGAGGGGTGTGGTACCTGAGCAGATTAAGGGAAGAATAACAACATAAGAGAATTCTGCCACGCGCGTACAAGATCGAAAATTAAAAGAAAAAGATACAGCAGAAACATCAGTGTCCTTAGAGCATACTAAAAACGTACACGCAAGGAACACAATAATGGTGTACTGTGTTTAAGCTATTCGGTCATTTGAATTGTGAATGGAAGGCTCCTAAGAAAATATATGCAGTGCTTGGCCAGTTTTCAAGATGGATTTTTTTTTTACTTTTCAGTGACAGAGGTCTCAACAAGCATCTGGATGCGCCTACTACGTTTGTGCTGGGCACTTCTGATACCTGTCATCTATGGCTGTGAAGCTGGGAATAAATAAAACTCAAAACTGTCTCCTGCGTTTAGACAGACTAGATTTCTGACAGACTAGATTTCCGGCCGAAACCGCAAACATTTCGGGCAAAACCACCTTCAGGAGGGGTGGTCCTGATAACCTTGGAGGCAGTGGGTGGAAGTAGGAGCGTATATATGTCGGTATGTTTCCTTTAGTAAGGCGTTGTGGAGTTGGTGCTGGGTGTGTGGGTTAGTCGAAGATAACGGAGGTGGCAGAACGGCCGATTTACGAGTAAACTGTTGATGAGAAGTAGTCGGTCAGTTTCTGCCGTTGGATTCACAAACACTGGGCTTGACGGTTGTAGCTGCTGGTGCGCAGTTCTAGAGCCGCCGCTGCTGCTCACCGACTGACCACACTGAACCCATTGCACCGCTCAACCGATCCACAGAAATTTTTATTCCGAAATTCTTCACCAATTCCCCACATGCACCTGGAACTATCCGCAAGTGGAAAACTTTATAATGACACCGAAATGTCCCTACTGCCGGCTACTCACCCCTGCAGATCTCCAAGACCTCACTTGGTTGTTCCCCAGATTCACGTGACGTAGAAACATACCGCCCTCACACCTCAGATACCAACATCTTTATCGACCCTATCAACAAGCATCTACTTGCAATAGCTGAGTTCGCACTAACGGGCAGTCTCATACGCGCAACGTACAGCCCTACTGCCTAATAAGCTTTTCTGGCCGTGCATTCCAACTACCTAAGGCCTTAAAACAGCAATGAACCATACTCAAGACCTCTTACAATCACCCCCAACAAAGTGAACTCAACCTACCCATCCTATCTCCTGCCTTTCTCACGTGGCCCATGGGACCCCCTTTTTTGTCAATAGATACCTTCAAATCATCAGCACCACTGTTTTTATTCTTCAACGTCATAATCTATCCCTCCAGATATTTTTGATTCCTGGCCTCTTGAAGGCGTCATCAAGATCCGTTCCAAGAATGGGCACTGGAAAGCCAGGTGTCAGAATGAAACGCAAACCGGAAACGAAAAACAAAACAAAAAAGCGATAGTTTTAGTCGGAACGAAAACGAAAACGTAACAATCTTTATTATTTTGTTCGGGAGCGGAACTGAAAAAAATTCGTTTCGGTTTTCGGTTTGAGTGGCAATTTTAGGTAGTTCAGGATTCATTTCCATTTCCATTCAGCGAGACGGGAAATTGCCGTCAATGGGCTACGCGAAGTCGTCTTTCGTCTCTCGGGCACCCACTTTCCTTCAAAGGCTTGCTGACTGCTTCCATACTCTGTTTGTGCCGATAGGCGCAGAGCTGAACTCCACGCGTGATTTATGTGGGCATCTGTCTGCGATGCAGACGTCGCGTGGTTAGTTTAGTAAAACGCCCACATTATCACTACGGCATTGTTTAGGTGTTGTGATGCATGAATAAACACGAATATTCTAAAACACTACATACGAACAAGGAGTAAAGATACAATGTTTGCGTGAACAACAGTATACACCACTAGCAGCGCAAACAGATTACAGCCACACACTCAATGCAAACAGCTACAAGCCATGTTACAGTTGTACTCAAGTGCTGCCAGAGCGCAGCGCAAAACATTTCATAAAGAGCGGAAGCAACAGTGTAGGGGCAGGGCTTTCTTATCTCTAATATTGTATATAAAAATACGCTTCCAATGCGGATGTGCGCCATAAATATGCTCCAATTTTTGTGCTGCTATACCTTCGTCTGGATATATACGGGGTCGGGGAGGGATGTAATGCTGAAGGTACTGAAGTCAATCAATTGATACGTACTCTCATAAAATCTAAGATTAAAAACAGGAGTTTTACAGTGGTACATGATAGAGAAAGTTTTAAACTTCTGACAATAACATCACAACTATACGAGTTTTCCGAAAATTACATTTTTCAAAAAACTATTAAGCATTCCTTCATATTTGTTAACGTGATTTCATAATTCTAAATCTTTTTAACCATTCCATACATCTCAATGTTTCTCGCGCAAACACGAACCGTTATGAACAGTTACGAACTACTATTTGTTTCGTTCCGGAGCTAAAACGGAATGGAACCTTTTATTTATGAAACGAAACAGAAACCGGAACGAAAGAAATTGGCTCCAGCCCACGATGTGAAGGTGGTTGGAAAGCAAAGCTTTAAACGACACCTACGACACTCACAACTGTCCATGCGACATCACTTGAATTCACACACGTGGATGTACAAAGAGTGAAACCAGAGATTCTGCCAGCCGTTACCTGGGATTCGCGGGGGCGGCGTCCCGAAGGCAGCAGCAGCGTCGGCCACGGCCTGGCTAGAGCGGCGGACGCCGCCGCTGTAGCCCGGCCGTGATTCGGCGGAAAGAAAATGGACAGGAGTGTCTTTCGAAGGGTGAGACAGCGGAACCTAGCCATCCTGATGTGTAACGCTCGGGGCTGCACCACCGCAAGACACAAACGCAGACACCGAAACAATTCGGCATGTGAGCTAGCGCAGACACCGAAACAATTCCGCATGTGAGCTTAGTTATTTCCTTTTATACCGATTTAAACTAGTTAGTATAGTAAGTTTGATCATTGCGAGAAAGCTGAGGGAACTTTTATAATCGCTATTTATCAGAACCAGTCGCTCCTTTCGCCTTTTGTAATACCTATTGAAACACAGCCGAATTAGTTTCCACCAATTTAGTAAACAGAGTCCCATTCATGACAAGCAGTGCGCAAAAGGTAGTGTTTCTCTAGCGGCCAGATGTCTGTATGTGGTTTATACATTTTGTTGTCCCGCCCTGCAAACTAATCCTTAATGTTTGCCGTACGACTACTTAATACCGTCGGGTCCGGGTTACACAGGAGGTGCTGTCGAACATGTTAATCAAGCCGTGCGAAAGAAACGCGCAATGGACGCGAAGAAACAGGCCCAAAACAACCGTCGATAAAGCAGACGACAAAGCCGTCCCGCCGACGAGCCCGCCGGTGCGAGCAGCCACCTGCGCGCGCAGAACGCTGGGTAACCATTCGCCGCACCATCTACACTGTGCTCCGTGAGTGAAACCGCACTCCCAGCGGCACTGGGAGTTTCTTGTCTTGCACGCCACGAAGGAACCGTTGACTGGTAAAGGTAGAAAGCGCGCCTTGCTTTGAAACATTTCGTTCCGACATCCTGCTTGAAAGAAGCTGATATTCTGTTCTTGCCTTTGGATTTTTAGACTGGCGTCCTAGGTGCTTGTTTAAGCGAGTTGTCGTTTGACAACTCGATCGCTTAGCTTTTCCCTTAAATGCCTCCCCCGCGGGAGCTCAGGTGAAGTGGGAGATGCAGGTTGCAACTGCAGCCAACTTGCTGCAAGCATTAGGAATAAAAACGATTTGACATAAGCAAACATTTATTTGAAATACAATGAAGTGGAAGAGCTAGTGCAATCGCTCACAAAAAAAAATGCGCGGGCAATCGCTATTTCTCCCTCATGCGAACTTTATGCGCAGCGCAGAAATCGGTCTTCTCGGTCACGGCGCATATCTGCGTCTCGGAAAGTTATCCCGTAAGGAGCAAACGCACGGCGCGCCATGCGCTCCTCTGCCGCTATCTTGCAGTGCGTCGCAGCCTCCGGCAAGCATGCTGTTGCAAATCGTGTTTGAACTAGCGTACGGAGCATCTTCTAGGGAAAGTGCTGGGGTAGGGCGCTCCTTGTAGGTCATGCTTAGAGTTCCTGTATATAGCTCCCGCAGGGAGCTGCGGGAGCTATATACAGGAACTCTAGTCATGCTGCTCCTTGACGGCGACGCATGACGAAACTGTGACGGGGAGGCAGTGAGAGAGATGACGCCGTCGCCGCGCGTGCAGCCCTCCCCCTTCACATCTTGACCAGACGCTCTTTTCCGTTTTGTTTGCCTTCTCTCCTTCGTTCGCTAAATCGGTTACGCCATGGTTACGCGGACGCCGACGGGTGCCTTATGCAAAAGTGCCGCCATCTACTGGAAGAAAAACGAAACGAGCACGCGACGCCATGTTGGGGGATGGCGGTCGCGGGACTGCTTGGTACGGGCATAGAGTTTCTCAAGTGAGAAACTCTATGGTACGGAGCGTGTGAGGGGCTTTCTCGGCTTGGCGAGCCTTTTATATGCGACCGCATCTCATTCACCCGCCTTGTCCCTGCATCCGGCGTCGTCAGCGTCCGCCCCTCCCCCATTCTCCTCGCCGTGCCGGCTGCGCTCTCCGCCGCTCACCCCCTCTCCTCTCCGATAGCGAACACTCTCTCGCGAGAGGCATTGGATTGGATTCGATTGGATTGGCTTGGATTGGATTGGATTGGATTTTATTGGATTGGATTTGGATTGGATTGGATTGGATTGGATTGGATTAAAGTGGATTGTGTTGAATTGTGTTGCGTCATAGCCGCGGCAGACGCACTGGCGCCGACGCGTCCCCTCACCGTTATGCGCGCTATAAAACGCGGTGCCTGCGCCGCTCCGCTCCATCGTTCCAGCGCCGTTCCTCCGCTGTCCAACGCTGCAACGTGAACCCCCTATGCGTCGCATCTACACAGGGGTTCCCGCGAGGGGAGGTGGGAGTTCTTTATTATATTCCGATTTAAGCGCAGCAAAATGAGCGACGAGTGATCTGTGGACCTCCCTCTGTTGTCCACATTTGCGGGCGACTTCGTAAATACGCATTATGCATCAAAAAAGCAGTCAGGGAGGCACCGGCAGGGAAGCTGTTGGAGGCTGTCGCATTTCTTCTTCTTTTTTTAAAGACGATAGCTTTCTTGGGCTACTTAAACCCAGAAATTTTGGTCTGTCTGTATGTCTGTGTGTCTGTATGTCTGTCCGTCTGTCTGTCTGTGACTCGATTCAGCCACCCGGCCAAAGCAAAACAATGCCTGCGCAATAGTCTTATATAGTCACAGCTAAATCTACCCGTCTTGGTCCGGTGTAATGTTCATACTTGTCAACATTGTTGAAGAAGAACAAGACATTACGCAAATATGAGACAACAAATTAATACAGAAGTGATATTTGCAGTGTTCCTTTATAAAAATTCAAATATGCTTGAGTTTTGTTTAAAAAATACTTCATCAACTGCAGAAAAAGAATTCACTCCGCCGTCGCCTGCTGTCACCAGCGCCACTATAGCTTCTGGCGCCATTTTAAGAAATCAACCGGCAACAGTTACGCAAGGTTCCACTAGATAGGTTCCACGTTCTGCTTGCAACGCACGTGGAGTAGGGAAACGCGGTTCTATAAACGCTGAAGTAGGGCGCTTCGATTAACGCGCGTCTTCGCCGTACGGCAGCGTTCGCATCGAGACACCCGGTTTGGAGCAGTGGAACGCGGAAAATTTAAAATGATTTAAGCAAACCTTTGGTGTATTTACCTTGGGAGGAGCGCGACGCAAGAGGAACAACATGAGATGTGAGCGGTGAAGCGAAGGGAGGAATTTACTTGGCAAAAGTCGATAAAGACTATCGTCTTTTGACGACATTTGCAACGAAAGGAGCAGATACGCGGCCAATTTTTTTTTTTTTTTTTTTTGCTTTGAAAGTACGTCTGTGTCGGTTCGCATCCTGTGGGTTTCTCAGGAGGTCATTCCTGAAACGCTTCGAAATTTGCGGGCTGTCCTGGGGTTGAAATGGGGGAGTGGGGGGGGGGCACTCGCGACATAGCTATACGCTAAGGATCCTCTGGGACGCAGAGGAAACCTGCAAACAAAAAAAAACACTTAGAAAATAAATTACATACCTGGCATTTTTTAACAGCGGAGCTGTTGTAGATGGCCGTAATGTGTAGCGCACGTGTGTAGCGTGTAACGTGTTAAACATTGTCAATAAATTACCAATAAATTGCCAATGAATAATTAAATTGCCAATAAATTGCCGAGACCTGGTGAGCGCGTGCCTCGCGGCGACCGCTTAGCGTCCTTTGTTTGCACCGTGGACAACAAAACTGGGTGCACACTACCGGTTAGGAAATTCCGCTTGAAAAATTTGATCTTGGGAAAATAGGCTACGGTCGAACAGCAGGCGACGAGCGGTAAATGACCGATACATGGGTTACTATGTACGTTACTTGCGCTACTCATGGCGCTACGTGAAGGTTGCAACTCTCGCTGATCCCTTATTTCCTGTAACCTTTGGCAAACAAAAGAATGCGTAGTACTTCCATAAAAGCCTACCGAACATCCACAATAAAAAGAAAATGCGGGCGCGCAAAGCACGTACGGCAGACTCAAAACTCTACCCGCACAACAGTACGAGCTGACCGATGCAGTGCGCCGTAGAATGCGTAGTACTTCCATAAAAGCCTACGGAACGTCCAGCAGGGAGGAGTGCTCCTTGGCAAATACAGTGCTTGAAAACAGCTCACTTTCGGACCTTTTTAGTCCTGCACATATTATTCGTTTCCTGACTATGCATGCGATATAGCTATGATATTACTGCGCGAAGGGAAGTCGACACCCACAAGCGACTTCACGCAGGGCTGGAGTCACGCTTCCGTTGAGAAATAAAAAAAAAAGGTGTGTACGCTATTTCCGTGGTCGTCCTCGTATCATCTTTGAACACAGCAAGTTACACGGCAGTATTTGGGCATCTTGGATAACGATAAATGCCGACGTGCTAACCCCGGGCTGTCATGTATACAGCAGTATCCGGACCCGGGAATCCCCCAACATGACGAAACCGCACGCGGTTCCCGCAAGAGGACGCCAGTTTTAAATGCAGAGCATTTAAGTAACTCACGATGTCACCCGCGTTGGCGTCCGTAGTCCGCATCGCTCCCCGTCGGTCTGGCATTGGATTGGATTCGATTGGATTGGATTGGATTGGATTGGATTGGATTGGATTGGATTGGCTTGGCTTGGATTGGATTGGTTTGGATTTGGATTGGATTGGATTAAAGTGGATTGTGTTGGATTGTGTTGCGTCATAGCCGCGCCACGTTGCGTCATAGCCGCTCCACGTTGCGTCATAGCCGCGGCAGGGGGTTCACGGCACGTTTCACCATCGACTTCATCGACAATGTCTACGCGGGAAGAGAAGGCGGCGCGGCGGCGTGCTGCGGATGCTGAGCGCAAGCGCCGCAAGCGAGCCGCCGACGCCGAACTTCGCCAGCGAGAAGCCGCAGCCATTCGTGAACGTCGGGCGGCGATGCGGGAGGGAAAAACAAGCACAAAAGAACAGAACTCCTGCTGGCGCAGTTTCCGGCAGGGGGCGCGGCGAGCACTGCGAAGGCGGGAAATTTGAAATGCGTCGGGTGGTAGCAGTGAGCGGATAACGGCGCTACAGCCCATTATGGCGAATCAGTGCTCTGGCATTTCTCAACAGTTTTCACGTAGAGTGGAACGGCTGTAACTTTTTTGCATTATGTACCGGGCGCCGAGGCTGCCCCCTAAAACAGTTCGCGAAATCAACAATTTCGTGGAAAAGTTTTCCTGACACTCACCTTTACCACCGCAACATTAAAAATTTGTCTTGATTTTTTAAAGCAAGAATGAGTGCAAATTAAGCAATGAAACATTGAAAGAAGGATTTATGTAAGGGCGTACCATCAGTTGCCCAATGCACTATCGTTGCTTATTTTAACGTAAAACAACTTAAGATTTCTTTTGTTAAAACAAGTAAGGTACACTGTTGTGCAACTGATGGTATGCTCTTCAGTAAAAAAGAACGGCCCACCCACCGCTATCTATAAACGTTGCCCACCGGGGTGGCTCAGTGGCTAGGGCGTTGCGCTGCTGAGCACGAGGTCGCGGGTTCGATTCCCGGCCGCGGCGGCCGCTTTTCTGGTGGAGGCGAAAAGCAAAAACGCCCGTGTGTACGAGATTTCGGCGCACGTTAAAGATTCCCAGGTGGCCAAAATTAATCCGGAGCCCTACACTACGGCGCGCCTCATCGCCTGCGTTGCGTCGGCGCGTTAAACCCTACAATAAATAAATAAATAAATAAATAAATAAATAAATAAATAAATAAAAATAAATAAATAAATAAATAAATAAATAAAAAAAACGGCTCAACCTAGGGATCCAGAACACAATAAAAGTGCGCTGAAATCTGCGCACGCAAACATCGGCAATTAGAGCAGGCAACGAGTGCGAAATGTTGCCCAAAAATAGGCGCTATTAAAACCACGACTATAGAGGCGCAGTTGCAGTGCCGCGGAAGGTAGACAGCTGGGAACATTAAAGACGGTCTGCAAAGCATCATGAGCATCAAAACGCCATATGAACTATCTGAGGTGCATGGCGTTGGCAAATGTTACTGGATGAAATGCATGAAGCAAATTGTAAGCTTTTTGACCTCTAACGAAGCTAAAGAGTCGAAAAAGATTTTTGAAATTACATCCATAACGCGCCGATAAGGCTTAACCACATGCGAAACTGCTGGCTGTAGATACTTCAAATTTTAGAGGCACATTCCTGTTATGGTGTAGGAGCTCAATATTGCAGAAAGTTTCAAAACGTACCCACTGAGGAAGTGAGAAGCGCTAAAAGAGTGTTCCACAAATTTTTGTTTATATCGTTGAGATATCGACAAGTTTTTGTTGGCATATAAGTAACCAATACTAATTGTAGAAACTGTTTTACAAGATTTCTTCTTAATAGCCATGTATTATGGAGAATACCGGTTTTGGGGGAATTATGTGTTTTTATTCTCAACAACTATTAAGCCAGTTGATATATCTAATTCAGTCCTCGTTACTAAAATTGTCTAAAAACCAATTTCATGCTTTTCTCCGATCAACCGAGAGCATGATTTTAAACATTACACCTCTCTCGAAGTGGAGTTTTTTCCTGCGTAGCATAGCGCTCGCCATCTTCGGGAATTTCTGCGACCACACGCACCCCGTTTGAGCTATGTTATTTATTATAAAATTCTGACTGAATGGTATCCTTTAGACCTACCAGATGATACTTCTCATGGCTAAGCACTTCTTTGAGCACCCCATCTTAGTGGAATGTGTTTCGGGATAGTATGAATAAAGCACGTGTTCAAGCCGTTTGCCACAACCACACGTCTCCGGGAGGAGCCTACAACAAGCAGGAGTTCCTAATCATCGTCTAAGACTCCATGGGGAACTAACTAATTACGGTGATTAAGAGATGACTCAACAATGGTTATACCCATTCGTGCCATTAGTATAGTTGCCCACCGCATGCGTCGCCAGGTACTACCGCTAGTTACCTCACAGCACTTCCATGTGTAACGGCGTGAAGCAGCTGCGCACAAGAAAATGCGCATGTGTTTGCCGCAAATAGATCCAACTCATATCTACGCTTCGCAGCAGAGCGGTGGCATCGCACGCAACAGCTAACGCGAAATATAAAGACGGCTCAGGAGCTTACAGTCCTCCCCGGCATTGCCGCTGCGACCGCGCCCTAGAGCAGTGCTTTTGGAGCCAGCACTCATACTTCGGAACCGAGGCTCCGCAAAGCATGCGCAGGCTTTGACGTATACAGGCTCCCCCTCATTGCACTTCTCTCCCTGTAGGAGATTACAAGAAGGCTTGACGAACAGCTGCTAAATGCAAAATGCGTTTTCAAGGCGAAGTTTCTGAAGTGATATAATCGTCGCAATTATTGAGCTCTGGAAGGCGCCTATCTAAAATGCGTTCAAGGGGGTAAATCCTTAAATAGGCCGGTATTTCGTCGTGCCGGTTGGGTAAAAATCAAGACACGCTGTCCACTTTTAGGGCTATGAAACGCTTTTTAGACCCCAGTAAAACTTGGCAAAAGCTTTCACTCACTGCGGTACGTTAGATAAGTCTGTGCTGATAAGAACTACGAAAGAACAGCAGCGGCACGTCATTCCTAAGCTGTTTCTACTATTATAGATGTGCGCGCAATTTAAAAAGAGACGACTTACGGTTGCTCATCTCCTGCGTGGACTAGTCGAAGCCACGGTTCAATACGCCGCTTAAGTGAGGCCACTTGCTCCGTGGGTGGGGCAGCTGCAGAGTAATGGCGGCCGCGATAGTCGGATAAGACAAGGGTCAACCCGGAACTTCCGCTGAAAACGACGATAGGCCAACCCATCAAATGTAGCGCCAAGAGTTACGACACGTGTACGCTGCGCTTATGCAAGGCGAAGCAAATGGCTGCAAAACGACGGAAAAGACGCCCACTGTTTCGAGCGAGTTTTATACCTCTGCTATTATCCGGCTGGCTTAACCTTTTCGAGACAATCTAGAGCCGCTTTTGTGAACGTCGTTTACAAATATCTGGTTTCAAATAGGTGTTGTACCTTAATCCGCTTTTGTAAACGTCGTTGCTCGGTTTGGTCGGGATTGCACACCTTAATGAACAAACTTGTATTTTGTCTACATGGCCCTATTAAGAATTTTGATGGCGTAGGTTGATATGTGGCGCAGCTGGTTGTTGCGACTTGCAATTCCGTGATGACTGTGCGTATTCGCAGTTTGGTGTGGCTGCTAGGGCGATGGCAATTTCTTCTGCAGTGTTTGTAGATGTGGTGCATATTGTGGCGGTTGTGAGTTGGGTTCCCTGGTGGTCCATCACTGTGACTGCAGGGGCGGGTTTGCAGGTGTAGCATGCGGCGTTCATGTAGCACTTCGCAGGGTTCCCTACTATGAGATAAGTAACCACTTTGACCCATGCTTTGCGGCGTGCTTTGTTGTAATGGGATGCATATTTCAAAATATGGGATCTGCACAAATGGGTTGACGCATGTGGATGGGGACATGTTGTAGCTGTTCTGGGGCGGTACTGGATATCCAAGGCGTGCAAGGGTGTCTCGTCTAGGTAGCTGAGGCGGGTGGTTGTGGGAGTGCTGATATGCTTTGTGCAATTCTTCTAAGGCTGTACTCCCAATTGGTCCAATTCGCTTGTGGGTATTGAGAGAGCATTATTCGGTGTGTGAAAATATTGATTTCGCCCACCACCATATTTGGTGCACGTTTGTGCTTCCGTTATCAGCCTATCCGTTGAGCCTACACAGCCGTTATCAGTTGAGCCTACACAGCCACAAAGTTTAACCGTAGTGGAACACCGCACCAAATGTGGCAGTAGGCCAAATTATTCACCTTTTTCATTGCATTCGTCCTGCAAGAAGTCGCTTCAATGAAAAAGTCGCTAAACTTGTCTGACCTGTCATTGCACTGTAAGTGTTCACGACTTTCACTCTTTCACAAAATTTTTCATCACAACCCCATTTTAAAAGAACAGCTTTTCACAAACCCCTCGTATATTTCGCCTCACTTAGATCATGGTTTAAAAGTTGGTGTGCCATCTAGTCGAACTAATCTTTATCGTGACCCTTTCATTCCACGAACAAGCAGAGATTGGAACCACCTTCCCTGTGGAGGTGATAGTGGTGAGTGTGGCAGACATCAGGGGTTTCTTTCGAGTCGTTAAAGCCAACTGCACTCAAAATTTAAACTTCCTGAAAAAGTTATTTCCCTATAGTCTGCCTAAAAAGACTGCTATTGGCCGCGAGGCCCACCACTGGAGAGGCCGGCGCCTGCGATCGTTTTGACGTCACTTGTGGATCACCGTTCCTATCTTTGCTGCGTAGTTGGCTTGCAGCGCGTGACACTTCACTTAGGAAGCGCGTTTCTAAAAGTATTTTCGTGTTAATTTCCTTCGTTTGAAGTTAATTTCTCAATGCGTCAAGCGCAGTTCGACCTAATGGTGACTGTATAACCGTATCAACTGTGGTAGATTATCCGCAAACACCATGAGCGTGGTGGTGTATTCGCATGCGACCCCGAAGCGTATACAAGCAGCGGCTTGTTTCTAGACGATCGCCGAGTGAAGTTTTCTAGATTTCCCTTGTTTTGCAAGAAATGTATGCAGCGCAGAAATCGTGAACCGTTAACTGCTCGCAGAAGCACACGCACCCGCCGTGCCTGCCCGCACAGCCGACGGTGTGGGCTCGAACCGACGCAGGTCGCGGCGCAGCAACAACTCGTCGCGCCGCTTTTAAAATCACACAAGTCGTGGAAAAGAAGTTCCAGATTGGTGAAAGTGGATGTTAGTGTGATGAAAAATTCTGATAGGTAGTGTCATCAGCTGCGGTTTTTCAAAGCGATTGCTCAAATATCTGCCGCGATTTACGCCGACCGGCCGCTGAGGTCGTCCCGGCAGCGCCGGCCAGTTCACGCACAGCGCTGCGATCGGCCGAAGGTATGGCTATGCTTACGCGCAAGAATCGACCGGGGCCGCGCAGGTATCTTGATCGTCGATCGCTTCAACGGAATCACCGCGCTTACAAGAGTTCCCAGCGCGGGTGAAACGTTCTGTTAGGGACTGTCACTCGCAACTCTAACGGCGATGAATATCTACTGCGAACGCCAAGCCCTGAGTTCCCAACATCCGATTACGCGCATCCGAAGCCGGCTGCCGAGCTGTTGGCGAAGGCCCTCCCGTCGCGCACGCGGGTGTTGCGTTTGGGTTCCCACTAACTTCGTGAGGGCCCCCACCACTCGGTTCTCCTATTCTAAATATCCCCATTACCCGAAACTAATTACCGACGGTGTTTCGCCTCGTACGCAGCCTCGCCTTCTGTGAGCAGTCGTGAGTTTCGAAATGATGCTTGAGAAAGGCCGGCTCAACGTAAACATACAAACCCGCTGCAAAACACGCTGCAACTACACCGAGCACCTAATGAAAACTAAATATAGCCTTGTCCGAACCCGCTCCGAAGGCGTTAAAAAACTCGCGTTCATACCGTTCATACATTGCGGACAAGTCGCGAAAAAGTAAGCATCAGCCCGTGGCAGAGTACAGGCTACGGCAGTGATCGTTAATCAAATGCAGGCATGACTATAAAAAACATCGTAGGGGAAATAGGCACTGAGTTAAGCCAAACTGCAGACGATAACAATACTTTTAAGCATGCGCGGCGAAGCATCTGATCACCGTTCTCGCGTCATTCATTTATCAGGCAATGCGAGCAGTTCGCGCGGTGAGATCTAAGTGAGTGACGCGTTCTGTCGCTGTTACAAGGTGCTTGGTGCTGTGCTTGCATGCACATGTCCCGTCACAAGTATTTCATAACGAATTTACAGCGTACTTTCTCGGCATCACTTGCATCGTCCCTTGGCGTTAGCTGGGTGCGTATGTAAGAGCTGTGGGTTCGCGATGGTAGCAACTACCTAAACGCGGCGGTGTCGCCGGGAACAAGCGAGTCGCTGATTGCTTGCCCGAATTATTTGGTTTACAGAAAACTTTTTGGTAGTTTGCATCAAATCCACAAGGAGCGGGCGAGACAGTGGCCACAAGAAAAAAAAACACGCTTCCGCATACGCACGGGAAATGTGTTGTAGCAGACGACAACACGATTCGGCGTCCTACAAGTGACGTCACTCGTAGGTGGCGCCACGGTATGTCCTCGAGGCCATATTGGCCTCGAGGACATACCGTGACAGCTAAAATATGACAGCTAAAATATGACAGCTAAAATGTGCGTATCAGCGGTGTAAACGACCATCAGGAATCAGAAATTTTGGAAGCGAAACTGAGGAGCGCGTGGCCGTGACGGTCAGGCTGAAGTGACGATCCAGCCGGCCCATCCGGCAAGCGAGTGGCGGCACGCAGCCGGCTGGCCGGAGCAAACCTGCGCGCAACGCTTCACCCTCGCCGAAGAAGCGCGCCGAGCAGAGCTCGATCGGTCCTCCTGTAGCCGATATAAGCGATCCAGCGGGCAGGATGGTACGAGAAAAACAGTAGTATCGACCACGCTTCGACCATAAAAAAATTCATGTAAATCTACCATAAGAACCTAAAACCTAAGTTATAAATTCAAAAAAGTAATTTTTATAACTGATCCAAGGGTAAGCTAAAACAGATTAGATACACTATCAGCTGACGTACAGGGTGTCCGAACTATCATGCACCAAGAGTGTGCTATAGAGCGCGCAGAGGAACGCCGGCTGCGTGCTGAAGAAAGGGAAAATGAACGGTCAGAAAGGGTCGAAGAAAGAAAAGTCTTCCTAGACATTATAGAAAAGTTTATTCAAAACAATAAGTGAGGCCAAAGCTTTTCTAATGTGACAAGAAATTCTCACAAAATCGTTTACTCACTCCTGCAGCATTGATGCATTTGAAGTTCTAAGCGTAAGTTATATGTCCCAGTTCGACTTTATTTGTATTTAAACTCTCACGTATATAAAACTGAAACAATAAAAATTAAAGGTCATGTTTTTACTTCTCAAAACATGCTACTCTGAATTGAATAAGTGTAACAGACTATTAGACACCCTTCCATGGATCAAATCTTCATACACAAGTGCACCTTTCACCAATGCATATACATACATTGCACTATACATTTGTCAATAACATGATTGTATGGTTTGTTGCTATATCACCACAAGTTTGATTTGATTTGATAAACCTTTACTTCTCGGCTATGCGACAGGAGACTGCACTGAAGGCACAGCCGGCCTGACAGAGCTCCTCAGCTCTATATACACTGTGTGAGCAGCGTTGCAACGTCAGCAAATATTTCACACAACGTATATCACGCCTGTCTGGGAACGCAATCTAACACAGCATCACCAACGGTTTGGGTCTCGCCGTGGTGGCTCAGTGGCTAAGGCGTTGTGCTGTTGAGCATGAGGTCACGGGTTCGATTCCCGGCCGCGGCGGCCGCTTTCCTGATAGAAGCGAAAAGCAAAAACGCCCGTGCGTACGAGATTTCGGTGCACGTTAAAGATCCCCAGGTGGTCAAAATTAATCCGGAGCCCTCCACTACGGCGCGCCTCATCGCCTGCGTTGTATCGGCTTGTTAAACCTCCTTGGTTAAATCCTACAATCAATTAATCAAGCGGTTTGTTTCTAGGTTGGTGAGTTACACAGACAGTAAGACTCCTATAACCGGTAAAGGGGGAGGAGGAGGGAAGGGACAACCATATTGTCACGAGCCCAAAGACGACGCAGTTGTTTTGAAGGAAAAAAGTTTATTGGCGCGAACTTGTGCTCCCCTAACAACTCAAAGAATACACAAGCGTCGAAGCAGCAATCAGCAAACTGACGTGCGCAGGCGAGTGTCGGCGAATCGAATACCGCGGCGTCGGCTCTGCGGGCATTTGTCGTTCGGCGCGAGCGTTTCTCGAACCGCCGAATTACATCCAGAACACTGCGGATCAAAGAAGATCATCCTAGGCCGGTGACGTTAGTTCGAAACACTCTCCCTTCAAATGCGATAATTATATGCGTCATACGGAATGGAACACGCGCTTCATTTGGCCCGACATAACACAGATAACAAAGCCCGGCGCAGCCGGGCAGGCAAGAAGAAAACAAATAAACAAACCCAATGCATGGTTCGCCGCAATATGTTTGTCTGCTAAAATAAAGCTAGAGGTCTTCCGGGTTTTTACTCGCTATGAGACGGGCGCATGTCGCTCGCTTGGAGGAAGAAGAGCGGGAATAGAAGATGCGTCAGCCCGAATAGAAGCGCTAATTGACGCGAAAACCACGGGAAGCTGTTGACGCCGCCGTTACCTCATTCCAGCTCGTCGAGTATATAGCTGCGAACCCATCTCGAATGAAAAGAAATTGCCCGAGTAGAACGCCGAAGTGAGCCAATAGTACTTGCTCAGCTTAAAGGGCTTTCAGATCGACAACATTTTCGACGGCGTCTTTCACTTCTAAGCTCGCGCACGTAACCGGTTTCCGATTTGTGCCTGCACTGGAAGGAAGTAGAGGGACGGGGTGGGACGCGCACGCGTCCCACCCCGCCAACGACGCTGGGGGGAGGCAGACCGCTCCATCTTTGTCCGCGAGTATAAAGCTCGGGTCCCCAAATAAGCTTCACTTAGCTAATTGTCTAGGAAGCATTATCAATCGCAAATTACCAACAAACGTGTCCTGTTTTCTGCACTCCATGGACTGCGTCCAGCTTCGCAGGTCATCCTTCGTGTAAGGGTACTTTTTTCATTTCATCATGAACTTGCATACACTATTAGATTCCTGCGACGGGCGCTGGCGGATATCAAAACAAGTAGGACAGTGAGCCCAGACCACCTGTTGCACACGAATAGCAGCACACATTCGAATGTTTGCCGTGGATGGAGTGCACGATAACTATACCACAGTGGTTGAAATAAACCTGGAGGCCACCCACGACGCCATTTATTCATAAATTCGTAGGTGGTTTTGGCACTTGATGCGCTGAAATTAAATTTCTTTCATATTTTATTGTATGCACATTTAATTACCAGACCAGACCCCCAGCTGACACGCTGGAAAACTGTGTCCACACGAGTATTTTTATTATACGCAGGCACGCACGCCAACACACAGACACACGCACGGATGCGGATGAGCTGCCATATCCCTGCCCCCTCTGGGAAAATGAAAACTCTACGCCTATGACACCATGCATACATCTCAAATTATCACGCAATGTAATTTGCTCCGTAAATAATCCCTATCATGGGTTTAGACAACAGGCCCTGCTACGATCGAAGTCGTGAGCAACGAAGTTGTTATCCAGCAGTTATCCAGCGCACCGATTGCCGACCACGCCACGCTGACGGAGGTGGCAGAACGTGCGAAGACAGCGCTTGGACTTCCGGACTAGGAATCCACGTGCTGAACGCAAACATATGCTCCATTAGGTTTCTCTCTCTCCCCCTCCCTTTTACTCGGTGCCTTTATCTCTCTCTCTGTCTCACTAGACATCTGTAAAACCGCATTTCGAAAAATTTGTTGCCTGCGCGGTACGCAAACACATGCAGTAAGCAACTCCGGCAAGCTCATTAGAGTCCCGTTAACGAATTTATTACCATCGTTTAAAAACGCCAGTCCTTCGCTAATCGAATCTCGTGCAGGCACTTCCCGGGATATGGTCCCTGCGACAAGTTCGTACGGACGCCAAGTGTTCAAGGGTCTTGTTAATTCCGCTCCCCACAGCGCTTTGACTCTCTGCGACGGCGCGGAAAGAGCTACTAGATATTACTCGTCTCGCTCATTGGTCGTATCCTATGAACAGCTCTATGATCTTCCCCGCTTCGTCACGGACCGCGGTCCTCAAGATGTAGACTCGGGCGTCGTGACGCACCTGGGTGCTGGACCTGCGGAGCTAGTGCTGCCACTTCGGGCGTGCGTCACGAGACGGGTACCGCAGTGTCGGTCTTCAGCGCCATCTTCACCATCACCCTGATCGACAACCTTCGCCTCGCACGCCTCGTCAAAGAGTTTCTTGAGCCACTTGGCGCGAGATCGTTGGGATCCCCGATCAGTAACTGTGCGACACAAACTCTGACGGCCGCTTTATCGAGTCAGGCCTGCCGCAGCGGCAGCCTGATGGTGTTCACCCACTGGAGCTCCAGCTTGGTGTCCCGTCTCACCTTGTTCAGCGGAAGCCCTGCAGCCGGACACAGCGCGTTCAGCAGCTTGCAGTAGCCTAGCCCGAGGCGAGGTCTTCGAAGCTCGTAAAAATTGTTCGGGGCAGTTCGTTCTCCCAGGCGACTGAATGATCGCGAGCGGCGTCGTCGCCTGCTGAGCACTGTTACGACTGAGCCCGTCGCTGGGCTTCGTCTCATCACTCCTCGGCTGTGCGGCGAAGCCACTACGTGCGCCTTTCCCCAGTCGAAAAACACAACAGAAAAATACGACAGAATGATCCTGTGAGGGAATGGGACATTCTGTAGTCTGTAGTAAACCCTGTCCTGTAGTCTGTAGTAAATCCTGTCCTGTAATCTGTAGTAAATCCTGTCCTGTAGTTTGTCGTAAATCCTGTCGTGTAGTCTGTAGTAAATCCTGTCCTGTAGTCTGTAGTAAATCCTGTTTTGTAGTCTGTAGTAAATCCTGTCATGTCTGTTTTCGTAGTAAATCCTGTCCTGTAGTCTGTAGTAAATCCTGTTTTGTAGTCTGTAGTAAATCCTGTCATGTCTGTTTTCGTAGTAATCCTGTCATTTCTCGAATTTTCAACTTGTTTTGCATAAGAAATTACTTCCCTTGCTGTTTTTTTTCTATTAAGTACCTGAAGTATGCAGGATATGCTTAACAAATTTCAATAAAAATAGGACTAACAAACATAAGCATTTGGGGGAATTCTTGCCTTTCTGGAACAAGCTGAAAATTGTTTTAATTGAATAACTGATTTCAGAAAGCTGTACCAAAAGGCAATGTAAGCAATGCAACAAGTGGTACATTCATGCAATGCAATACAAAAGTTTGATGTTACACAGATTGCACATTACTGATGCATGTGCAGTCGCGGAAACTCGTGGATCTGGCCCGCTGGAACGTAACGCTGGAACACGCCGGAGACCACGCGGTCTCCAGGAATAGCGTGGCCGTGCTCGCGCTAGGCCTCTTAATTTTCTTTAATAGCAGGCAATTTACAAACCCGCGTAAGCTGTTAACAAGAAATACAGAAGTCCTTCCGTCACGTACACCTAAGTAGCGCTACAAAATTTAGCTAGACTCATTTGGGAACTTTTCAGCTGATTTAATTGGCCGTGCTTCTGAAGCAGGGCCAAATCGCGTCCCATCATCGCGTTCCGTCAATGACGCTCAATCTGTTCATAAAAGCAAATTTATTCTCCCGATAGAAAAAAAAACTATTAAACAAGCAGGACAATAACCGTCGAAAATTCGTTTCCTTATATTAGTTTAGGACCATTAAAACACAAGCAAACAAATAATTTCTTGAACCTGATTTATTTAAACAGCAAAACGCGAAGAGAACGTGAGAGAATTAAAATGGAAAGTCAATCTTTAGCTGGAATGCTTGCCTTGGTGAACCTTGATCCGTTGACAATGCATTCGCACAGCAAAACGCGGCAGGGTATCCTGTGGCGAAAAGCGCACGTCTCTGTGGTGCTGCACTATCTCGAAGAGTATGCACGCACGATACCTGCCGAAGTCACGCAGGGTCATTGCAAGTTCAGTCGATTGTCGAAGCACATCGCACGTATTCGAAGTCACACTGCCTGCGAATTCGTCGTATTCACTCGCATCAATGTCCAATGATCCCAAGCACCCACGGTTAGTCGTCGCTAGAGGAGTCCTCAACTTCGAGATGCTTGAAATCCAGACCCACTGATCTTGCTTTTACCACAGCTTCCGAAGCTTCAAAATGTTGCTGCTGATACTTGGGCGGAGACATAAGATGCGACGTTTTTACAAAAAAAGTTACGCGTAACTCAGCTAGGCAAAGCGCCGATGTTAAATGTGAACGAGCCACTCGGCCACGCAGCCACTGCCAAATTTTGAACGAAAGACGAAAAGCAGGAGGGAACAAAGGAAGGGTAAGGAGGAAAACCGCGCCGATCACGAGAACTTGTTCCGCGCGACCCCTCCCTAACCCTTCCCATTTCTTCGTAATGTGGTCTCCCCACCCCGCGAGTGCTGTCGCACGACATGCCTTCAGGGGTGACGATGCTTCCCCGAACTTCTTCCGAACGGCCGGGCTAGAGCGAAGGCGTGCGTTTTCTATCTTCTACATTTATTTTTTAACACATCTTCGTAATGCAACCGGTTCACTGGCGCCGTTTCTTTTTTTTCACACATGTAGCGCGAACTGGTTAGCTAGTTTTTATAATCTTATTTTAACTATTTAGGCTGATGGGAACATGGTTCGCGTTAAAAATAAAAAAATTGCTCGCTAAAAAAATAAAACAACAGCACGCAGATTGAAACAATGGGGCTCTCAAGGACACCCCGAAATACATGACAGAATGTGCACTGCCATTATTACACCACGTCTTTCAAAAAGCACGTCTTGCTTGCCCTTTATGCGTCCGTTTTGCCGACGGGCTACCCTTATTGCCTCATCGTTTTATCAAAGATTGTCCACAGTACAATATATGCAATTGCAATTCCTCAAAGAAGCCAGGAATTTGCAAAGTTCTTTTTGTATCCATTTCCCTTGGTTATGGGGCTACGCTTAGAATGTTCCAACATTAGAGGTGATTTGTGCTAAGTTGCGTTGTTAATTGCAAATTTGTAGGGAAGGTTTTTTTTAAACACCGCCAGAATGCTACTGGCAGCAATGCAAGAAACGTTCATTATAACAGACGCTTGCAATGCAATTGAACGAGATGACCGTCACTTGCACGCACCATTGTTTGAGTGCAGCGCACGCTAAAAAAATGGGAATTTGCGGCTCCGCACGGGCCGTAAACACCAGGTTTCGCAGCATCTGCGTCCATCGCGGCTCTCGAATACAACCAGTCCGCCCCTTAAAGGAGCCATGAAGACAAAAATACAAGTTGGGTTTTATTATAGAAAGACTGCTTAGTCCCGGTAACAATGATACCGATATCATCGCTATCTTCGAACAAATAACGGAGATATTAAAGGAAACGTTTGAAGCAGACGCGACCCCCTAGCCAATTTCCCGCAACTTTTCTATGACGTCACGGAACCTTGTTTGTGCGATTGGCGGCCGCCTAACTCACCTGTCGCGACGACACATGACTGGACGTCTGTAATGGGGCCTCTAGTTCCATTGACCGCATCACTTGAATGCTAACGTGCAGTTAACGCACGGAAAATTATGTGTTTATTGTGGCCCGTATGACGTCATTCTTGCTCATAACACGTCACTGTGGCGCAAAATTTGAAAGTTTTTAAATAGTTCTTGCTTTTTTTTCGTTAAAAAACATCTTTTGTGGCTGTAATAGAGCTGAGTGAGATACTGAATCCTAGTTCTTTCAAATTAAACGAAGTTGTATTTTCTCTTCATGGCTCCTTTAACCGGCGCGCAGCATTCCCGTGTCCGGCCAAGCAGCGGCACCACACTATCCCGTACTATCAGGTACTATCCTGTTCATGCTATCCCGTTCATCCTGGCTGAAGCCCTGTCGCCAAAGGCAATGTCCCCGTGTTATTCTATGCTCTCCAGCAACATCCCCGCGTTGCTGTCGTCAGTGCGGCGTTTTCTATAGTGTTTGCCGTTGTCTCCCGCGCATTCCACCGCTCTCCTAATTCTGGAAAATGCGGTCCCCGCGTTGCTGTTGTCCAGCTCGGCATTTTTTCATTGTATTCCGTTCTTTCTGGCGTATTCCATCGTTCTCCTAATGCTGGAAAACGCGGAGTTTCAAAGTAAGCAAGAGATTTTGTAGCAATACTGAACGGTCTGTCATGTGACACTTTGAATCTAAAATTATCTTTCACACAATAAAAATATGCAGGGACTACAAAATGGTCTGTCGCACGGCAGATAATAATAGTAATTAGGGAATACTAGATGTAGCCGCTGAAGGACAGTTTCTGGTGCAACAGGTAATTTGTGTATTGCCTACAGGGTGTTGCACAACAGAAATTTCTGTAGTACAACAGAAATGTCGCATGCGACATACATATTGTAGTTTTACGACAAAGGTTTTTGTAGTGGGACTACAGAATGTCTGTCGCATTATATATATGTGTGTTGTACTGCATGAATTTCTGTCGTACGACAGACATTCTGTCGTCATACTACAGAGATTTCTGTCTCACAACAGACCATCCTGCATTCCCAACAGAAATTCCAGTTGTGCGACGGAAATGCCTGCTGTACGACAGATTTTCTGTAGTTGTACTACAGAAATTCCTGTCGCACGACAGACCATCCTGTAGTCTCAACAGAAATCCCTGTCGTGCGACAGAAATGCCTGTCGTACGACAGATTTTCTGTAGTTGTACTATAGAAATTCCTGTCGCACGACAGACCATCCTGTAGTCCCAACAGAAATCCATGTCGTGCGACAGAAATTTCTGTTGTGCGACAGAAATTCCTGTTGTGTTTTTCGACTAGGCGAGCAAGCCCCACGTTGTCGGTGACTCATACTTTCACGTCTCGACAAAGCCCGGGCCAGACGCTTCGCTTTCGGCGCGTTTCAAACTTCGGCAGTTGCCGGCGAAGCGCGCCGAGACTGGTTCAAGGACACGGAGGCCCTGCGTCCGCTGCGGAGACCTCCTCTCTCTCCTCTCTCAGACTCAGCGTGAGCCGCTACTACCGACTGCTCACGAACTCTGGAAAGAATGTTGTGTGTGTCTGTGCCGTTCGTGACGTGTGCACAATCTAGAGGGAACGCTTGTTTTGACCGTTGGCGCTTTAGGTATAAATAAGACCCCCCCCTTCCGAGCGCTGTAGTTCATTCCTGTTTGAGCAGTGAATCAATGCTGTCACTCTGCTCGAGTCCTGTACTGTAACCTCGCCCGTCGGGGCATTGTTCTTTGGCTTCGGCTCATCTCTCGCTATGAAGTAAACAGTTACGTTTGCCTACGGCTTCTGGACTTCTTCACGGCTGCAACATTGACTGGCCGCTCGCTTCAAACCACGCTACCAAAACGTATGTCGGAGGTGACGGAACTCGGCTCGGGTGCGCCCTCACGGTCGCAACAGCACGCACTGATCCCACGCACCATTGGGGCTGTGGACCGGGACACCCTGTGGATCGGGGCCCCGCAGCGTATGCGTGGTACGGCACGAGCTGACACGCCGCAATGTCTGGTGATGATGATAATGGCCGTCATGCGGATAATGATGATAATGTATTAGAATATAACACGTGGCAACTGAAGGTTGGAAGAGGGGTTGGCCATACTTTTGGCTAATGCGCTCCAAGTGGTGCTGCATAGTTGGCAATATACAAGTTGCTTTTCCTTCATAGTCGAAAATTGGTCGTGTCTAACCGCTGTTAGTCGTTGCGGTGAATGGCACTTTCGCCCGAAGCCAGGGCCATGGTCCGCCCATACCCCCTTCCCCTTCAGCGTGGTAAGAGAGAGAGAGAGAGAGAGTAACCTTAATTTTAAAATAGGGAGAAGGGAATGTGGAAAGAGTTATGGGTGAAGTCCTATTTCCAGGACTCCAGTAGCAAAGGCTCCCAGCTTGGCTCTCTCTAGCAGCTCACGCTGTGGCGAAGGGTCCGAGCTGGACAGTGCTAAATCTCAGGACTCTCTAGAGGTTTGGTAGGTGTTCTGTTGCCAAATTATGGGGCAGTTCCAGACTGTGTAGAATAAGTCTGCTCTTAATTTGCATTTGTGGCATTCTTCGTTATATCTCTCTGGGAACATGAGAGACAGTCTGGATTTGTGTGGGAAAACGTTGGTTTGTAGTTTCCTTATGTTTCGTGCTTCTTCGGCATCTAACATGTGATGCGGTGCGGGCATGGTCTTTCTCGCTTGCCTTTGAGTGTAAAGCCTTTCGTTGAGTGACATGAAAAAAGGGAGGGTGTAAGAGTGGTCCGTTTCCCTGCGGCTGTTGATTTGCCTCGCTAGGGAGTCGGCTCTCTCATTTCCTTCAAGACCTTCGTGTGCTGGGCTCCATAACATTCTATGTCGTGCCTTTTGGTTCAGCTGGTAGAATCTACCTGATTTCTATGGGAATAAGGCCGCATATTAGATTTCTAATAGATCTTGTAGAGTCTGTGATGATGATGAGGTTGTTATATTCTCCCCATCTTACAGCGAGTAGTATGGCTGTGGCTTCAGCCTCTTGAGATGTTTGTTTTCTGCTCATGAGAAAGTCCAGGAGTTTGTCCCGTGCATCCACAACTACGGCTGATGATATTCCGTGGTTGTTGGTGGCGGCATCCGTGTATACTGCATCTGGATTTTTCCGTATGTGCTTCTTATATATAATTCTTGCTTGTCTTCTACCTTTGTTGTAGAGGGGGCTCATTTTCTTTGGAATGGGTGAAATTTTAAGAGCTTTGCGTTGTTATGGTTGCAGCTCTGTTGTTCTTTGTACGAACTCGGTGTGAATGGTGTGTCCCGTTCTTCTAAGGATTTCCCTGCCGTTTCTTGTTTTCAATAGCCTCTCTTTTTGTGCTCCGAGGGTGGCTTCTTGAACTTCTTGGAAGGTATTGCAGATGCCCAGGTTATAGAACTTCTCGTTGGAGGTGTAGATGGGTAAGCCTAGGGCGATCTTGTAAGCCGTTCTTATGATAGCGTTTACTTCTTCTTGTTGTCTTTGGTCCAGGTGGTGAAACGGTATACTGTATGCGATCCTGCTCATTATGAGTGATTGGATGAGTTTGATTGTTTCCTCTTCTCTCATACCTTTTCTGGTCCATGTGATGCGTCTGATGACCCTCGCTTGTTGAGTTTTTTCTTAGGTTGCTCAGCATGGTGGTTGCTTTTCTGTCGTCTTGCACGTACATGCCCAGTATTGCGACCGTTGGTTTAAATTGGACATCTTTGCTGTCTATTTGAAAAAGTGCAAACATTGAAACACATACATCTTACATTAGATTGACCGGGACATCCTCTTGCCAACTGTTGTTGTTCCTCGTGTCATGCGCATACCCACGGGGGGGAATGGCCAGGAATCGAACGTAAGGATGGCTAACTTAAGTAAGGAAAGAGCGCATGATCACAAAAGAGAATTCGTTAAATTATTGAAGGTATACAGGTTGGAAGAGAAAAATGAGCTTTACGTGCAGGAAAAGGAACACTCAAGAATAAAAGCTAATAGGGCAGACACCTAGTCTCGGATACGTGTGCGTGAGTGGCTGCAGCTACCCCTCTGTGACAATACCCCAGGTATGTGGCCCCAAATGAAAGCAGTACGGGCATTGAAATAGGAAATCGTCGTAATGGCGTAGCAAGGTGACGTTGCCACATTGGAGAAAAACTGTGGCAACAAAAAAAAGTGATCTAATCTCTCGTATTATCCGCAAACGACACTAAGGACGGAGGAGGTGAGACCATCCCGGTACATATAAATGTTGAGCTAGGGAACTGTACGACGAAAAGTGGTTAATGTGACCTCACATAGACTAGATTCACAAAAAAACTGGAATGCCATTTACGTTTAAGTGGGCATAATCTTCAAAGTTAGTAAACCCCTTCCTGCATTTTTGCTAGGCGTTGATAGGTACGAAGGCTTGTTCCTGCTACAATGGATGGAACAGGGCATAGTTCAATCGGACCAACGATGATCGCACCAAAGAGTCAGCCTCTTCATTAAGCAGTGACCTTTTGTCGCGGGGAACTCAAATAAGGCATATGTCCCGCAAATGGGAAGGCACCTGCCACAAGGCAGTTTAATGCTCTAATAAGAGCTGAATTTTCAAACGATTATTGTAAAATACCGATAGTGAGTCAGTTACTATCGTTACATTTAAATGCTGCGGAGGAACTTCTTGCAAGGCCAGAACCATTGCTAAGACAGCAGTTCTACGAACGCGCCGTTCGGAACTCCGCAGCCTTTGCTGTTGTTCCAGTCATTTGGCGCATTTTCCTCAGCCTAGCGACGAACAGCTGATCTGACGATGAGTGTCGTGTTTCGATATGCGCAGGCTGTGGCTAGGCTAATCGGCGCTAGCATGGGCTTTCATCGCGATGGTCGCTTGATACCATTGACGTCCTTGTCTGTGCAACAAATCTTTGCAGCGCGTGCTTCAGAAACCGACTCCACTATGCAGTTACGATATTGTTTATGGAAATGATGTACTTTGATGTATTCTAATTCATTTTATGTGCTTCCTGCTTTGTCCGAAACGATATTCGTCCCGTGTTACTTGTTTTTTTTGTTGTTGTTGTTTTTGTTGTTGACCCTCCTGCCTGGACCTAAACAGCGGCCTGCTGCACAAACAGACAAACAAACAAATAGTATGAAACCTAAAACCCGAATGAAAAAAGGCGAACGTATACCCTCCGGGGCCGCTACTGCAGGGTTCAAGATCTTGCGCGTCTTCCCTCGCCCATGCGCGCATTTTTTTTTTTTTTTTATTCGGCCAGGAAAGATGCTTGTGGGAAGCGAAATAATTTTGTTGTTGTTGGCAAGATACGCTTCATCTCGCGGTTGTTATTCAACTCCTTCATAAACCCCACCAGGAGGCATGCGGCACCAATTAACGCGAACGCTCTCAAGTAGGTGCGTCCACACACCGCACAACGCGCGTTTACATCGTAAATTTGAAGATGCCGAAGCATCGCAGTCATAAAAAATAATATACGTGCTCCTATACTGTAAACAAAATAGTGAGGGGTCTTAAGCACTTTTTCTTGGTTCAGGCACTCATTGAGCTGGATTATATGCTAATCAATAACAAAATGCTCGAATGACAGAGGATGGCTGGTTCATGAACTATACATTTATTAACAAATCTATTTTCACTAGCCTGTGATGTAGCGTCTGATAGTGCGTTTCAATGATCAGATGTCATTCAATTGATGATTACCTCATTTCATTTTTCCTAATTTCGTAAGTATAGGGTACGGATACAGGGTATCTAAAGCTCAAACAATGCAGAGTGCTTACTGTTTGATGAATCCTGGAATTTCAAACAAGAAAAAAGTTCAGCTAGGATCACATTGCCCCCTAAATTTATTTGATATTAGGAGAGGGCGATTTGACCAGAGAATTTCTTTTTGATGTTGCATTTTTTGCAGTGGATTTCTTGACTAAAAAAAATTGGGAAACAATATTCCAAGCCAGTTCACTCATCAGGAAAATCTGAAAAAAAAAGTGAGGCGTCTAGCAGGCCAACTTTTTACAGGAGTACAATGCAGGTACACCCCACACGATTTACAGAAGCGCCAACTACGGGGGGGCAGTGGGGCTCGTGCCCCCCCCCCCCCTTCCCCCGGATGCTTACGGGGGCAGAGCCCCCTCCGGCCCCGGCTGATGATTTTTTTAAGAGCTTGGCTCGGCTCTGCGCCCGTCGACATCAGACTGTTGGCCGTCCTGTCTGACAACTATTGTTTACAATAGGGGTTGGGATCTTGAAAGACAGTTCCGTCCTCCCGAGGGGCAGGGGAAGCGCAGGGCCGTGTCGCTTTTCTTCACGGTGAGTTAGACGTGCTCAGTGTGCGGATTGTTGACAACAATGTAGCGCTGCGCTTGGCTATGGTGGCTAGAAGGGTGGCCCTTCTAGCAGAGCTGCCAACTCTAGGGAAATTTCCCTAGATCTAGGGGGATTTGGGCTATCTCTAGGGAAGAAGAGAAATTTGTCCAAATCCAGGGAAATGTTTGCGTCCACATGGACTTATGCCTTCAGTCGTGTAATGGTGAAGTTTAACATTTATTATTTTTTATGTACCTATGCATTTCAGTTTCTGGATGAAGCGCAGATATTTATTTCCCATTAATGTGCATCGAGCGAAACTATCGCTCCTACGTTTGACACTGCTGGTTTAAAATAGCAAAATAACAGATTGATGAAGTTCATAAACTTTGCTCGCTTGAATATGTCATGCACTGCGCATCATCTGTGCTCGCGTTCATATTATCCTTCTTTCATACATACTTGGATGCTATTTCAAGTGATCTGTGTCGTAGTACAAGATTTTTGTGTTTTGCATTGAATTGCGGTCCTCTTGATTATGTTATTTTTATAATTTAACACGTCTTCGGCTTATATACAAGGCGATGTAACACGTAGTGCTTCTTGCAATGTCGTATCGTTGTGTGTGCGCCGAGCGATTGCTTTTACTTTCTAGGTAATTTTCATATGTATTATTCACTATTACATGCCCCACCCCGCGTAATGACGCTCTATTGCTTTTGTGGTTTGATGAAATGAATGAATGAACGACTTTATTTAGAAATAGGCCTGAGGCCCTGGGGGGTAGTGGAAGATGAGGGAAGGGGAGTCGAAAGCCTCAATGAAAATCTCATGTACGCTATTAAACACAAATTGTCCGTTTGCAGGTCCTACTAGGGCTGTCAGACAGCTCTACACTGCTTTGTAAAGACCACTGGCAAGTGAATAAATTCCTACGCGTTCGAGAAGACTATCATCGGAACGCAGACGCTCCAGGTGCTGCGCATTCGTACGTTGTGGTGGGCAATTGACTACCAGCTGTTCTCGGCCGCTTTCAAATGTCGGACAAGACCATATTAGGTGAAACAAGTTCGGGAGGGTATTAGCGGCACCGCAGAAATTGCACGTAGGTGCGTATGAAAGGGATGTGCTTTCGTGGTACCATTTGCGACAATGCCCGGAGTGTAGACGGCGTCCGCGAATGCCTTGTTAATAAAGATTTCGCCCTGCCGAGAGAGGGATATCGAAGCAGGGAGAAAGCCTGGGGGAGGGAGGGGGGTTGCTTCTTGGAGCCGCCGTTGACTTTGTTGCCGCGGTTGTCGTCTTTTTTGATACCAGGCTCAATATGTAGGTGAAGTTTCGTCAGCGGGCGTAGTAGCCAGGGAAGGAGTCGAAAGAAGGCACTCCCTAGCAGCGTTGTGTGCTTGCTGGATTCCAATCGCTCCAGCTGTGTGACCAGGTGTCCAAGCCAGACGAATATTAATGCCTTGTCCGCGCAAGGATTGAATTGTGCTTATAATGTGGTTGGCGGTGAGATTGTGTATAAGCATTGTTGAGTTCCTCGAGGGCAACGTGTGAATCGGTAATGATGCGGTAATGGTGATATTCGGGTTGCTGGGAGGTCTCAATTTGTTGGAGTTCTCCAAGAATGGCAAATAGCTCGACATCGTCAGTAAGGCCGTACGTGTTGCTGATCGGCCGAGATCCATTCAGGGTTGGGTCTTCGGGGCAAGTCCAGGCTATGCTGCGCTGACGCCGCGAATAGCCGCATCTGTAAAGATGTCTAACTCCTCAGGGCCTTTGTCGTGGGCCAACTGGGCAATGTACTGCTCCCGTACAGTTCTTCGACGTCGCTCTATGGGGCGGCGACGAAGTAGGCCGAGTGCCGGGCGTTCCCATGGCGGAAGAGCGGGCGGCGTATTGGAGATATCTGTGTGGCTGATTTGGTGGTCCCATTGTTGGAGAGCTTTCCCTTGAGGGGTAAGGTCGAGGCGCTGTTGGTGATGCAATTTTCTCTCTTCCACGAGGATAGGCAGGGGTGGAAGCGGTGCAATAAAATATTTAAAGCAATACGAATTGTGCTCGAACAATTTTTTCACCTTCATCTCCGTTACTTCAAAAACGGTTCAAACAAATTCATAATTATGCCTTAAAAGTGAATTCGGCAGTCATATCGCATAACTAGAACCCAATATCTGAGAGAAAACATCTGATAACCGCATTCAGCAAAAATCTAGGGAAATCTAGGGATTTTTTATCTGAGCTAGGGGAAAAGTGGCTCCGCAGGTTGGCAGCCCTGCCTTCTAGCCACCATAGCGTGGCTTCAGCAGCACGCCAGCAAAGCGACATTTTGTCAGGAGCATAGGTCGGCACACTCACTCGTGAGTACACTCATTTGTACTCATTTGTACTCAAACTCATGAGTGAGTACGATGATGAGTGAGTACACACCCAGATTAAAAAAGTGAGTATGAGGAGGATTGAGTACAGGGGTAAGTCCACTACTCGTGGGTACAGAACTCATGCTTGCACTCGTGAGTACATGCACTCGTGAGTACAGCAGTGCAAACAAGTTCTATCACAAACTCAAGTCTGGACGCACGTGTACGAGTTTCAGACATTTAGCGGTGGCGCTGCGCTGCTCAACTCTCAAGGATGGTAAAATCAGACAACGAAAACTGCACCTCCCTCCTTTGCCTGTCCTTGTTTGGCATAGAGTTTCTTACAATATAATTTGTATGAAACTCTATGTTGTTTGGCGCTGTTAGCGTTTTTAGGCGGTCGCTCGCTAAGAGGTCACGGTGAAAAGGGAAAAACGAGGGGGTTAGGTCCCGGTGGGAAGCGCGACCACAGTTGCTCTGTTTCTACGGCACCTGTTGATTGGAGCAGTTATTTTTGTTTACAAATGCGCGGCCTGGGAACGCGTAGCTGCTTCGTTCCGCTTGCTTCATTCAAATTGTTTTAGGGGAAGCGGTGGGGGCTGCTCACAATGCAGGCACTACGCGCGCCGAAGTCGCTCTTTTCCGGTCTTAAGCAGTTTCCATAGATGCATGTCATGCTCTGGAGTCGTTTCGTGAGCGGAACCGCTCATTTAAACAGTCGCAGTTGGTTTACGTGATTCGCGTCAAATTGACTGCATGGTTTGTGTCAACCACATGGTTTTATTAGGCTCCCGTTTTGAAACTTTTTCTCAGGTTTGGTAGGACTATGTCCTCGTGCTGTCCATTTACAAGTGATCATATAGCCCCACTGTGCAGGTTGTGGGTTGTTAATCGGACATCATAATGCCCAGTCAAACGCGTGTGACGCCTTGTTTCGCCTCGCATATTTTGTCGAACAGCGCTGGCATCTTGTTGCTGGAGGAGCGTTTTGCTTTCGAATGGCAACCCGATGCGCTGCTTCTCATTTATGCCACCTTGTAATGATGAAGCTGACGACGACGGTGAATTTCGGTGGTTGTTATTCCCCTACTTTCATCTGCTATTAACTGGCGGGGCGACCACTCCTCGCTAGCAACTTGTGCCGAGTTTAAGCTCGCACTGTGGGAGGCCTCGTGAAAGGGCCGTTTTATATGATGAACGCCAACGCCAGACGTTGGGTTTTTACCTTTAGCTCGCGTCTTGGAACGTCTCGTAAAACATGTTGCTTGCCCATAACGACGCCATCGCATTTTTTTTTATCGATAGCTCTCAGCTTCATCAGCGCTTTGCGAACTAAGAGCTGCAGATTTCCACTGTGCAAACGCACCAACACGGGAATACAGTGACGTCAGTGCAAGCTATCACGCCTCCGAAAAGCCTGTCTGCAAACTTTTTTTTCGAGGTCACCAAGCACGCCAGAGCAGTTAGGCAGTGCTGTAACGGCTGCCAAGCACCGGCAGCTACTGGGTGCACTGCGGCCGTCGACTGCAAGCGATACCTGCTCCAAGCCTCCAAAACACATACACTGTTGGGACTGGGCCATCCCAGCTCAGTCACTACTGTTGCGACGTTGCCCTGCCCAGTCCTCTATCGACGCGGCGCAGACCATAGTGACGAAGTAGCCGAGCTGACGGTTATTTGAAGCAGCATTTATATACAATATATACAAAGGTAGCAAGAGCGTTACATGGCTGAGACAAGCGAGATAGCACTTCTCAACTCAGGGCCTTCGATGAGATGCCGCCGCACCACCGCTGCTTCCGGGCTGGTTTTATACCCCCAGGGTACCGTTGCAGCCGCGTGCAGTCCCAATGCCTCCAGTAGGAGCTATCACTGGCCGCATTAAAAATCTGGCGAATGGAGGCGAAGCGATTGCGTCAGCCGAGCCGCCACGACCGGGAAAGGGAAGGCGACTCTGCGGCGGCGTCTCCAGGCGCTACTTGCTGCGTGTCTGCTGGGATTAGTTCGTCCCAGGCATGATTTGGTCCAGCCGTCGCGATTGGAAAGGGAGAGCAGACTCGGCGGCGCCTTTCCCTCCAAGTCGCGGCACGTCTGACGCGGGCGGTTTGACCTAGGCGCGAATCAACCCCGCCATCGGCACGTCGCCAGGTGCAGCGAATTTGTGTCGGGCGCTTTGGCACAACACACACACGGATACAAAAATGAGTGGTCAAAGTCAGACCCGTTTCGGGGGCTCTTAACGGAAATGAACATAGCAGCGCGTAGCGCCCCTGTCGTGTCCCGTTCTCGTGTCCCTTTCTTTTTACCACCGAACTGCCCATTAAAGGGGTCCTGAAATACCTTCCGCCGATGCATGGATGTACATCTACCCAAATAAAGCAATGTATTTGCAATCTCCTCCCGCAAGAATTTTGTTAAAGCGATGAGTATTAGCTGAGAAATCGTAAATCAAAAACCGCGCATTATCGTCGCTCCGCGTTTCCTCCTCCTTTCGACTTACTCTCCGCTGTTGACGGCGCGAGAGCCTTGCCTCCCATGATGCTGCACTCCGCAGCGTTGACGTACTTCCGCTATTGCGCTGATCAGACTGTCGTCTGCTACGGGCAAGCTTTGTTGACACCATGAATCCCGCACTCCGCCGCTCAAGGCTGGAAAAGCGAACGAAAAAAAAATTCCCCCGCATTTCCCCGAGGGGGAGAATGTGAAAGTGCGAATGCACGGTTGTCGGCCCGCTTGCGGCGCTTGCGCTCGGCCCCCGCAGCCCACCGCCTCGCCGCCTTCTCTTCCATCTCTTCCATCGGGTTTGTAGTATCACGTGTACACCACGCAGTTATCAAGCCGCTATAACGCCGCTGAGTCGCCAACGCACGCCGCTGACGACGTAGTTTGAATGCGTTAAAGATATAAGGCGCGTCACTAACACTGATATCAGCGTCGTGTCCGTGGCTTGGTCGGTAGAGCGTCGCGCTGCGGCCGCAAAGTCCTCGGATCGAAACCTGGCGCCGGATGCTGTTTCTTTTTTAAATATAGAGGAGCACTGCGGACGCCGACGCCGCCGACGCCGCCGCCGCCGCCGCCGGCGGTGGATGGTTTGGGGTCGCTTATAAAGTGCATTCGCACTTAAAATCTGGCCGCATGCATGCGGCGGCCTCGCCTTGCCCTTTCGCGGTGTACGTTGCTGGCGGCACATGACTTTTTATCGGCGGCGAACTCGCAGCCGCACGGGGAGGGTCGTGCGCTCTAAAGTCCCTCGATCGGCGTTTATCGAGGGACTTTAGTGCGCTCGTTCCCTTGATGTACCGCGCACTGTTTATCCAAAAGCGCCGTATCAGATGTGGCCCCGCTGGTGCCGGGTCTTATTTTGCGGCGGTGGTAATTCCTGCCGGCGGCATGTGAAAAAGTCGTATTAAACCGATACAGAACCCGTGCACAAAACGCTTCAATCATGTGACCAGTTCAGCTTGGGGCGACGCGTGGTGGAGAGCGACAACGTTGGCAAAACATTCTCCGCCGCGGCTCTGAGCTTTCTAGCGCTGGAGCGAGCGCCATTTCTTTGACAATCTCAAACATCGGTTGCCTTGGCAACAAGGCACAAACCGCTTAGAAGTCACTTACGGTTCCGTGATCCCGGTTCAGCTCGGGGCCCCACCTCACGACATGTGGGCACTGCATTCAATCCCATTGGGAAGTGCGAGATGCGTTTGGCATTACAGGAGGCGATGGTGTGTGTGTTGTGGACGCCTTTGTTTCGCGATGAAATACGCCGCTGTGCTTCTGCGGGTGGATAGTGCTTCCCATGGTCTGGATTATCTTTCTCGAGCGACGTACGACTCAACCTCGCATGGGGTATGTGCAGTGTGCGTGGCTAAAAGCCATCGGCCTGTGCGCCAGAGTTAAGTGACTTGCTGTTCGTCCCCGCGAACCGCGCGCGAGGTGAGTACCGAATTTACGACGGGCAGGAGGCAACCCATCCTCTGTCAATCGTGGTTCAGACTTTCAACGCATGTTGTGACGTTGTGTTCGTTAGAAACGCATCTCTGGATTGTTTTGAAGTTGAATAAAATGTATGCGTCAAACCCGGGCATTCGGCTCAGGGCGTTCTCTGCGATTGCACGAAAGAAGTGCCACGGGGCTTCAACGCTTTCTTTATGGAACATACTCAGGTAAGAGAATATCCATGTCGTGTTATGGCCGTGTTGCATTTAATACAAACGGTTAAGCGTTCGTTTTACACTTGTTTCGTTTGTCGTAAAATGCCCAAGCACTCCCGCACTCCGCTGGCAGATCAGCCGGCGAGCCGACGCTGAGCAGAACGACTCATCTCTTTGCCGGAAGTGCGTGAAAAAGCCGCCCAATAGCAGGCTGTCTAGCTCATGACGAACATCTGGGAATCGATAATGTAGACATGTGAAGATGCGGCGTCCAAAAACACGAAGGAAAGGGTGAGAAAAAAAACGACAAACTTTGCAACAAAAGTGTGAGCTTTCCGCTGCGCGTAAAAGAGTAATACTTGGCACAGAGGACGTTGACGACCCAATCTAACGGTTGCGCTAGTTCATTTAGTGTGCTCAAAATGCCTTTCAGGGCCCCTTTAAAAGAAAAACAAATCGACTCGTTTTTTGTGCTGGTGGTTCAGTCATGCAATATTTTTTAATAAATGTGACCAGTAAAACACGTATTCAAAGAAATTTCTGCTGGATGCGTCAAACCGCTGAAGTTCACGGTTCATAGATTTGCGGAATGTCTTATTTGGGGACACCTCGTAGTTAGCCGACACAATGTAAAAGGCCCCTGCAGGTGCCCCTTATGATGATGATGATTAGTGGTAGCCTCTTTGTAGCGGGTGATGACGTGTCATTTCATAGGGAACCCCCCCCACCGCTTCCTCCCCCCTCCCTTCGCCGCTTCGAGGCGCACTCCAGGTCTGCCCCCCCCCTCCCCCACCCCCCCCCCCCCCCCCCGGAAAAATAAGAAGACTACGCCACTGCACGTATGTGACCTCTGCAGAAGCCCGACCAATGCTTACAATATTGCTATCCCGCCGGGGCCGGCGGGATAGTGAACGCTTTATTTTGCGAGCCTCGCCGTTTTATAGTGGTGGCTCAAGGAAAGGAAAAACCACGTGAGGTACTGACGTCACGATACCAAGCCTGCAAGTTTGCAACGTCAGGATACAACAATCTTCCGCCCTTAAGGTGAATAACGGTTTCTTCTCACGGCGAATTGGTTTCTTCTTACGGCGAGATCGTCGTAGTTGCGGAACCAGGTTGTCTTCACCGGGAACGGGATGCGCCAGCGCCGCTTCTTCCTCAGGAGGCACCAACGCCGTTTCTTGCACCGACGCTGCTTGTTTCGAAGAGGCCTTCGTTACTTAGGCTGGGCTCTGACGTGGGCGAACTTGATCCAAGTGTCGCTGCAGCTCACCATCATCCGTCTGGATTGTTACCATGCGGAGGCCCGTGGTTCCTTTACAGTTCCTGGAAGCCAGCGTTCTCCTTCGCCGAAATTGCGTGCCCAGACAGAGTCACCGGGGCCAGGTGTACTTTCGCTGTCCTCCTGCGTACAGAACGGAAAAGACACATGCGGAGGAAGGCAGGTGTCTAGGCGCGACCGAATTTGGTATCCCAAGAGCCGCTGGGACGGGGAGTGTCCGTCTTCCTGAGGTGTTCTTCCATAGTTAAAAAGAAGCTTCGCTAAACGCGTAGGTAGGCTGCCCACTTGAAGCTTCTTTAACCCGCCCTTAATGGTCCGAACGGCCCTTTCGGCTAGACGGTTAGATTGCGGGTGGTAAGGTGCCGTACGTAAGTGTTTGCCGTTGTTTGCAGCCAGAAACTTGGCAAATGCGTCGGACGTAAACTGGGTTCCATTGTCGCTTACCACCGTTCTAGGTATACCTAACCGGCTGAAGATCTCGCGCAGCGGCGTGATAGTAGCCTCGGCGTGGCGTGCGGCATGGTGACTGCCTCTATCCACTTGGTGTGCGAATCCACCACCACCGAAATCATCATGCCGTTCAGTGGCCCTGCAAAATCAACATGCAGCCGGGACCAGATCTCCTGCGTCATCGGCCAGTTAACAGGTGGCTTCGCCGGTGGCATAGGCCGAAATTGTACACACGAGGGACAATTACTCACCATTTGTTCGATGTCACCATCCAAACGTGGCCACCAGACATTCGTGCGAGCGACCGCCTTCATTGCACAGGCCCCCTGGCGAGTCTCGTGGAGCAGTTCCAGCATCTATTCCCGTGCAGCAGATGACTCGATGGCCCCAATACAGGAGACCATGAACCACGGTCAGCTCGAACTTCCTTGACAGATACGGTTGCAAGCGCGGATCGGATCCTTTCCGGTCACGTGGCCAGCCGTTGAGTATGAAAGTTCGAACTGTCTGGAGTAGCTCGTCCTTGGAAGTCATTTGCCGGAGCACCTGTGACGAAAGATGCGTGTTGTCAAATTGTTGCAACGAATGCACGTATTCTGGAAGCTCTTCGGTGACTTCCTCCGGGGTTTTCAACGGAAGTCGACTGAGGGCGTCCGCGTTTTGGTTGTCAGGCCCGGGCTTGTACTCGATCTTGTACTGATGGGCTCCCAGCAGTAAAGCCCAACGCTGGATCCGGGCCGCGGCCATGAGTGGCGTGGGGCGGTCTTCTCGGAACGAACCCACCAATGGCTTGTGATCTGTAACAAGTATAAAAGATCGCCCAAGCAGGTAGCCCCGAAACTTTGTAACCCCAAACACCAACGCCAACGCCTCTCGCTCGAGTTGCGAATAATTTCGTTCCGCCTTAGACAGCCTTCGCGAGCGGAACCCAATCGGCTTGTAGATGCTTCCGACCCGATGAGAGAGTACCGCTCCTATGCCGTGCGGTGACGCGTCACACTCGAGGCGCAGTGGCTTGGTGGTATCAAAATGCGTTAGCATCTTGGCTTGCTGCAGTGCGAGCTTCGACTTGTCAAACGCTTCCTGCTGTTTCGGGCCCCATACCCAGCGGGAATCCTTGCTTAGCAGGTCGTAGAGCGGAGCGAGCCGGCTAGCCATGTTGGGAAGAAACTTGTTGTAAGTGAGAAGACCAATGTAAGAACGCAACTCGCTTACGTTCTTGGTACTTGGAGCCTTCATTACAGCTCCCATTTTCTTCTCCAGGGGCTGTAGACCTTCGAAGGTCTACAGCCCATTACCCAAGTACAGCCCATTACCCAAGGTGCACTTGCTTTTCCGGAGCTTCACGTCATTCTCACGAAACCACTGGAGTACCGCCTTGAGAGTGGTTCCCCCGTCCAGCTTTCTTTCAGCAACCAGCACGTCATCCAGGTACACTTGTACCCCTGGAATACCTGTCAGAATGGTTTCCATGGTGCGCTGAAAAATAGCCGGAGCAGACGACACTCCGAAGGGCAGGCGGTTATAACAAAACAGTCCCCGATGGGTGTTGATGACAGTCAGCTTCTTGGACTCTTCGTCCAATGGTATCTGATTGTATACGCATCGCTCAAGTCCAGTGCTGTACAGGTCTCCCTCGTTGAGAGCAGTGAAAATGTCATCTATCACGGGAAGTGGGTATTGTTCGGCTTCACACGCTGCGTTGACGGTTAACTTAATTGTAAGCCCCACAAATCCGGATTGACCCGTCTGCTTTCTCAACCGGCACGATGGGCGTTGCCCATTCAGAATGCGCCACTGGAGACAGCACACCAGATGCCAATAGTACTAGTCTGTCCAACTAGACGTCCACCTTGTCCTTCGTGGCGTATGGTAGCGGCCTTGCCTTGAAGAACTTCGGCACCACACCTTCCTTCACGTACAGGTGCGCGGGTGGTACCTTGAATAGGCCTAATTCCGTCTCAAACACATCACTGTAGTCTGTCAAAATGGTCTCCAAGTTCAGACCTCCCTCGTGACTGGCAGAGCTGGACAAGCTAAGGACAGGAACTCCCAAGTTGTTTAGCTTTTGTACGAGGTCTCGACCGCATAAACATGGCCCTGACTGACGAAGCACAGTCACTGGCGCAGTAACGGTCTTATCACCGTAAGAAACTGGGAGAGTCAGCTTACCGGCGACTGGCAGTGGTCCCAAGTAGCACGATAGCTTCAAATCAGACTTCTCCAGCTGAGGTTGCTTCAAGCTTCAAGCTAGCTGAGGTTGCCAGCTAGCTCGATGGATGTTGTAGGCGCGGCTTGCGCGGGATTGCGCAACAAGACGGCAAGAACGTGGCCTCGGCACGGCCACGGCAAGAATAGAGGGGTTCGCTTGCGCGTCGCGAGATGGCGCCACCGGCGCGCGCGGAGTGCTGGTACGCTTGATGTATGCATTAGGTTAGGGCATTTCATGTCCGCCCGTTCCAAGGACCAAAGGGAGAAGCCCCATAATCATCATCATCATCATCGAGTGGCTTCGGCGGAGAGGTGGCTGCGGAGAGCGGGGACTTCGACTGCGGCGCTCGGCCAGCTCGGCGGCGGCGGAGCGACCTGGCGACTTCCCCTTCGAGCCTGGACCGACCATCGTCCACCAGTAGCGGCGGAGTCGAACGACTCCGGCCGCTCGAGCAACGCGGGACCCGTCGATGACCGAGAAGACGGGGACAGCTAAGGGAGGTTTTGGGAATAAACCCCCCCTTGGAGGTTGGTGTCGGTCGCCTTTGACTCTTGCCTGCCTCTCACGCCGGCGCCGTCTACACGGCAGTCGCGTGCGGAGGATCGTCGGAGTATGACCCACACCACACGTCTTTTGCTTCCGCTTGCCTGTCGAACGGCATAACGCTGCAAGGTGGCCTTTTCTTCCACACTGGAAACATTTGGCGTTCTTGAACGGGCAGGTCGCTTCGGAGTGCTCCTGGCTGCCGCACCGGTCGCATGCTTTCGATGGTCCGTGCCGGTCCTTGGTGCTTTTCCATGAAGACTTATGCCGCCGCTCACTTGCCAGCTTGTGTAGTTCCGGCTCGACCTTCACGTCCGGAGCTTTCATCAGCTTTGCGTCTTGTCCCGCTGCTTCCGCCGCGAGCACCATGTTCTCCGCTTCCTGCAAAGTCAACTTCGGTCGAGCCAGCAATTAAGGCCCTTTGGGTTTCGACACTTCGAATTCCGCAAACTATTCTGTCCCGTAGCATGCGGTCCAACATTACCCCGAAGTTGCATCTGTCGGCCAAGCTTTGAAGTTCCAAAATGAACCTTTGCGCAGATTCGTCCTCCTTTTGAATTCTGCTAAAAAACTTGAAGCTCTCCGCTATCTCGTTCGGCTTCGGTGCGAAAAAGTATTCCAAGAACTTCACCGCTGCCGCGTAGGATAACTGATTAACCTTATGCGGAGCACAACGCCCACTTAACACATCGATGGTTTTTGTGCCGAGTGCCAAGACGAGAAGCGCTCTTTTCTTAGCATCATCTACAATGCCGTTTGCTTCGAAGTACGATTCAATGCGGATGACATACGAAGTCCACTTATCGTTTGCGTCGTCGAACTGTGGCATTTGGCCCGACATTTCCGCAGGTTGGTGGTTGCCTCCGTAATCTTCAAAAGGCTGGTTCGATACTCGTCGCCATTGCTATTCCGCCGGGGCCGGCGGGGATTGAGGGTGGCCGGACGATAACAACACAGCACGCAGATCGCCGTGATAGCATAGAGAAAGAAATACTGGTGATAGTGAACGCTTTATTTTGCGAGCCTCGCCGTTTCATAGTGGTGGCTCAAGGTAAGGAAAAATCACGTGAGGTACTGACGTCACGATACCAAGCCTGCAAGTTTGCAACGTCAGGATACAACAAATATCCACATGACAAAATAATGGTACTCACAGCAAACACGAAATCGTGAAAAATAGCTCGCTCCACTAAGACAGTTTCGTGCGAATCCAGGCTCACACCACAAACGAAACCTAACATAACATACACAATATTAAAAAGACGTAAGCAATAAACTATTATTTAAGCTGTTACAATACACAGCTGCTTCTACTGACTCTCTCACCAAAACGCCAAGCCAATAGTATATGTTTCCAAGGGCATGTAGACCTTAACACCACAACATCGCCCGCACTGAAAGCGCCCTTTTTTTGTTCAACCTATCAGAAGTGCCTATCAGTGTGACGCCAGTTTCTCATAAACCGGAGCGTTGCACCAAAATTTATGACAGATAGAACTGCGAAGGGCAAACTACGGCACATATCCATTGCATGTGACAAATACGACCAGTTTTGTTAAATATACATATGTGGGGTACATATTGTATGCAAATGTATCACAACAAAAAGCTGCTTTTGCTGATTCACTAATTACTAAACAAGAACAGCCGTGGGCAAGTGGATTGTCTCCTTTAGCAATACCATCACACTGACCACACCTAAAAACCTGCTTGTTCAGCAACTTACCAGAACAACACACGTGTAACATAACAACTTCGTCAAATAAAAACAGGATCGAGAAGCAAAAGCAAGAATACATCCCTTTCAAATGACAATACCGTGCTTGCATCGTGGATCCTAGGTTTCTGAAGGATATGGTGGACAGCCAAGGACGTCAATGGTATCAAGCGGCCATTGGGATGAAAGCTATAGGGGTGGGCGATTGATAGATTACCCTACCGATTGATCGATTAATGTATTAATCGCGATAAATTTTTACCAATTAATCAGTTCAACTCACGTGAGCGCATAAACCAGAAATCAAGCTCCCCAGAACTCCACGTTAGATCACCTCACGCTGTAGCATAAAACCGCACGTTTGGAGTGACAACGGCGTGAGGCTCCGGATTCGCTTCCTTCAGAAATAGCAACAGTAAGCACGCATTCCAGCCACTGTATGCCAGCCACATCTACTACGCGAGGGCTAGTTTAACGCCCCATCTGAACAACCACACACATAGACGATATGTTGACTTAAAATTCAAGAATTTTGACTCTTCCGTGTGAAAGTCCCCATAGCAACAGAAAAAAAAAAAAAAGACTTCGAACTCGAAATGTAGTTTTTGGCACCAACCGATTAACCGATCAATTAATTCGATTAATCGAATCAATTATTTTTAATTGATTCCCAGCCCTACAAAGTTCATACCAGCACCGATTAGCCTAGCCACAGCCAGCGCGTATCGAAATTTGACACGAATTGTCAGATCAGCTGTTCGTCGCGTCGATAGGCAAAGCTAAATGCGACGAATGCCTCGCGCTTTACGGTCGTATTTATTTCGCTGCCGACGGCGCGTTTCGACGTGCGACACGGTCACCACCGCGCCCTCCCGTTTGAATTTGGCGCCACCGCGTCCTGGAAGCAGACGACGCGACGGGGCGCATGCGCAGACAGCAGTGAACCACTCCCATGAAGCATAGAGTATGGTCATAGAGAAATGGTATGGTCACAGAACAGGGAGGATGTATGGTGCGCTCAATAAAGGCGTGTGCTCCGTGTGCACAGATTCCATGGAATGGAATTGGAGTTCGAAACCTTCGCATTTGCGAAAGGCGGCCGTCCGCGCCTGCACTCCGCGATGGGGAACGAAGGGTGCGTAGGAATGTGCTGCAAAACGAGCGAAGAGGCAGGAGGGGAAGCCACCCGCCGTTGTCAAGTCTCCGAGTACACGGCGGTCGGCCCAATTGATCACCTCCTAAATATGTGGAGATAGAGCCACTTTATTTAGAGACGCTATGTGGAGATGTCCAAGCAGCGGCGCAAGCTCAAAGACAGGACGAGGCAATTCGAAAACGTAAAGCGGAAGCCAAGCGGCCCAAGCGGCACTTCACTTCTCAGCGCAGTATCGTCCAAATCATTCCGGCAAGCCTGAAAACGTTACTCGCAGCGCTAAACTCGTCCTGTTAGTTTCACAGTCGTCGTCCCCGAGTGTTTTAACAGCGAATGGCGTTTAAACTAGGCCGGCGAACGTGCGCAGGAATACCCAACACCTCGCCGAGCGATGACGTCATCGCGCGCGCCGGCACTGCTTGACAGCGTCCTTCGGGGAAATACTCTACCCAGCGTTCGAGGCGTGATCTCTGTTGTGCTATTTTCGCCAGTTCACGTTCGCTCGCGCCTCGTGGGACACACAGAGCAGCTCGTGCTACAGACACGTACTACAGACGCCGAGTGCGCGAAGCCGGTTGCCACCGGTTCTAGCGTGTGCTACCACGGCCGGTCCACGAGAGATGAAAGCCTGCGGACAGAGCCTGCTAGTCGCGGAGAACTTTCAGCGGCAATTTCGGAAATCCATGTGAGGTGCAACCGGGTCTCCGAAAGGAGTTATGGGGCGACACAAAAAGTACGTCACTCCCGAAGAAAAGGAAGCGCGGCGCGAAAGCCGCCGCGCCGCTACTCGAGAACGGATGCGACGCCTTCGGTCCGATCCCGAATATCGCGCCGGTGAAGCGGCGGCGAGACGACATCGAATTGCAGGAGATCCGGAGTTACGAGCCCGCGTTACCGAGCAAAAGCGTGCTAGCAGCCAGACGCGTCGGCATAACGATCCGGGCCTGCGAGTCATGGAGAACTTTCAGCGGCAAGTTCGGAAATCCATGCGACGTGCCGACCAGCGGTTTGCCCGCGAGCTTCTAAACAGTAAGTTTGGCCACAGTGGCCAAGTGTGTGATAGGCTGTGGTTTAACTCGAGCTATATCTGCGCGACGGCGAAAAGCGGGAGATAGCCGTGCACAACGGGAACCGTTTCCCGACGAAGCCGAGCTTTGCAAAACGTGTGGCGGCTCTGGTAAAACTTAGAGCGCGATCCTTGTTGAATCGCGCTCTAAGTTTTACCAAATATGCGCCAACTTGCCCAACAACGTGTTCTAGTGTGGTGGCTCGTTACTCCTAGAGCCACAAAATAACCTTATTTAGTGGCTCTAGTATGTTACACCTAGGCAAACTTCCCCAGTACATCAAATGGCTTCGTGTACCCGCCAAAACCAGCTGCGCCCCAACTGGACAAAATCAAACTGGACTTGGTGTCTCCGCGCCTCCCCTTCATGGGCATTAACCCGTGCTACACGAGCATTTCTGAATCGAATGTCATTTGAATCAAATGTCACCTCTGGGCTGCTACATGACGCGTTTCAAAGGTCTTTGGTTAAAATGCCATTCGAGTCAAAGGTGCACCCCCAACGAAACGACCTTGATGTTCTCCAAGGCCTTTGAAATGCAAATGCTCGTACTCTCAAGCACAGTTCCTGCATGCCATAATTACGAGTCGCAGTGCGGGCAGTATGGCATAAAAGGCCAGATCATCGACGTACCAATCGATGAGTGTTCATTACTTTTGGGGGGCTAATGATGACACCACGCAGAAAACTTGACCAAGTCTCCGAGCATAACCACGCATAAACCAAGAACAAGCTCTGTGGGGCCACCAGCTTCGCTGTTTGTCGGCAGTACTCTTCACGCCACTAGTATGAAGCTGCCCCAGTGTTTTTTGTTTTTTTTTTTTTCCTCTGAATTTTCATAGTGTTATGCTCTGATCTGCTTTCCAGCAGATTTCTGACCAAACTTGAATTAAGCATGCTGAACATAGTCAAACGGCCCCTTTTACTTTGTACTTCATGTGATTTTTCTTGTTTTCTTTTCTTTTGTCTTGTCTTGTCCTCAGGGTCAAGGCTGTTGGAACCTTCCCCTGGTGCTGAGCATGCAAGCAGAATAACTTGGGCTTCGCATTCAACCAGGAGAAGCAATTCGCTCGCACAGTGCAAGGTGCCAGTGGAGTCGATGTGCTCACAGGCAGACTTTAAGCCCAGGTTAAGAAGTATAGGAGTGCAGGCAGGCACAACACGGAAGGCAAGCACTGGCAGGTGAGTGCTCCTCACTGTTTACTTGCGAGAAAAAAAAAACCTTGCTGTTTTTTTGTTTTTTTTTTCCTAGTGCGTTATGAAAAGCCCAGCTGTGAGCGCAGACTGTGGCTTAAAGCACCTAGTTTGCAAAAGTAGGAGCTGTTTGTTGTTTTCAGTGGTAGGAATATGTACCCTGATGGAACTGTAACATTATCTGAGCCGTTGATATGAGACTTGATGGTGGGTGTTTTAGTGTACTGATCTCGGGTACCAGATTTCTATTCAGATGAGATAAAATGTGGCTAGCTATAGTAACTGTTGGCAAATCTTCCTCCAAAACCAGTGCTGCGCCCGCTTCACAACTGTCTGTGAGACCAGTCTGCTTGATTTTATACAACGAAACCCCAGCCAAAGGAAGGACAAAGCCTCAAACAAAGCAAGGAACATCATTGTTATTAATAAGGAACAATGTTTCTGGCTAGCTAGCCAGTGAGGTGTAGCAGTTTGGCGGGATGGGCAAAAATCAAGACATACTGCTCTTAACGGCAATCCTGAAGCAGCCGGGACACTGGGTTGCTGAGGTGGAGGGAGATTTGGCAGTGCTCACTGATAGTTTACTATACTTACTAGATTTCTAAGTTCTTGCCCATTTATTTTTAAAGTGTAGTAGCGTTCCGAGGTAATATTTCATTTGATTTTTCAGTGATTATTTGTGTTAGTTCGATTACCGTACTCACATGATTCTAACACGCCCCCAGTGATAACATTCAAGTAAAGTTACAGAAATTCGAAAAAATAATTTGATTCTGATTCTACTGCACAGATGTCAGACTAGACACCACATACCTTGCAGAAGACAGTTCATCGGGTGAATATGCTACTGGGGCAGCAGAATCCCTTGCTTCATTAACTTACTCAGCTCCTGCTGGAATTAAAACTGGAGAGGGTAACGCTGAAAGTATTTGCTATTTCAAGGGTCTTGACCTTCATAATTTCTGACGTGACGGGTTGTTGGTACCTTCGCTGCTCCTTAGGGAATGTCCATGTTCTGGGGCCGTTAAGCCTTGCTTGAAATAATGGCTGTGCTTTGTTTAGCTAACCAACACTAAAGTTCATCTTAGTGTTCCTCGGGTCTTGAAATCTCCTCATGGCACTGGAATAATTGCCACTATCCATCATACCAGTCCTCCTTGGAGGGTGAAGTGCACAGTCCAAGTTCCCCATGTGAGCCTGCTCATCGAACCACATGCCTCGTGTATGAAGAGCAAGATGAAAGGCACCTCGCAGCAAACGTCGTCCCTACCCTGCCTATACTCTGTAGTGCTTCCACTACATGGCCATAGCGCTCAGAGGAATGCAAAGGTCCACAATTTTTCTCCAAATTTAGTCATGACTAGGCACATATAGTCATGGAATCGCTGCCTTTTTCCTTCATCATTCTTCAGAAATAAAAGATACTGCAGAAGCACTGCCGTCTTATTTGAAAAAATGTTTGCACACGTGCTGCCTAAAAGTCGCACAACATTGGAGGTTCAGGTTATATCAGTGTGACGGCTTTTCTCATGAGTACGGGGATAATTAGCCTGGCTGCATTGTAAATGGAGCCGTAATCTGCTTCTCTCTCGTTTGTGTTAGACCCTTTTCGATAGGTGGCGTGTCTTGCCGGTGTTGTACTGGCCCTGCCACAGTGTTGGGGCTTTTGTGACGCCTTTTGTGTGACCCTTGTTTGTCCCTCATTGTACCTTGTGTCGCTTGCCCTTCAGTTCGGCTACGTTCTCTGTTATTTCAGGCTTGGTACGCAGGAGTAGTGCAGCTGCCGGAACGCATGCAGTCCACCGCTCAAAGCCCAAAGCGGCTGAGCTCACTCTCAGGTGAAGTGTCTGGCACTGTAGTCGCATGCGAAGCAGCCATACGAGTATACATGTGTTCGAGTGTTGCAAGGGGACTACTGGCACACCAAATGTTTGCGTGACATGGCCACGACACATTCTATGGTGCGTTTGGATGGTTGGCAATTTGGCAGAACCTTCATAGGTAGCAGGGAAAGATTCAGTAGGTGCACAAAGTTATTGCATTCGCATTGAGGAGCAGCAGTTGGAAATCCCATGACTGCAATGTAAGTACAAAGGAAAAAGAAGCCCAGTAACTCACCCTCTACACACATGCTTTCGTGCTGTTTTCCAAAGCTTTGCCTACATTAGCATATGAGTTAATGTTGCTACTCGGTCTTCACTGCAGTCCTAAATTTATTTTTAGATATGAGTTATTGTTACTACTGGGTCTTCATTGCAATCCTAAATTTAATTTTAGAGATGACCTGAAAAGCACAGGCAATGTAGCTGTTCATCCTTTCATAGGCAGAAAGCTTTCATTTTCCCACCCCGACCTTTATCTTCATCCCTAAAAAATGTAAATTATTAGAAGAACTTGTTGCATGAGCCATCAGGAGACACATACAGAACACTCAAGTGCATTTTACAAGCTGCTGATAAAAAACTCTGCCGAAGGGGTCACTGAAGACTGCAGCCTTTTTTTCAGGCTCAAAAAAGCACGCTAAGTAATTTGAAGCGAGGTGAACATACAGCAACCCATTCATTCCCTGAGTGTAGGCTATCGTAGTGTCACTAAATAAAGGCTTTACTTTTTCAGTGGCTCTAGACTATCCCTAACAGAAGAAAATGATAGTTAGTAGGCTCCGTCCTTCTCTTTAAGAAATATCATTTAGTCCTGTGTGTGTATATTTAACCAGTTTCTGTGTACATGGTGTTCACAGTGAAGAGTTCAAAAAATGAAACAAAAACATGGATGGCGCTACCGCCACTTGTGCTTCTAGGGAACTTGTCTGCCTCTGTTAAGGATATGAAGGAATAAATGGAAAGTATGATAGTAAGCTATGCAACGTTGGTCTGGCCATCAGTGATGCAGTAAGCTTTTAGCCGCAATAACATTTTAACCAAAAAGGTGCAGGCAACAGTGGTAATGGAACTTGGGTAGTGGGGTGGGGGGAGCAAGGGTCAGCATCGCCTCGGGGGGGGGGGCAGAGGTATCACCGGAGGGGGCTTGGGGCCTTTCTATGCAGTCGGCACCTATGCATCCTTTCTCCCTGTTTGTTTCGTATAAGGGCTGTGTGTCTTGTGTCCCAAAAAACTCGAGCACTTGGTGGAAATCAAGTATCGGTCTTTTTTTATACACATTTTCCCAATCCAGTCACTGACTCTATTTGGACAGAGCTGCGAACCCTTGTAAATGCCGAACAGTGTGCAAATGAAACAATTCCTTCTGAGATTTCATATACCCTGGCAAGTCCTTTCTGCATAAGGGAGGAGCTATGGAGGAAACATGTAATCTTCCTTCATTTTGGTGATTGAACGTCGCGTATCTTCCTGCATTCTTTTTGTACAGAAACTGGTGGTGTCACTGCAAGCAATATGCCATTTAAAGGAGTACTAACACGAAATTTTCGTGTTACGTTTTTTTTGCTACTATGGGTGCCTACCAGCCTACTAATCACAGAATGGCACGTTAGACGGCCGATCACAGTGTAAACAGTCATTTACAGCGTCATTTATCAGTGTCAGTTTCGGTTTCGACAAAACGAATGCCAAGCGGCCGCCATGACAGGAGGGTGCACGTGGCGTCGCCATTCTTGTCGCACTGCTGCCGATCTGGACACGCGAGCGAGCGCACGCGTGCAGCCAAACCGGCGGAGGTATGTTTAGCTAACTGTTTAGCACCCTAACCTAGCTAATTATCCCTAATTATCCCTAATTTTTACGCTGCGCTCAACCGTCTAATGTGTCATTCTATGATTAGTGGGCTGGTAGGCACGCATAGCAGCCAAAAAAACGTAACACGAAAATTTCGTGTCAGTGCTCCTTTAAAAGACGGTGCAAATTGCAGCGCATGCCGTGCCATCTGTTCAGCGGTCTCATTGCCCTTGACGCCAACATGGGATGGAATCTGTTGTTACCGCTCATGAAAACCCTTGCTGCTGAGTTCTTGCACAAGACGTAAGGAACGCTGACAGTCCCTTTTTGTGGGGACCCCACACTGCAAAAGTTGTAGTGCTGCTTTTGAGTCAGTCAGAATTACAACTTCCTGCGGCTTATACGACTTAAGTTTCCTCAAAGCAGCTGCGATGGCAGTGCACTTGGATTCGGTGGAGGACACCACATGATCCAGGCGTGCTGACCAGGAAACCTGGGCATTTTTGGTTCTTGAACATTTGGAGAACTCTTATCCCAATCACCTTCAAATTTTTATGGATGGCTCGAGCAATCCATAGAGGGCCAGTGCAGTGGCGCATGTCATTCCTGATGCCCAACTTACCTTGACGTGAAGTGTGTTGTGTTGAAGGTCCTGTTAAAAAAGAACATTTGTCGCTCCAGGTGTTGTTGCAAAAAGGTCAACCCTTGTGTCTAGCTGCCGTTGGTTCAGGTGGCACAATGTCACTGACTCAAATCTAATGACACGTGTGCCTTTGTCATTCTTGTCACCCCCACGCAGGCTTTGGGAAGAGCTCCAGTCCACAGATGTGGCATCTGCTCCGTGACTCAGTGATGTGCTAGCAGCCAGCTGCCATGGCGAGCTCACTTTCGAGGCAGCTGCAAGGCAGCTGTTGTGAGGGATCACTACGAGGATCACTCTAGTGACTTCGAGTGCAAGAGCTTCTCTAGCACAACTAGACATTACTTCACAAGAGGGGCCAGTGCTTGCTTGCCGCTGTGACTCATGGCGTGGGCATTTCGCTATGGACCACAAGTAGGCAGGTTTGGATCCTAGCTGAAGCAGCTGTCTTCGTCAGGGAGGTGAAAAAGAACACCACCCGTGTATGCCTAGCATTGAACCAGCCTTGCGTGCTCGTTTTATGTGCCTATCACTTGAGTATGCACAATGTGGTGTGATGTCTGAGCTGTGATAAGAAAGAAAGGTAAAGAAGAGTACCTTTGAACGCAGGTGATGTACTGAAAGTGATGAGCATTTTTTTAGTTTTCTTTACTTGCTGATGTAATGGAGAAGTATGTTTCGCCTATTCTTCATTCTTCCTGTGGCAAACATTCGCTGAACAATCCAGCTAGGTGTGTGTGTCTGCAAAAAGTAAAAATAGTATTTCACAATCGTATTGGTTTAGCATCATTTGTGCATTTAATGAAGTGTTCAAACAGGTGTCTCAGAATTTAATTAACATTTCAAAACAATTTATGCTTTCAAAGGTCAACTTTGTATGTTCTAAGCGTGTTATTTTGGCAAGTCAGGGTGTGGTAAGTGGGAGGATGAATACAGCAAATTTAGAATAATGAAGTGCAAGGTACTTTCAGCTTATACATCCGACCTTGGCTTCCTATTCATTGTTGAAGTCAAAACTCACACAGAATGCTAATATTTCAAAGGGAGATTTGTATTTCTCATTCGTAAGCGTTTAGGAAACAATATTTATGCATCTTGGGAGCAATGTGGAAATTTTCTTATCACACAAACCTGGAGTATATTTGTATCGCTGCAATCGCAGTCTTCGTAAGTTGCAGGGTCCAAAAGCTGCTGCTAAGTGTGGAAATGTTCTTCTTGATGAGCATTTTACTTGGCACAGCCACGTTCACCCCGCCTAATTTGAAAGTTATTATTCATGAGGCGTTCGCAGAATCTGTCTTGGCTCGAGGTGTGCCATCCTAAGAGACTTGCGAATAAATACAGAAACAGGAAATCAGGTGTGCCGTTAGAGAATATTGCAGCAGTTGCCATATATAAGCTCTTAGCAGAATTGATCTTGGCTTGTGGTGTTACGCTGCACGGTGCTAGTCCTGAGTACAAATAATTAAAAATTAATAGTGCAAATAAAATGCCAGTACAAGTTATAGCATGTGGCACAGTGGTGCATAAAGTACATTGTCAAAACTGCTCATTATGGCTGCTACTAGTGTGCAAGCGATTTAACTGTAGTAATGATGTACCATTACTTCATTAATGACTTCCCGATACTTGTTCGCAAAAAAGTAATGTTAAAGAAAATGTTTCCCTATAATTACATCACACCTCACAAGAATGCAAACTTTTTTAAAAAAAGAAGAGAAATCGCCATGTGCTTTTGACAATAGGGTAACATATAATTTATGCAATATGGTTTAAGCTAAATGAAAAATGACTTTCGGAAATCGGTCTTTCAGTATGCATGATGCAAGATTTCTAAAAATGTGCTTTAAAGCACCGTGCCTCTCTTATTTATTTATTAACTTTGCTGTAGATTTGCTGTATTTTAGTTCTGCATAGTTAAATATTGTATCATACTTTTATTTATTGTTGTTTTCTCTACAGAAACTCAAACTCTGCTGTCTACTATATGTTACATGTCATTGTTGCTGTTTATTTTCCCCCTGTTTTTATTTGTGAAGTACAACCATGTTTTAATTGTGTACGTCTTTTCATTGTTGCTCTTTATTTTCCCCCTGTTTTTATTTGTGAAGTACAACCATATATGTTTTAATTGTGTACGTCTCTTAATGTCTCTACGTGCTGCCTAATCAGCCAACAAGCACTGTGTGCACTTAAAGTGACAAGCAAATTTTTTTGAGGAAAGGGAATTGTAAATAAATGTGGATTGATTTGTTTTATACTGTGCATTATCAAAATTATAAAGAGCGGCTTGCTTGGCACATCAGTTTTTGTGTGTTTGTGGGAAGAAGTCGCTGCTACATTTGAGAATAGGTCCATCCTGGTCAACTTTCAGATGGACTCGGAGCAAGCCAAAGTTTGAAACAATTTCCTTTATTGGCTTGTGTGGATGCCGCACCCTGTCCTACAGCATTCAAGGCTTTGCCTTCATGTAGCAGCGAATCGTTGCCAGCCCCAGAGGCTGCAGTACCGAGTAGACGAGTGAAAACACATGCCAGCAGTCTCCCACCAAACGGTGGGTACATCGGAACAATCTTGCGGGAGAAAGCTACATGCCCACGGAAGTCGGCAAGTCAGCTGACCCCACTAGAGTTTTTGATTTCGAAAATTGCCTCTTGTATTTTTTATGGGTGAAAGATCACGAGAAACCATTCAGAAACTATCATGGAAAGAAACTACGGTCCCTAGAAAGATCATAGAGAAACAATTGCCTCTAACTGCTGGCCCTGCAGATTGGGGAGTAAGACCAGCGACTTTGCAAAAACAATTTGTGTGGCTACAAAAAAGTTAATACCAGGTAATTCTAGCAGGGACCAATGTTGTTTTTCGCCAATTTCAATTTGATTATTGCGCTCCTAAACGTAGCAGCCCTAGGGATGCAAAATGCTACTCCTGTCACTTTTTCTCTCTGCACGCGACTGGAAGCGCACATGTGCTATGTAACGGTGATCGGTGCCACTGCAAGGCAAGTGGGCAACACAGCTCACTTCATTTAGAGTTCAAGACTTATTCTAAAACGCTGTAGTCTAGAACACTATTGCATAAGAGCAGGTGTTTCGCCAGAGCTGTTCCTTACGCCCATGGACTCCGCACAGCATGAGCAGCAACGGGCGCTTGCCAGAGAATGGCAGCACCGCTGACAAGCAAATTCAGTTTCAAGATTGGGAAGCTGAAGCCAAGCGTCAGTGGACGGAAGCTGACCCCGAGCTTCAAGAAAGGGAAGCACAAGCCAAGCACCAGTAAAGTTCCTCCCCGCAGGAAGCTATCTTAAACTCTAAGCGCCAGTGGAGGCAAACCAACCCTGAATTTCGACAGCACAATTCCAAGCAGACGCCAACGCAGAGAGACCGACGGTGCCGGTGGCCAGTTCAAGAGAGAATTCCTCGCCTGTGACTTTGGCCACAACTCCAAAGTGAGTGATACACTGTGGTTTGGTCACAGCCTCGTGCAACTGAAGAAAAATCGACTGAATCACAGTGCAACACAAATTGCCGACAGCCGCCAACCAATCGATCTTGGGAAAACTCAGAAAATCACCGACGTGAAGAAACCGCTCGAAAACATTTTATTAAAATGCAAAGAAAAGGAAAAAAACAATGACGTCTTGCACTGTACGAGACTTGTGTTATGAATGTAGTAGTGCACCAAGAAGGCGCTACTGTATCGTTGTTTGTCCCGTGTGTGTCTTGCCGAGTCATTATTGGTACGTGAAGCTATTGTATGTGGGGGGCTGTTTTTATGCGTAATTAAACTGTGAAACTGTGCTTAACCGAAGACATTAAGACAAGACACAGACACGAGCGCTTCTCTTACTGTCTTCGTTTAAGCGCTGTTTCATAGTTAAATTATGAACCAACTAGCCCAAACGCAAACGTTTGATTTTTTTTATGCGTAACATTGTTACCGATCTTGTGCCGAGAATGTCAACGCTGCATCTACTGCCGGTGTGAGGTGAAAATGGTGTCTGTGTAACGCAACCTCTCTGATGGAGCATGAGTGGCTTTGTTCTACAACAAAACAGTGACAAGTGTCAAGGGTTCTTTTTTCTTGCTTGGAACGGGGGCTTGTCCGATGTTGAACACGAGGCCTACATAGCTGGTGTGCATATGGCCGCTCTGTATCGTCATATGTTACTGACAACAGAAAGTATTGCATATTGCTTAGCCGTGCAGGTTGCACTGATATTGGTATGGCCGAAGCACCAGTGTACCTTTTTCTTTTTTTGTTTACTTTCTGCAACCTAGAACGGGACACTGCAGCTCGTTTTGCTATCTATGCTGACGACCTTACAGGATGGGTTGAGGCCGCCGACTACGACTGCACAGAGGACATGGCAACAGAATTGCAGGCGGCGGTGAAGAGCCTTTTCACTACTCTCCCAACTCTCGGTCTTGAGTTAGCACCCGAGAAGACCGAATTTCTCCTGGTCCACGGTCAGCACCAATTAACCACCCACTAGTGTGCATCATACCATGTACATCGGCGACACACCAATTTCCTCCCACTGTGGTCATATTCGCTTGCTCGGCATCCCCCTCGCCAGCCACGACAGCGCTTGACACTAGATAAGTCAACTGCGGAAAAATTGGAAGCCAACGCTCCACTTAATCTCTCGCCTTTCAAACAAATTTGGTGGTGCTCACCAATCCGCGTGCCTCGCGCTCTGTCGGGCAGTAGTGGTCAGTCTTCTCGCTTATGGCGCTCCGGCCTACAGCCTATCCTTGACTTATAAGAAGCATGTAGCGGCCCTTTATCGGGTCATGCTCCACACCATCACTGGACTTCCCAGGCATACCCGCATCGATGCTCTTGAACGGGCTGCTCCTATGCCTCCCATGGAAGAGCTCCTCACGAAAACCCTCGGACAACATGACCTTCGGCGGACATTAACACCACAGGGGGCTGCATTCTCCACCTGAAACTTGCGCATTCTTCCGACACTTCCCTCAGCCTCACCCCGCCCCCCCTTTGTCACTCCCACCTGTCACAGGGCCTATCAGCGAACTGGTGTCCCCCGTACTCGACCAGTTGCCCGTGAGAAAGCCCTTCGGCACGTCCTTGCGACAAAATTGCCAGATGAAGTGGACATTTACACGGACGCCGGCCTTTCGCCTTCCCATATGGGTCTGGCCTGGCGCTGCCCAGCTTGCTCTGTTATTCGGCCAGGACACCACTCGTCTCCCTTGGAAGCAGAACTTCAGGGTATCCTCGGCGCATTGGATCACCTGAGCTAGAGTATTGCAACGCCGCCCCCTCCACGTTTTCAGGTCCTCACGGCCTCCCATCAGGCACTTCAAGAAGTGCACAAGCCCTTCAGTGATCACCCAACTGTGCGCGAAATACAAAACGTGATCACCATTCTAGCTCGCAATGGGTCCACTGCCCGATGGACATGGGTGCCGGGTCACACGGACTCGGATGGGGGCAACCAGGCAGCGCATGATGCAGCAAGGGAGTGTCTCGCTTCCCCTGGACGACGACGCGTCGCGCCCCTCTCCTGACCCTCGCCTTCAAATTTACCGTGCACGCCCTGCTCGGAAGGTATGCCTTGCGTCCATTACTCCCGCTGGCTACCTGGCTCTGGCTCCGCCAATGCCTCGCTCTACGGAAATTTTCATAAACAAAACTATTGCTAACGCAGCCCTCACACCCCGCATCATAAGAAAATGGATTCACCACGCAACTGCCCCTGCTGTCAAACGTTAGTGTTCGCCACCCTCAATCACTTAATCTGGCACTGCGCCGCATTTTCCTTGTACCGCCCAACGCTTTGCCACGTGATTCCTCTCAAGACGCGCCCCTTCCCTCACCCCCCCTTACAGCCCTTCGAAGACCCTATAATTTTCTCACAGCCCTCGGAGTGTTCGGTCTAGAGAGTTGTCTCTAAAGATTAGTGTAAACCGGGGCCTACCCCGGTCGTAATAGTTACTTGACTGCACTCACATGATCTGCTGGCCGCAGTGATCTCTTCTATGGCGTTCAAGAACCCACCATTTGTGCTACTCGGCTATTGTTGTTGTTGTTGTTCTTTGATATTATTGGCGCATACCCAATCAGGGGATCGGCCAAACATCAGTCTTTAATTCGAATGAGATTACTGCCTAGGTGGATGATTCAAAGAAAATTAGAAAAATTTGGAAGCTTTTTTTTTTCTTGTGTTGGAGGAATTGAGTTTGGAATTTGGTCAATATTGAAACAAAAAAAAGGAAATAAATAACTAAATAAAGAAAAATAACAAGAACAAGGAGAAGAAGAAGAAGAAGAAAAAAGGGAGAGGAGGAGGAGAATAATAATAAAAAAAATATTCAGAAATGGATGCTTTTGGAGGGCTCAGGTGAGGTGCCAGAATAAGATGCGAATTAGGTTGTAAATCTTTTGGAATTTTCTATGAAGCGCAGAAGAGCAGAACAAACATCCGGCGGCCAATATCCCGTTCTGAAGCCCCAAATGATAAGAGAGCCGGCACTGATAATGCCAACCCCAGGCGATGAAGCGGCACTTCAAGGAGCTGACGTCTGAGGCTTGAAAATTGTCGACATGACAAAAGGAAATGGTCGACAGACTCTTCTTCATTACAGTAACTGCACATGGCAGACTGCGCCAGACGAGCCCTGTGGGGGTATCTATTCAACTGGGGCACACAACATCGAAGGCTCGTTACAACCGCCTCCAGGTCGCATGAGGGGCACCTGTTCAGATTCCAGGAGAATTTTAGATGAGAAAAATCTTGCAATGACAATAAGACTGATTCGTGCTGCCCTTGCAGCTTCAACAATCTACGGAATCTTACGCCGGCTAATAAAGTCGTTGTCTCAATGACATCGACAACAGGCCCGGAGAGTGCTACCCTTGCCAGTGAATCTGCGGTCTCATTAAAGGTTATTCCCGCATGCCCAGGGACCCAAAGAAGGTCAACTTCAGTAATATGAGGTGGCAGAAGGGATCGAAATGTCTGTAGAAGAGGTGAGTCTTTAGGAGAAGAAAGGGCTAAGCTTATGGATAGGGAATCTGTAATTGTAAGTGGAGACGACACCGATATGTCAAGCTTTCGTAGTGCCAAGACAATTGCCAAGAATTCCGCATAGAATATAGGGATATAATCCACCAGACGAACCGAAAAGTACCAATTTAGGGAAGGGGAAACTATACCTATTCCGGATTTTTCATCTCGTTGAGAAGCATATCTGTATATATGATAGTACCTTGCTGAATTGAGGCCAAATGATCTTGTAGGATACTATTGAGCAATCGGGCAGGTAGCATTTTAGCATTTTGGGGAAAGATGTTCTGGAAGTTGACCGTTATCGTATGACCCCTATCAAGAGATGGAAGTATGTTATTGAGCGCAACACCTAATGGAGACACCAAGCTTTGTGCTAGAGTAACTTGCGGTCGACAGGACCTGGGCCACTGGGCCGCCAAAAACACAGCTGGCTCAGCTACAAAGATAAATTGTGCCTGTTCACCCCCGCGCCATAGGCTCTCAGGAAAGTATCCACAGTGAGTATTCAAAATCGGTGTATCAGAGGGGAAACTCGGGCTTCCAAATAAAGTAACGCATTAGATGTGTTTTTAGGTAGCCCTAAACAGCAGCGAAGAGCCTGGCGTTCCAGAAGAACTAGGCGATGGAGCTTATACGTAGCAGCACCCGAGAATAGAACACATCCGAACTCTAAAATAGGCCGCACATACATACGGTATATCATCAGAAGAGATTCACGGCGCATTCCCCTCTTTCTATGGCTGAGGCGCCTCAACATGCCAACAGCACGTGCTCCTTTAGTAGCTATACGCCCTATATGTGGACTCCAGTCAAGCTGGCTGGTGTATACTACCCCAAGGTATTTTAAAGAATCAACCTGGGGTATGATGTGCTGACGGTAACAGAGAGTCCTCCCTGCCTCATCCTCCTCTTCCCTTATTATGGTCGCATGGCCTTCCCTTTGAAATAAAGGATTACAACAACAATACTTTTTAAGAGCGATGCTGTTTAAGATGGTGGTTGGGTGGGCGATCGTGCGCAGAAAAACCTTGCCTTGCCGAGCGATGAAGTCATCGCGCGCGCCATCACTGCTTCACTGTAGAAGGGTAGAAGGAGGCGATGACCGTAGCTTCGCCTTGCCACCAGTCTGAATACCCATCGCACGTGGTTATTGCAACCGACGCCTCTGGAAAAAATGAGAAAGGTGGGGTGGGTATCTTCTCTCCGGCATTGAATTGGTCTTTTTCATTGCGTCTACCAGATTATATTCCCATATTTTATGCAGAATTTCTGGCTATTCTGAAACTCGATTCGGCGCAATCTTCAGTGATGATACTCACGGATTCCCTCTCCGTGTGCATGGTCCTTTCTTCAGAAACTGTCAGTCCCATGCTTAAAACTTTTTACTCCTTCGTTCCCACGTATGTGCGGGCAATTAGGCTTGTCTGGCTGCCTGGCCACTGTGGATTAGCCCTTAATGAAGCCGCGGATACATTAGCGAAAATGGCATTGTCGTTACCTATTGTGGAGGTGCTTCCCCCGTTTGCTTGCGTGTTGCTAGCCCGTTATCGACAATATCTGTTGGCCCAGGACGTGTCCGATCACAGGCTGCACACCTCTCCGGAACTCGAACACCTCAGGTTTCGGTGGAAAAGCCTCTGCCAAACTCGCTCGTGCGAAGTTTCGCTGACTTCGTTTCGGTGTGGTGTTCCCCCACTTAACAGGTATCTATACCGGGCAGATCTAGCAACCTCACCCTTGTGCCACTTCTGCCATGAAATTGAATCGGATGAGCATTTCTTCCTTTTTTGCCGCCGATTCTCGCATCACCGGAGAAGACTGCTGGAGGCTCCCCTGCGGCGTCTTGCAATGCCACTAACCTTGCCAGTGCTTTTGTCGTTTGGAGGCACACAGCTAGGTCACTGCCATGGGGATGTCTGTCAATGCATTCATTCCTTCATTTCAGAGACAGCTCGTCTGCCTTGTTAAAATGATTCTGATCAGGCTCTCTCGCTCCTCTTTCTTGTTCTATTTCTGTCTTTAACCTATATTCTAAATTCTTTCTTCGACTGCACCTTTTTGCTTATCTGGTTTTTTAGTTAAAAAAAAAAAAAAACACTCTTCTCAGCCAATCCCCCTGGTCTGAGTGGGTATGCGCCACTTTATGGGCCACCACCACCACCACCACACTCGGGCGGGACTCGTGTCGCCATCTGTTGGAGGCGCGATACAACTGGTGCAAGCACGGCTTTGGAAACGCGTCGTGGGGCGGCTCGCTCTATCGCTATAGTTGCGACGAGGGGTGCAGTCCTCCATGGGTGCAGTTTTGATGGTGCGAAGAGAAGAATTAATGCCAAAATGAAAGAAGCCAAAAGGCCGAGAAGCGATATAACGTTAATGAACTTCTTAATTAGCGCCCCACACACCAGCCGACACAAGCTGAACATTGGCCACCGAACGAGTTCTAAAATTTCAAGGCAAACGCTCGAAATTGTTTGCACGCGGCGTGCGGACTAAAATAAAAAATTGTTCCGACGCGGCGTGCGAATAGGGACACCCGTAAAGACACCCGCAAAACATGGGTCGGCCGAAGAAGTATGCAACTGCCGAGGATGAAGAAGCGCAGCGCGAACGCCGTCGTGTCGCTTCTCGAGAACATATGAGGCGGCTACGATCCGACCCCGCGTATTGCGCCGAAGTCGCCGCGCGTAAAACGGCAGCGAAGAGGCCGAAAGTTCGCGAGGTACCCTCGCTCGTAATGTGGAGTACCAGCGGACTCTTGGTAAGTGTCGCCGAGAAGCGCGCGTCCTTTGCCTGACAACTCAGACCAGCGGAAAGTACGACACCAAGTGGTATACTGAATCCTTCCTCCACTCAAGCCTGGCCAGTACAGTGAACTAGAAGTATTCTAGTTCACTGTATCTTTAGTGGGGGAGGTCCTTGAAATCGATTTCCCTATTCATAAGCATAACGAAATCCTGTCCTAAGCCGAGGGGAGGAAGCAAATGGAGTGGAGGAGGCTCCGCTAGTGCCGCTAGCTGTTTCTCGAGCCTTGCATAACTCTTCATCAGTCTGCGGAAGGTTGTACATTACAACATTACATTGCCAGGCCGATAACTAAAACAAGGAAGGCGCGCTGCACGTCACTATGAACTCTGCAGTCGCCCGGTCGGACTGACGTCTGCTAGCTTGCAGGAAACTGTTCGCTCCAGCTCCCGCCTAACACACTGCGACAAAATATTTCCGCAGACGTGTGTTCATGTGGGCATATCTGGTGAAAATTCAAGCTTTGCCTCTGTTCCCAGCGATCACGTGGTAGCGAAAAGAACGCTCTGCAGGAAGCTTCACGGATCCTTTAGAAGGATAATTGCGAAGGTCTCACATTTCGTTGAACCAGCAACTTAATTTGGGAGTCTTCTGAGAGAGAGAAACATCGTGGTACCGTGTGGCTGCAGGGACATACACTTCTCTGCACTTGCACTTTTTCTTTTCGGCTTTCGTAGCGCTCCGGACAGAATCCGGTAGGGCCAGATACTGACTCCCGCGTGCAAGTCGCACTTAAAAGCCTTTTATGAGGTGCGTGAGGCTGATGATATGGTCAAAGGTTGTCCAGTCTTCCCAGCTTTTGTTCTCACTTCTTGCGTGGTTCATCGTCCAAAGAAACGGCGAAAAGACGCTTTGGGATCAGCTGGATAACCGATAAGCTGGATATTCGCGGCTGCCCGTCCTGTACTCGCGAGAGTTATTTTTCTGATGAATCCACACATCTTGCTGCTGTAGAAGACCATCACGGTAATGTAGAACACGCAGAAAATGCAAGACATCGACCATAAACAGCAAGAGAATGTGTCCCAACCGCGCGCTGGCAACACAATCGTTTGCGCCGCTAGCAGACGACGCCAAGCAACTCGATAATAGCCGTTCCCGATGGCTCAAAGTAGCTGCATGAGCAACAAAAAGTTTCTAGCAAAATACTGTGATAACAAAAGCGAGCATCTTTCTTCCATTAGTTTACCTACGGCACCACATCAACCAACGACAGCGGTAACAACTGCTGAGCGCCTCAAGCAACGACGGCGCCGCTGGAAGAGAGCGCAGTGGCGCTCCTGGCGGCGGCAGACGCGTTTTGATTCAGCCGATACCCTGCAGTGTTCCCGTTTGCGCTACTAGGTCAAAAATGTGGTTCTTCTGTACTGCTGGGAACTGCACTCACTTTCATTCCATTTCATTCCATGGACTCCGCTCGGCTCGAACGTCAACGGGCGCTCGCCCGAGAACGGATGCGCCGTCGCCGCGCTGATTCTGCGGTTCGCGCAAGGGAATCTGCAGCTAAACGTCGGCGGCGGGAGGCTAACCCAGAAGTACGTAAGAAAGCAACAGAAGCCAAGCGACGGCAAAGGCAAGCGAATCCCGATCTGGTACGCAAGGAAGCGGAAGCCAGGCGACTGCGAAGGCTAGCGAACCCCGAGCGTCGAAAGAAGGCATCGCAAGCTAAACGCCGGAAAGACAACCCAGAACTTCGAAATAAAGAGCCGCAAGTGAAGCGTACGTGGTGGAGGCAAGAAGCCGAACAGAGCCGCGAGCGCCCGGAGTTTCCTTTGACCGAGGGTGCCGCGGATGGCCGCTTCGAGAGAGATGGTCTGGCCCTTATTTATGTGTGCATACCGTACTCCGTGGACAAAAGAACCGCAGTTCAACAAAGAGGTCGGCCGTGGCTGTTTGTGAATCTTGAATCAACTGTCATTTGTTTTCAGTAACCGCTCTATCCACTTCAAGCAGCCTATGTACGAAATGTAATCTTTGCAGGGGCCATATGAACACAAAGTACAACTTTAATTTGAAAGAACTAGGCTACGGTACCTCACTCGGCCGCAGCTACGAAAGTGTTGAAAATTTTTCAAATTTAGCGCCACAGTGATGTGGTATGGACAGGAGTGACGTCATATGGGACAACACTGAAAGCATAATTTTCACTGCACGTTAGCAATCGAGTGACGGGATCAAACAGAACTAGAGGCCCCAGTACAGTAATAGAGTCGTGTGTCTTGGCAATTGTTTAAATTGGGCACAAATTGCGCAAGTTGCCGGAAGGTAGTAAGGGAGTCGCCACTGTTTCGCCTGTGTTCTTTATATTATCTCCATTATTTTTTCGATGTTCGCGATAAACCTATTATCATTGTTATCGGGACAAAGCAGCGTTTCTAATTAATCAAACTTGCATTTTGTCTGGATGGCCCCTTTAAGGCATTCATTGTTTGAACAAGGAAGGGCAGTCTTGCCCTCTGCATGACACTCGCACAGCCCTTGCAAACGCTGTAATGTGTGGTGCGACGGTCATTGTGAGCAAAACTGTAGGAACAGGATCACTTACCATTCCTTACAGGAACAGCAAAATTCTTATCATACTAATGTGTCCATACCAAGTTACAAAATGAAAGGACACCATGGTAATATGGAGGTGGGTCATTAGTCCTGGAAAAACGACTCATTCGTATTGAGCTTCGCATTGCTGACCACTCCAGCAACTGTGCCAAGACTTGGGACCCTGCCCGCTTGCACAGCCCCTGCCAGACCGCAATATATGCTCTGGAGACATTTAATGTACTAAACATTGTATAGCCAACACGGATGTAAACGGTTGGTTTTCACGCCATTCTATTTTTGTCTTCTTCTTCTCAGGTTCAATGCTTTTGGAACTTACCCCTGCTGCGGAGCATGTACCACCACATTTGGTCAGGAAAGGCAATTCGCTCACACAGTGCAAGGTGCCAGTGGTGTCCAAGTCCTCGCAGGCCGACTTTAAGCCCAGATCGAGAAGTGTAGGAGTACAGGCGCAACAGGGAAAGAAGATACCAGCAAGTGAGTGGTTTTGACTGTTTACTGGTCGGAACAAAACATAGCTGTATGTTTTTTTTCTTCAAGTGACTTAATTAAAAGTACAGCTGTGTGGCCAAACTGGCTATAAATTAAGGCACCCGGCTGAAACTGAATACCTTGCGAAACTAGGAGCTTCATTTTTTTTTTTTTTTTTTTGGTAGGAACATGTGCCTTGAGTGCAACTGTACTGTTATCTGAGTTTTTTTATTTTGGCATGTGTTTCAGCGTACTTATCTGAAGTATCAGGTTTGTATGTAGATGAGACAAAGGTCGGCTGTGCTATAGTAATTATTGGCAAATCGCCCCCTAACCCGGTAAACCAGTGTCGCGCCCATTTTGCAACTTGCGGTGGAAGCAATCCGTCTCGATTTTTGTACCTATGTGGCCATATTTTCGCCACCCATGATTAGCGGGTGCTGCTGTTAACTGTTAATAATTGCAGATTATCTATTTAGTTCTAGTGATTGCTGCATCTAGACAAAACCACAGCGAAACCAAGGAATATCTCTGGAATACAGGGCCTTTCGCAGCAAACGACTACACATTTCTACCCCATGTAAACTTTGTGTAGTGCCTAAATTTGGAAATTCAATTAATTTAAATTCAGTTATTCATCACTGGGCGCACTTAGTCACAGAATCGCTGCAAGTCTACCTTTCTTCTTTATAGAGCTGCAGGTAACAAGAGATCGCAAAGCGCTGCAGTCTTATTCGGCAAAACCACTGCACACGGAATACTACCCAAAGGTCACACAACATCGTGGCCTCAAGGTTAGATATGTCCGCTGGCTTTTCACATGAGCAGGCGGATAGTTAAGTTGCCTAGCTGCATTGTAAGCAATTCCATAATTTTTTTTCTCCCTCATTTGTGTTAAACCATTCCCAGTCCTGCCGGTGATATGCTGGCCCTGCTGTAATGATGGGGATTTTGCACCGCTTGCGGTACCCCTTTGTCGCTCATTTTTCGGGCTGTTTGTCCCTCATTTTGCACCGTATTGCTTCCCCATAAGTTAGGTTATGTTCGTTGTGCTTTCAGGTTCGGTACGGAGGAAAAGTGCAGCAGCTGAAGGGATATCTGCAGCCCAACGCTCAGCACCTGAAGCAGCTGACGTCGCTCTCAGGTGAGGTGTATGCTTTGGTAGTCGCATGCATAGCAGCTATATATACGCCTCGAGTGCTGCCCGTAGGGGCGCCACCAAAGTGCCCCTAGCGTTCCGTTTCTAAAACACCCACTGGACGCTCCGGCCCGCTCACCACTGTCGCTGCGGCTTTTGGGAACGGTCATGACTGAAATTTACCTTTTGTGTGCGTTCGAAATACATATTAATGTGGAGCAGTCACTCTGTCTGCAAATGTGGTGTATTTAGGAGAGTGTAAACGTTTCTGACGTGATCTTAGTGTGGTACATTCGGTCTCTGAGCGCCAAGTGCGTGACACAGACCTGCGTCGGAAGCTGGCATAGGTATGGAGCTGATTGTAGTTCTACTGCCCTGAAATTTAATGACGGTGTAAGCAGTGTTTCCTCAGATGGTCATGCTACGGCTATACACCGTGATGTAAATCAGTTTGGAGAACTTACATAGTCTAGCGGAGCACTCATGCCTGACAGCAGTCACATTTGCCACTATCATACCTCGGATAGGGATTACTCTAATGGGCGGATCCAGGTTTTTTCTGAGCAGGGGGTCAGCTTCTATCAGTTATGATGATGATAAGGAGGAGGAGGAGGATAGTAGCATTTTTTATTCACCAAAATTTTGGAAAACCAGAAATACAAGAAATAGAAAAAAAATCAACTATACGTGAGAGGTCATCTTTTTGGGGATATAAATTCCAAAATCAAGGGGGGTTCAGGACATCCGGACCCCCCCCCCCTCTGGATCTGCCAATGATCACTACCACGGATAAGCAATGTGGCATAGACTTCACGAACATTCTGTGAAAGAAGCGCAGTGGGTAATGCAAAATTATACCATACCCGGGGGGATCAGCTCATGGCAAGGATTTTAATGCTGGGTCGTCTTGTCCTGAGTTGAGCCCCCACAAGCATTCAACATCTGCTACATATATCCTCCGTGAGCGGCACGGCGACGGGCTTATAGAGTAAGCCGTGTCCCTGACTAAACACTTCTTCGAAACATCACCATATGACACAGGGAGCCTGCAGAAACTAGCACGAACTAAGCTCAGAGGGCCTTATCAGATACCGTTCTCTTTCAACGACACCATTTATCCTTTGTGAACTGCTTAATTAACCTGTAAAAAATGCGTCTGATGAGTTATCAGCTGTTCATTGAAGTCAAAAAACAGAAGGAAAAGTGTTTGTGTGATTACTAAAACGTTCATTCATTGATTTTGTTCTGCATTCGGGCACAACATAGTTAAGTGTCTCCCCCCCACCCCATGTCCTGCAAATAGCAGTGCACTTCATATCTAGTTGGGTCTGGTGCGGCCTACCTGGCTTAAGTATATATATATATATATAGTAGAACGGCTTCAACATTTCCGAAGCTGCCGTGGGTTTTTTCATTCCCGTACGATCTATTCAGTTGCGCTTCCGGGCGTGCAGATCATTTATTATTCCGTGGTTTCACTAACTTTACGTGGTTCTTGCTATAAGGCGTGAGTGGGCACATATTTAACGATGCAGAGCCTTGCACTATGCTGAACATTTTGGCATGGCGTGTATTCCGTTAAGAGGCACAAGTGGTTGTCAGGTATTAGTATAATCACATCCCCGAGACAGATTTTTCTACAATGTATGTATGCAAAATGAAGCCGCATTCATTGTCCGCGCTGCAAGACGAAACCAACCTCGCTGTGCCAGCACCACGCCTAAACGAGGCAACACTAGAATTCACTTGTGCGTGACGTGTGTTCAGAGGTTACAGTGGTGATATGCTGCTGCCATCACCGACGCCCGTATGAGCAGTCAGGAAGTGCGCAGAACTGCGTCCCTGGATAGCTTTTGTTGGCATTTGAGCACACTACCAAGTCGCAGCTGTTCTTTAAAGGGTCCTAAACGTACCGTTTACTTAAAGACGTGACCTTAACAAGTTGTTTAGGGCGCGAAAGGCAAAAAGAAGCAAAAGAGAACCAAAACACTGCATGAGCCCCTATCAGCCACCCAGCGTTCATCCCGTAGACACTGTGGAGAACCGGCGGCAGCGGTGCAGCCATCGCGAAAACTCTAGGTGTAAAGTACAGAGGTATACATGCATTTGCAGCCACACTGCTGGCATAACAATTGTTCACACGTTGGACCACATCTTGTGCGCGGTGCATTTGTATGGTTGGCAATTTGGCTGAACCTTTGTAGTACTCCAAGATGTATCACCAACTCACCCAGTCCTGCAACTTTGCTGTGAGCATGTTTCCATTGCTCTAGACTATAACGGATTTGACACCCGTAGAGTCGGACCCGGGTTTCGTCCTCCTGTCTCAACAGTGAGACCTCAATCATTCAAAGCACCAATTGTGCAACTTTACCCAAGTTGATGCCCAGTAGTTTGGTGCTTTTCCAAGATGTTGATTGCAGCTGTGGTGTTTTGGATTTCAACCACAACTAGCCCTTTGTTCACATGCACAGTCTTCTATAATTTGCACTTGCTTTGTTATATTGGCACCAGCAGGTCACATCAATATGTGCCTTGTTGCTAGTAAAGGTTGCAGGACTGTTGCCTGTGCATCAGCATCTTTTGTTTGTGATATAGTTATCTGCAATCACAGTTCACATTAAGATTGGCGTGTCTGCTACCCCAACATGGCCATCTGCCTTGCATCGAAGAGTGTTGTCTTGAAGTTCCTTTAATTAAAAAGAAAAAAACGGTGCCATGCCACCCGTTGCAGTTGCAAAAAGGTCAACCCGTGTGCTTTTCCAACATTAATAGCATTGTTTGGCGTGTTGTGGTTCAGGTATTTGACAGTGTGCCGTTATCAGATCTCACGGCACGTGAGCTTTCGTCATTTCTGGCGTCCTCTTTTCTGCACCCTCATGCAGGCTGTGGGAAGAGCTCCAGTCCAGGCATTCGGATACCCGCTTCTTGACTTGAGTGATGCGCTGTAAGGCACCCCGCTGCCATAGCCACCTCACTTTTGATGCGCCTACGGTGAAGCTGTTGTGAAGGATCACTCGAGTGACTTAGAGTGCGTGAGCTTCTCCAGTGCAACTAGTCATTACTTTACAAGACTGCAGCCAGCGTCTGCTTGCCACTGTGACTCATGGCCTGGGCATTTCGCTATGGACCACTAGGGCGTGGGTTTTGTTCTGGCCCTCACAGCTGTCTTTCTCAGGGAGGTGAAAAAGGACAACGCCCGTGCGTGCACTCCTTGCCACTGGACAAGAACATCCTTGCATGCTTGTTTTGCGTGCTTTTCATTTGATCATGTGCAGTCCTGTGAGATCTGAGCTGCGGTAAGGTAGAATTGTTAAGTAATGAAACAATGAACGTTTTATTAGGTTAATTTTGATCACTTGCAAATATAAAAAAAATGTGTTGACAATCTGCCCTAAACTTTCTTTTTGTGGTAGGCATTTGCTTAATACGCATTGACTTGGCAAGGATTCAGGCAAGGCAATGGGGACAATGTGGTCGGCAAAGTGGTTATTGAACATTCAGGCTGTTCCCTTGCAACCTTGCAAGGGATGTGGAACCATGACCATGAATATGCTGGCATATTAAAAGCATCTTCCTGTTACTTAGGTGATTCACTGTGTTTGATAGAACTAGCATACACATGTGATCCTGTGTGTTGTAGAGTGCTTACAGCCTTGGCCAGCGCAATGTAAGGCTTAAATTCCAAAGCAGTTGCAGGGACAATTGCATGAGTACAGGTGACTTTTGGTGTCCGAAGGGTTCAGCTTACAGCCGTGAGTTAACCCTTCTTTTAGTAGAATAGCTGCTTCTGTGTGCAACACAATGGTGACTTTTGGTGTCCGAATGGTTCAGGCTTGCAGCCGTGATTAACCCTTCTTTTAGTAGAATAGCTGCTTTTGTGTGCAACACAAGGTGGTCCTGAGAAATCTATATTTCAGGAATACTGCCAGCCTTGCACGAAATCCTCAGTAAAAGTGGGCGTGCAACGTAACGTGTGCAAAAAAGGAAAAATTTGCACGAACAGTAAAAAAATGACAAGTAATGCAAGTTGCATGCTAAGGCTGTAGAATTAATGGGATAGTAAGCAAAACAGTACAGAAATGCGAAAGAAATCAGAAATGGCATGTGTTTATGGGCATGGTGGCATTCACGCGGGAAATGAATGGCATTGACTGGGTAGACATGCACAAGGGAATAGGTACGCACTCCTCTGTGCTCGTACATAGTCTGCACAAGAAGCGTGGCTTCGTCTCGACAGGTGGTGAACAGCTTTGTTTGTGAACATTTCAGGAAAGAAAGTACAGGAACAACTTAGATGCCGTGCAATAATAGTAAGTGTGAAGAAACTAAATGCGCAGCAATTTTAGATGCCTCTGAGGGCAACACCAGTATTGCTTTTTCAGAGACAACATAAGTGTCCGTACCACTAAACATTCCTGAGGATCGGGGCAGATTTATTGTGGTAGAGCAGATGCATCAATTTAAGCCTGTCCCAATAACGTCTCAGCTGCAAACTTTCTAATTGTGAACTTTTCCAGAAGAGCACTGGGAGATGTGCACCAATTATATGAATCTAATGGCCTCGCGCTGCACTCTCTCTCTAGTTTATTGATGTTAATTTGAGTATATAAGGGGTCCCGTACAACTGACACACATATTGGGAGGATGGAGGTTTTATAAGCTAATAAATAGGATTTATAAGCTTTTGGAAATGACCTTTTAAGATGTGTAAGCTTGCTGAGTTGCCCTCTGCTGAAGGAAAGATACGTGCTCGTTCCATTAAGATCCGAATAACACCTAAGTCTTGTAGCTCTGCATTGAGGATAAGAAATGACCACTGGCAGAGTGTGAAAAATTTAAGGGTTTGCCATTTTCGAGTTACAGTGTAGGCCATTTATAATGTAACCACTTATAGTGTGGGACCGAATATAATGCGGGTTTTTGGACCACCTGTAGGCATTCCATAGAACTCATTGTACAAGCATTACCGCTTACAATGCAGCCACGGAAAGGAGAAGACCGCTTGTAGTGCGGTTTTCCGAGGGGCCCGCCGATCGCCAGAGAAGCTAGCGAGCCGTTCGAAGGTCGTGAAAGCACGGGCGCAACGAAAGGGACTGGACAGAGAGAGAGAGAAAGAAAAAAGAGCGGTTTGGACAACACATGCGTTCAGGATTCTTTACATCTCCAAAACGCTGCAGTATCAAACTTCCGGTGACGTCACACAAAAATAATAATTAAAAAAAAAAAACGCTACGCCATCAGCACTTAAAGACGGCCACAGTATAACGTGGAAGGTGGTCAGCGGCAAGGCTGGTGACGTCGACGATGTCCTCCATTCAGGCTTGACTGAATCTCACCGTCGAGGCGATACTTTCCGCTCATGCTGACCGGGACGTGTACAGTGCCGATGAAGCAGGCTTCTTTTATAACCTGCTTCCGAATCGCACGCTCGCAATGAAAGGCAAGCCCTGCAGTGGCCACAAAGCGTTGTAGGAGCGCGTCGCACTTTTGTTCTGTGCGAATACGGACGGCTCAGACAAGCGGCGTTTGCTGCTAATTAGCAAGTCGGCTCGACCTCGTTGCTTCAGAAAAATGAGAATGCCTGCCCGCGACTTAGAAAGCCAACTCACGGGCATGGATGACTCAAATTGTTTTCCTGCTGGCTGCGGAAGTTTGATGAAGGCATGGTCGCCGAAAAGCGCAGAGTAGTTGTCATCCTGGACAACTGCACCGCCCACTACTCCCTAGCGAAACTGACAGCAATCAACCTCAAATACCTGCCCACATACGTTATAAGCAGTCTACACTGTATTGTCATTGCCATAGTCTTCTTGAGGTTGATGCCCATTTTGCCACGTCTTGCACCGTGTTATTTAGATTTACTAAGGGAAGAATTTAAGAGGGCTTGGTCGATAGGGGCTATGAATTTCTTTATACAGAATGCAGTTTTCTGCAAATAAATTAATTTTGCCAGTATTTGCTGTGTAATGTCATTGATAAAATGAGAAAAAGCAGTGGTACAAGCACAGATCCTTGTGGGATGCCTTATAGTACGGATCTTGGACTTGAGCACACACTGTCAATTTTCACTCTTTGGTTTTGAGAAGACAGGACTCTAGCCTTGTCACTAATTAGTCATTTTTTTAGGATGGGCCGCAATGCTAGCAATAACTTGTGGTGGTATATGTGATCAAAAGCCTTTTCAACATCCATTTGACCCTGTTGGTGTAGAACTGCCGCAAAGTCGTAAATCGTTTCCAGAAATTGCGTTAGTCGCAGGAGAGGCCCTTCGAAAACCATGTTGCCGGGAATGCATGAGGTTGTGCTGTTCAAGAAAAAGGGATAAGTTCTTATAAATAATGTGTGCCAGGATTTTTTCTGGCAACCAAAGTATTGAAATCGGCCCATACAACGGAAGCAATAATTTTTTTCAATAATTGATGAGGGTGATCTTGTGCTTTTCCACTCTTCTGGGACCTGTGATTAAAGAGAGAGAGAGAGAGAAGGATTTGCTGTATATGATGGTCAAGTCCTTTGGAGACCGTCCGACATATCTTCGGAAATGCATTAAGTATGCCATCTATTCCAGGAGATTTTCTGGTGTCAATATTCAAGAGAAGTAAAAGCACACCTCCTTCTGATATTAAAATTGCGCTGATAGGGAGGAAGTCCCGAAAGAATCAAAGTTTGGTCTTCTGTCGTCGTCGCTTGCAAAAACAGAGCAAAAAGGACTGACACTGTAAAGTGACTGTTAAAGGACGCTGCAATTGTCAGTTTGCCTGACATGGGTTCTTCATTATCAAAGGTTTTGAGGTGGTTTTCTTTGCCATAGAAAAGTGATGCTAGAACTTTGTTGGGAACGAAAAAAAGAAATGCTTCCATTGAAGTTTTGTAATAGACTTTTGCTTATGCTTTCCTTGAAGTGCAGGCACAAGCCAGTCAGTTTGCACATGTGTGCCGCAGAAGGAAAGTCCCTGTATTTTTTTGTAATCTTTTGGTCTGAAGACTAAGTCATGGTAGCTGTAGAGACATCCATGGACTCCTGGTATGCACCATTTCTCGCGTGGTCGGAAAGTGCCACAAGTCAATGAAACATGCTCTTGAACTTGCCAAGGAAATGAAATCGTAAAAGGACGTGCCTAGTGTATCAAGCATTTCAACGTCGGTGGCGCGACAGAAAACGACCACTGTTTTTTTTTGTAGCGTCCTTTTGAGGAATAGTTTAGCTGCATTATCAAGCAGCACACCATTTTGTGGTATACCTTTGATGATTTGTGCTATCACAATGCTCTAAGTTGTCACTAATAAGGTAAAGGTAACGGTAAATTGACGCCGTTCCATTTTGAATGCGAGTGGGTAGTTTACCTGTGCGAGCGAGTGTGAAAATACAATGTCTATGAAAGGCGGTGCTGTATTAGAGGGGGTTCGGGTATTTCGGTGGCCCAGTTGATGGCCGGGGTGTTGAAGTCACCTCCTATCAGTATGGTTCGAGATAATGCAGCTGGCCGCTGGGTCCTCTAATTGGGAATAAATACACCGGACTACAACGGCCCACTTCCAGAGTACCTCCTTAAGAACTCGTTCAAGTGCAACCCTTACCGTGTAACATGCACCCCAAACAACACAGTGGATAGCGTACGGCTTGAGTGGAGGCCATATTGCAACAGTAAAGTCACGATGGTGACCCAGTCTTCACAGACACGGCAGCATACCCCTCCTACCCAGTGCTTGCCTTGGCAGTAAGACCCGCCCAAGGAGGACAGGCTATCACTGCCTTTCAAAACGCACTCAACAGCTGAAGCTAAAGAGGCGGCAATTGCCCTTGCCATCTCCTCTACCCAGTGACGGACTGCCAGCAGGCATGCTGGCACTTCCAGGATGGAACGGTTAACGCTGCAACCCACGCAATGCTACTCCGCTGGGAGTGAAAGGGGATGAGACAGTGCATGACGTTCTGCGAAAAATGACGCGTGGACGAAAGAGCGAAGAAAAACGCCGCCTTGGAGAGATCTACTCCCTTCCTGACAAACACAGAAATGGCCCAACACCTACGTGTGGCCTGAATGCACCCTTCCTCCAACCCCACCGACACCTATCTATCAAGCAGGTGCACCACTACCGTGCCTTGCAAACAAACACCTTTCCCCACCCTAAGAGGGTGTGCCACTACTCCGCTCAAATTACCTCCCCTAGCTGCCCCTTCTGTGGATCGGACTGCCCTCTGTTCCGCATGGTTGGTGGAGCGGGCCTTTCCGAGTACCTTTTCGACCAGCTTCGGCTGGTGGAGCGGGCATGCCTTCGAGTCCTGTTGCTTCGAGTAAAGCTCTAGAGAGCGCTGTGCAGCAAGCCGTCCCGATAAGAAACAAGTGCTCGGTACTGGGCTGGTTAATTTGGAGTTGGACTTGATTTTGGAAAGCTTCACGTCCCTAGTTTTTGTCGTTTCAACAGATGGGCAGTTGATTTTTGATTAAGTCTTCCCGTCAGTAACTAGGTCACAGATACATATTTGGTTGTCATACTACCAGGGTGGTCTGTGAGCAGACGTAGTCTGTCTGCTGCTAATTTCGAGTGTACCACAAAGAGCCACTTCTGGAGGCATTCACCTGCTTTTCATGGGTACCCAGAAAGGATGTATTCCGAGGCGTGCCCTCCAGGCACTGCACCAACATCGTAGGGGCCAGGTCCAAGCACTTCTTTTTTTCCACTGGAAGCCCTCCCATGCAGACGATGCAGGAACAGGATCAAATGCTGTCAGCACAACTGAAAGTTGGGTAAGCTAATAATACATCTTTGAAAAATTAAAAGATGGCGACGTGGAATAAGACCACACAGGACAACCCACTACAAGAAAAAGCACCCACAGCGCATCGTCCTGTGTGTTGTTTTCTGCAAAGCAGAAGTGGCAATCTCTGCCACATTGTTACTAGCAAGGTCGTCCGAGGAAAGGGAGGGACGAGTGCAGTGTTAACCATGCGCAGCCTTTAGTTCGTTGTTCGATTGGCATGGTTTACAGAATTCCGTTGTCATGTAGTCCGTGTATGTGGGCCAGACAGGACACTGTCTAAGCATCCATCTCGGAGAGCATTGTCTACGATAACAAATTCAACGGGCGCAAATCTTCCTGCGCATTATAAAGAGTGTGGGTGTACCCTTTGTTTGATGAAACTGTCGTGTTGTACAGGCATAATGATCAGATTGTTAGGGGAACTGGTTGAGGCCTTCTTTATCGATGAACATAGTAACAAGTGTGTCAGCAAATCGTCTAGCTATCATTCTACACGGCAGGAGCACGCGTTAATCGGCACCATATTTCTTTATTCTATTATTTGTTTTCGTGTATAAATTTTGTGTTTTTCAGTAAAACAGCAGTTGCCAGTAATGTTTGTGGTGTGTCCCTCCTGCCATATATGTTATTTGTGCGCTTTCAAATTTTCAATGGCTTTGTGCCTGCCACATACTGTTTGTCTCATACGCAGCTTTTTCTATTCCCCTTCAATGTACACTTCACTGACAGTTGCTCCTGGTGCCTCCTCATAAAGGGCCCAAAGTGCCGCGTAACCTTCACAGCCCCTCGAACGATCCTGATTCTGCCGCCGTTATTTGGTCTATCGTTATCTCTCTTCTCTCTCTTTTCCGTCTTTTTGGATCACGGTATTCAAGCTTTTTTTTTTTCTTTCGGCCGCGATATCATACGTTCTCTGTACAGAAGCGACGTTTCCCGTTCATCTCCCGCAACGCAACTTAACTGCCCGAAGAGCTAGAACTCTGATGCGTGCACACGACATACTCGCGAGGCTATCAAACACATGCATACTTAGGTTCGAGGCACTGCACCTCACACATCCAGGACTGCGCTTCGGGGAGTACACGCCACCGGTTCGATCAAACTTGAGCAATGTTATGGGCTCCTACAACAACAATGAAACGCTTGAACCTGCGGCCCGAGTGTGTGGGGACATAGCATCGTTATTTGAATTTAGCATGTGCTGCATGCATACTTCGACGAGGAACAGGGACTGGGAAAAGACAAACCACAGGCACGTTGGCTACACGAAGCAGGTGCTGGTTCGCGCACCAACGTCTGGTTTGTCTTTTTCCGCTGTCTCTGTTTCTCATCTAAGTATGCAGCACACGCTAAATTTGAATTCAAGAGTTAACGTCACAATACTATCGGGAACAAGAATGACAGCTAGGAGGCCGAGGCGGCCACGCAAACAAGAATTCACGCAGCTTTAGGAACACAGTACAGTGGTATAAACACAAAAACTACAACAAACATAAAATAACGATGTTACTGACCTAGCTAGGAAAATGAGCGCTAGATGCCCTCTTTTCTGCTCTTCCGTGCCTGGCTGATCTATGCGGAAGCTCGGGCTTCAAGTTTCTCTTGAAATGTCGCAGTAGGTATGTAATACCCCTGCTACACTATCGTCCGAATGTCATTTGAACCAAATGTCATTTGACTCAAATGTCAAGTTGTGTTGCTACACTAGTTTTTGATATGCCATTCGGCTCAAATGACATTCGAGCCAAATGAGCACCGAGAGAGACATTTGGGAGTTCAAATGCCATTTCTAGTAGAGATGTGTCGCTCAGGAGCGAGCCGGATCTTTTGAGCCGCTCTTTTTGAAGAGCGGGTGAGCCGTGGCTCAGTAAAGTGAGCAGCGGTTTTTTTTGGAGAGGGAGCCCCTTCTCGCCCGCTCAGTGATTCGTCTCGAACGGGACGAGCCACAGCACAGCAAACCATGGAGGAAGAGCCATCGGAGCCGACGAGCCGGGTCAAGTGAGCCGTCTCTGCGCCAGCTATTGCCTGCATGAGAAAGCAACTGCTCTGCCGGGCCAGCTGGGGCTAATTTTCCAAATTCCTCCAGCGCCCCCTGTCGTAGGAGCAGACAATTTGAGTCAGGAGAACCGAATGTACTTTGAACCGCTCTTCGGCTCTTCGCTCAGTTACTGAGCCGAAGAACGGCTCAATAGATCCGGCTCTTCGGGGCGAGTTTTGCGCCATTTATTATCGGCGCAAGAAACCAACGACCCTGCCTGGCCAGGGGGGGGCTAATTTTCCAAATTCGTCCAGTGCCTCCTGTCGCGTGAGCAGACAGTCCAAGTAAGGAGAGCCGGTTCTTTTGAGCCGTTCTTCAGCTCTTCTGACGCACTCTTATCGAGAGCCACTCTTCGCGAAGCGGATCTTCTCAGGCGCCCCTTGGGAACAGTGGTTGAGAGACCGCGACAGCGGTGGCGGTGAATGACAGATCGGGAGGCCGCAATGGCTGCAGTGAGCAAACTGCATCTGTATTTACAAAGTAAAAGGAAAATAAATGCCTGCGACCATATGATTCAACATAGTTACATTTGTGCGTTCAACTGTTGTCCGAGTCGGGAACAAGCCAAATCTGGTTTTTTGTGTGCGTATGTGTGTGAGAGAGAGAGAGATAGAGAGAGCAGTCGGTCTTGGTTTTTTACTCAAGCGGCCGAACCGCTCCCGCTCACTGGAGCCAAGGCCGACGTAGCCATCGCTAGTTACGCCCGATCTCCTGTAAGCGGGTTGGCCGGTTGGGTAAAAATCAAGAGAGACTGCTCTCAACGCGAGTTGTGTTTCCTCTGGACGGAACTTTAGTGACAGCTGCCACAGCCTTTCCAGAGAGAGAGAGGGAAGTGATTTGGTGGAAGAAAGGAAAGGAAAGTGCACTGGGGATATTATTGAGCTCAGTAGGGAGCTCACCTGCATGCAACCCAGTGCGGGGGGAGGGGGAAGAGGGGATAAAAGACTTGGGAGGAGGTTAGGGGTGGAATAGAAAAGATGTGAAAGAGAAAGACAGGAAGAAAAGAGAGAGAGAGAGAAAAAAAAAAAGAAAACCGCCTTTCCATAAACAAGCGCCAGGCAGCTCGTGCGAACGACTGACTGACAAAACACGTGTAGTGCATGAGCAGATTGTTATATTGAGGGGGCCCCGTCACTGTCAGCTGTGCGGGCACTGCGGCAGCGCACTGCGGCGGTGCAGCAGGGCGTGCGGAGGCTGTTGGCACGAGGCAACGGCTGCTCCCACCAGGTTGCGCAGCGTGTCTTCCACAGCATGGCCTCCTCGGCTGTGCTGTACGCGCTGCCCCTCGCCCACCTGAAGAAACTGCGGTGGAAGGCGCTTGAGCTCGACCAACGCCGGGCCATCCGGCTCTGCCTGGGCCTCCCACGCCGATCTCCTATGGCGGCCACGTACACCGAGGCAGCCACTTGGCCAATCGAGCTACGAGCCTTCCAGGCAGGCCTGCGTCTATTGACCGCCTACAAACAAGCCCGGACGGGGCCACCCTGCTGCACCGGTTCCGTGCCCGTCCAAACTCGCAGATGGGCATGCTGCTGCACATCTATGAGGAGGACATCGTGGTGCCGCAGCGACCCCCTCTGGAGCCTCCACCACCCGGCACAGGAGAGGCCCTAGACATCAACACCAAGCTGCCTGGGGTGCGCAGCAAGAGGGCCACTCAGCACCAGGCCATCTACCAGGAGGTGGCTGCCCTGCTGGAGAACAACGCCAGTCTCCACGTCTTCACGTATGGGTCGGTGCTCCCCCGCACGGGAAACGTGGCAGCCGCCTGCACTGCCCCGGCACTTGGCGCCAGCCGGGTGTGCCGTCCTGCCCTCCTCGCCTTGTCCACCACCGCGGAGCTGGCCGGCCTGCACCTGGCTGCGGACCTGCTGCTCGAGCGGGCAAGCCCAGACTGCAAGGCCCTCGTCCTCACGGACTCCCGGCCAGCCCTCCTGTGGCTGCAGTCGGCTGACCAACCGGGCAGCTCCAGTGGACACGTGGAGCGGTCGCTGGTGGCCATACTGCACGCGGTGGCCTCTCGCGGCTTGCACTGTGCAGCTACACTGGCTGCCGGCCCACACGGGCATCTTGGGCAATGAGGCGGCCGATGCTCTGGCCAAGGGTGCCCACCAGCCAGGTACCCCCCGCCTCCCAAGGACGTGATTGGCGTTTGACGCCCCACGCCAAATCCTGGCCCGAATGGCCCTGACCAGACACCCGGACCCCCCGAAGTAGTTTCTGGCCAGGCCCCGCCTGTTTTGCCAGGGCGCCTCGCCAGGGACGTCCGGAGCCTGCTGCTCCGGATGCACCTCAACTGTTGCGAGGTGGCTGGCCCTGCTGGCACCACCAAGGACGACGCGCCTCCCCTGCCTGCCCTGCCCCGAACCCGAGACGTTTGGAGCACCTGCTCCTGTCCTGTCCCCAGCACGCAGCACACAGCAGTGCTGCAGGCTGCACTCCAGCGTCTCGGATGGCCCAGACACAACCTGCAGGGACCTGCTGTTCCCGACTGGGTCCTGCCAGCTCCCATCGTCAAGTGTTCAGCCACCTCCTGGCATTCCTCGAGGCCACTGTACTAACCCACGCCTGTAGCTGAGGCTACATGAAACAAACACTCGCGCCGAACACTCGTGCCGCTGTCGCCTATGTAATGCCCGCCCCCCCCCCCTCCCCCTCTTTTCTTTTTCTTCTCTCTTCTCTCTCTCTTTTCTTCCTGGCTTTCTCTTTCACACCTTTTCTATTCCACCCCTAACCTCCTCCCAAGTCTTTTATCCCTCTTCCCCTCCCCACCGCACTGGGTTGTATGCAGGGGAGCTCCCCACTGAGCTCAATAATATCCCCAGTGCACTTTCCTTTCCTTTCTTCCACCAAATCACTTCTCTCTCCCGTCTCTGTAGTGCAGATTTTAAAGCGACGGGCCCCGTCACTGTAGTCTTCAATCGGCAATAAAAATATAATACTTCCATACGTAAAACAAACAAAATATTTTTGTTTGTGGACCTTCGTTCATTGTTAATTACGTAAAATATGAAATCAACATATTTAATTTTCATACTCAATACCAGTGGGTCAGCGCCACTACAGCTTTCGAAATCCATCAAAATCCGGCCAAGTCCCTAAGCGGGCAGCAGACGACGCATGTGCGGGAAGGGGTCGTGGTTGTATTTACATTTGAGCGCGGAACAATGCCCACAACTTGTGCTGCGTTCCGCTGTAACTCGGAGGGCCGAAAAGGAAACGGTATCGGCTTCTATTGCTTCCCGTCGGCCGCACGCGATCGGCTGCGGCGGCTGGCATGGATAAAGGCTGTCCGCCGTGAAAGTAAAGATGGCCGTCCATGGGAGCCGAGTCGTGCGTCCAGGTTATGCGGGAAACATTTCGTCTCTGGCAAGTACCTTACTCAGAAAAAAAAACCTTATGGCATTTGTTCCCGTGCTTAAATTTCATTCTTTTCCCCGGACAGGCTCTCCGTCGCTTTCACCGCGACACCCGGACTATGTGCCGTCGGTGTTTGCGCACACGTCAGGAAACGAGCACCGCCGGAGCAGTGCGCTTGACCGCTTTCTGCGCCAGCAACAGCGGTCGCTGAATAAGAAGCGATCGGAACACGGTAGGTTAAACGCAAGATCGTGATACATTTCACGGATGCGCGTAGTAAGACAGAGCATGCGTTAACTGCAAGCGTAACAGGTGCGCGAAGGAAGAAGATCCGTGCCTTTTCCTGTGCCGCAGATGACCTCCTTGTGCAGAGATCCCTCAGATATAGAAGCTTGTACTGAGCANTTTTTTAGGGGCGAAGCTCCTAAATCCATGGGTATGTCCATCCCTTGTGTCTCGTGGTACGTGACCGCCTAGTTCGATGTGCCTAAAGTCCCTTCATCAGGGACTTTAGATGTGCCCAGTGTGTCCCCTGGCGGGGGATGCGCAACGAAGCCAAGCGCATCCGCCATGGTGGTATCCTGTGGTATCACTAGGGTCCTGGTGGGGAGTCAATTGTTCGCACCGCAACACAATGTGTTCTGCAGTCTCCTCTTCCTCACCACACACCGCACACATCACCTCCTCCGCATCGTCCCATTTCCGCCTCCACATCATGGAGGAGGTGGTTGTTGACAAGGCTGCCGAGCGGAGGGCGCGCAGGGCGGCGGCAGCGCGCGCTCGCCGACAGGATCCCGCCGTGCGCGAAAGAGAGGCCGAAGCATCTCGTCAGGCTGCGCGTCGACGTCGCCAAGATCCTGCCGTACGAGCGGCAGAATCGCGCCGTGAAGCTGAGCGCCGCCAAGATCCTGCTGTACGGGAAAGCCAAGCCGAAGCTGCGCGTCAACGTATCCAAGATCCGGCCGTACGTGCAAGACGGGCCGAAGCTGCACGTCGACGCCGCCAAGATCCCGCTGTACGCGAAAGAGAGGCCGCAGCGGCGCAACAGCGGCGCGAAGCGGATCCGCAGAACGTGAGAGTTCGTGAGGCTGCAAGCAAGCGCTCGTATCGGCAGGCAAACCCCGATGCAGTGAGAGCTCGCGAGGCGGCTGCAAAACGCATCAAGCGAGCTCAGCCCGAAGCTGCCGACGCGCGGTTTAAGCGCGACTTTCTAGACGTTTCGTTCGGCCACAGTTCTGATGTGTGCGACAGATTGTGGTTTTCCAACAATTTAGTCACGATTTCTTCCATCAAGAACGACAACGCTCGAGCCACTGCCATCGCCATGCTGCAGTCCGCGTTCCCCACCGCCGCCGTCAGCAGTGAGTACAAAGTTTGTGCGAGCTGTGAAGGTTCCCTGATGGCCGGAAAAGTGCCTTCTATGAGCGTCTCCCACGGTTTCAAATATCCACCGAGACCGGATCACTTGCCTCTGCTGAACTATGTACGCACACAGTCTTACGTCTTTCTTAATGATGTAATGGGCGAACTTTCACGGGAGAGTTACGGTTACCGATGATCTCACCCTCTCGAGCTTCGCCCCACTTATCATCATTCATTCCGTGGATATGGCGTGATTTTTTTTTTTTTTTTGTTCATGAAATGGTCTCACTCATAAAGTTTCATACAAATTGTAAGAAACTCTATGGTCTCACTATCTGCGACAGACGGATCGATCCATGCAGTCAGCGCTGTTGACCGCAGTGATTTGTAATGCTTGCAGCTCACTAGCGCTGCACGCTTTTCCTACTTCTGCCCAAACAGGTACGCTGTTAAATAACGCTGTGTGTGTGTGTGTGTGTGTGTGTGTGTGTCTGTCTGTCTGTCATGTAGCGGCACTAGACTGCTATACGCGCAGCATCGTGGAAGTTAACCTGCACGGCTGTGCACACAACCACATGCGAAACGGAAGTGTGGCGTCGCCTTTGTGGTCTTGAGCTAAGGTACCTCGGCACAGAAGCCCCGAGTTCGAATGCTAGTTGCTCTGGCGTGCAGTTATTTTTTTAACAATGGTTATCTTGTTATGTTTCATTTTTCTATCACATTTTTTTTATATTTCTCAACGTTATTTTTTAACTAGAATGGACTGCTAGACTTTAGGGCGTTTGCGGCTCAGGTCACCGAAAGCACTGCTCTGCACTTCTGGAGCTCCCTTTTTTAAGCAATTTTATGTGCAGTATTTTTGAGAGGCTGTGGCAAGGTTGTACCTTTTAGGGCGTGCATGTCAACACAGAATGCGTAAAAAGTGTTTATATTTCGGAAAATAACAAGTGTCATGTTTTAGGATTGCATGATGCCAAGCGTACAACTTCAGTGTATTTGTTCACATTATCCACATTCTCTGGCTATATTGAGTTTTTTTTTTTCAGGTGACCTAAGAGCAGCTGGCTGTCAATGCTTTACAGCGACCGAAAACCTCCAAAGTGTCCAAGCTAGTAGATAGTGGAGGTGATTTTTCTAGCTTAGAGCTGACTTATGAGTTCACTTCAAGATTCTACTGTATTTCGGAAAATAACAAGTGTCACTGTCAATCTACCCCCCCCCCCAGCTACTTCAGCTAGCAGAGCAGCACTGTGGCTGCTGCAAGTGTTGAAGGTGCAAGGCCTCAAAGCACAGCAGGTAGATATCATTGCAAGTGCTTTAGTGTTTTCCCACTTATGTTGCACGCTATATTTTTAACATGTACATTTGCAGGCAAACCACCTTCTGAAGGTGCCTACGAAGTTGACAACAGCAATCCACTAAGTGAGTGAAGCTACAAGTTTTTAAACTGTTGTTGGTTCGCTATGGCTGGGTTCTTACAGTTTTCTTTGGTATTGCAGCTGAATACACTGCAGCTCCAACTGGCACAGCAAACTTCTCCACTGAAATAGGTTGGTGTTCACTTCAACCATACATTTAATTTCCAATTGTGTTGCGCATCTATGCAAACTTTCACATCTTGTTCTTTGGGCCCCTATGAGCATACGGCTTCCGCCGCACTACTGATGCCGAACATGCCACCTCCAGACGCATCAAAGGAGTGCAGTGCTTCGTGCACAGAACTTGCAGCAAAGCTCTCAAAAGAGATCATGTTGTTAAAAAAGAAGGTGGAGAAACTGGAGGGCAAGTGCAAGAAGCTTAAGTCCCAACTCTTGGTGGTCGACAGCTTAGACAGCAGTGTTTTCAAATTTTACACTGGCTTGGCCAACAAAGGTCAGTTTGATGCGCTGTATGGTCTTGTCAAAGAAAACGCTGAACGCATAATGTACCCGTGGAACGACCAGCCAGCAAAAGAAACTGGCAGGGATTGAGAGCTGTCCAAGCGAGAATAACTGTTTCTTGTGCTTTTCCACTTTAGGATAGGCTCTTCAACAAAGGAAACAGCAAGAATGGCATTCAAAGCACCCAATTTGAGTCAAATGACATTTGGTTCAAATGACATTCGGACCCTAGTGTAGCCGGGTAGACACCTAATCGGATAGGGATATCGCACCATACTGGCATTCATGGTATATTCACGCATCTGCAGCTTCGTTTGGTAGCAATCAACACAAACTGACGTGCTGGGTACTGACAGCGCAAATCGTTCTCTCGGGGGGGGAGGCGAAGTAGGCACATATGCTGTGCCTACTTCGGCGTTGTCCCTAGGCGCTCAAAAACAAGTCAAGTGACATCACGTTTTGATCACGTGACGCAAGGATTTCTTTCCTCCTTCTAGCTCAGTGCTGCCAACCAGCAAAGCCACCTTTCCCCTAGTTCAAATGAAGAAATTTCCTAGATTTCCCTAAATTTTTGCTGAATGCGGTTATTAGATGTTTTCTCTCAGATACTGTGTTCAGCGGTAACCCGCTGAGGCAGCCGCATGAGAGCGACGGTGACACGCGATCCCAATATTGCCGCACAGTGCCCAATACAATTATCGAAGTGCACTCTGCTGCAAGGCTTTTTATGTGTGCATCTGTCATGAAAACGGGAGACCTTGAACTACACAACATTTGACACAAAAATGTTTCACTACGAAAGAGTGCATACCATGCAAGTATATAAAAAAGAAGAAGAATAGGAACGAGCACAGACGATGTGCAGTACAGCCGGTAAAAGGCTTGTCTATAACACAGCGTTCGTACTCTCAGCCCTATCCTGCCCCGCCGGAGTGTGATTTGAATAGAACTAGTGCGGAATTCTGAAGTATTAGCCCTTCGCTTTTGCCTCCGACATGTTTGGAACGAGTATGTTTCGGCAGTTTTCGGATGTAGCTAATTGAAGTTGAAATCGCTGGTATAGACAAGCGTTTTACCGGCTGTACATGATATATTCGAGTGAGCAAGTGTGTAAAACTCATGAGTTATGTTCTTTTCAAATTTACACCAGCAATGTCAAACGAAAGAGCGATAGCTTTGCTGGATGCACGTTTATGTGAAATAGATACCTGCGCTTCACCGAAAAACTGAAATGCACAGGTATAAAAGATAATGACTGCTAAAATTAATAAAAGGCACCATTACACGACTGAAGGCATAAGGTCATGTAGACTCAGAAAAATTCCCTAGATGTTTACAAATTTCCCTTTTTCCCTGAAGGCGACCCAAATCCCCTAGGTCGAGGGAAATTTCCTTAGAGTTGGCAGCACTGCTCTAGCTGTGTTGCCCACTGCACGATAGCAACGGTAGGTTGCTAACAACAAAACCCGCCACGGTGGCTCAGTGGCTAAGGCGTTGCGCTGCTGAGCACAAGGTTGCTTTTCTGGTGGAGGCGGAAAGCAAAAACGCCCATGTGTACGAGATTTCGGCGCACGTTAAAGATCCCCAGGTGGTCGAAATTAATCCGGAGCCCTCCACTACGGCGTGCCTCATCGCCTGCGTTGCGTCGGCTCGTAAACCCAGCAATCAATCAGGTTGCTAACAACGGAGTCTGAGGTTGGGGATTTCACGACGCCTACGAGGCGCCAGCCCAACATCGTAGGCTCAACGCTGAAGTTTAGGTCAGACCGCTGGGTTTTGACGTGAGTATGAGGTAATCAAAATAGCCTTGCTGCACTGTAAATTTGGGCATCATTTTTTCTATCCCTCGTTTGTGTTAAACCATTTTCAGACTTACCGATGTTGTATTGCCCCTGTTACAATGAGGGGAATTTCGCAGCTCGTGCAGTACCCTTTTTTAGCACTTTTTTTGTGGTGTTTGTCCCTCATTTTCCCCCTTATTGCTTCCCCGTGAGTTAGGAGGTTACATTCTTTGTGCTTTCAGGTTTGGTACAGAGGGGAAGTGCCGAAGCAGGGATATCTGCAGTCCGCTGCTCCAGGCCAGAAGCGTCTAGCCTCGCTGTCAGGTGAGGTGTCTGCAATGGTAGTCGTATGCGGAGCAGCTATAGCACAGAGGTAAATGTATTTGTGCGCTGCAGCTACATTAACGGCACAACAGTTGTTTGCACAATATGGCATCATCTTGAGTGTATGTGGTTGGGGGGGGGGTTGGATGGTTGGCAGTTTGGCTGAGCCTTTGTAGGTAGCAGGGAAAGATTACGTGGGTGCACAAAGTTACTGCAGTGGCATTGAAGAACATCTTTTGGAAATCCCAAGTACAAAGGAAAAGTGAAACAGTGGCAATGTTTGGACATTTCGCAAACCCATTAACTCTCCCTCCAAGCGCGTGCTTTCATGCTGTTTGCCAAAGTTTTGCCTACCTCAACATAGGAGTAATGTTGCTGCTTTTGCAGAGATGACTCGGAAAACACGGGTAACTGTCACAGGAGATCAGCCATGCAGAAACCTTTATAAAGGGGGAAATAAATATGTTTTCTCTTTCTCTCCATTCTTTCTCTCTATTTGCATACAAGGGCTTTGCATCTTTTCTGTAAGCATTCAGCCGCTTAGTGAAAATCCAGTGTCAGCATTTCCTGACAGAGTTCATTTTGACTGAGATGCGCTGAGAAACCCCTTTTAAACACAAAACGAGGCTTCTGATATATCGCACGTTCTGACAAGCCCTTTCAACTTGACTGAGGGGACCATGGAAGAGACATGCAACCTTCCTTCATATTGGGAATTGGGCTTTTCAGTCCTCACTGTGCTGTTGCTGTACGGAAAATGGTACTGACATTGCCGAGTAATGCGCAATGTAAAGAGGAAGCTTGCGAGTTCTACTACAGGGCCAACAGCTTAAATTGGCTAGTCAGCTAAAGATATGCTACAGCAGAAACCGTGGCATTTAGGGGTGATTAATTAAGAAAAGGCAATGCAAGGTCACAGCTAAAACCTTTAATTTCTGCTTTGAAATGTAGACAGTGGCCTGCTCAAGTGTCACAATAACTTTACGGCCCCAGGAGGTTGAACCTGGGTTTCGACCCTGTTTCAGAGCAATGAAGCTCTGTCTCTCATTTAGAGCATGAATGGTGCGGCTTAACCAAACTTGATCCCCGGCCGTGGCGACAGCATGGCTGGCCAAGTTTTGGTGCTGTTTTGGGTTTCAATCACAACTGGCCCTTTTTTTTTGCATGCACAGTCTTGATTCGCGCTTGCTTTTATATAGGCACGATCATATTATGTATGTTTGGATCTCCAAAGTCGGCGGAAATGATTGCAGGAAAGCGGCCTGGGCACTGTCACTTTTTCTTTTTTGCTGTAGTCACCTTGCTGCTTGCATTATGATTGGCACCTTCTGTTCTCCGACATGACAGTCTACCTTGAAGAAAGATGCGCTGACACCCGCAGTGCTTTCCTTTCAGCTACTTTTCGGACCCTACGTCTGTTCTTTGTGTCATTGAGATACAGACGAAAAAAGAATTATCCGGATCGGTGCGGAAGTGAGAAAGTTATTCAATTTTTACATTTACAAATACAAGCACCCGCGGCACTGCCCACGTCACACTCAAATGACGCAACGTGGGGACCCAACCGTTGGCAGACCTTGCAATATTTTTATCAACAAAACGAGTCTGAATAATGCTTTAGGTCATAATCTTTCTTAGGATTAAAACTTAACCAAAGAAAAAAAAAAATAAACGAGTGGAGATGCCCGCTTTGACCATTGGCTGTGTTACAATAAACCACTCTCAGCATCACCCAGCGCCTGTGCACTTTGACTTTGCTGAAACGGATGCAGAATTGTCCATCTGCATTCCATATGCCAACATCTATCTTCGGTAGATACCGGTGTCAATTCCAGAAGGTCAATCAATTTGCGTCAATGCCAGGTCAGATCCCTGTGGGCTTAAAACTTCCAGAATGCTTGATTTTTCGCCACCTTTATTGGTTCCACGATGTGACGTCATCAGGTGAGTGGGAAGGCGAGCAGGAGTCCCCCAGTTTTCGAGAAGGGGGCAAATTTAAGAATTGAACAACTCTTTCAGTTCTACGCAGATCTTGATAATTCTTTTTGCATATATCTCTGCATGACACAAAGAACAGACTTAAATCCCGAAAAAGTACCTAAAAGAACAGTGTTGCAAAGGTCCTTTAAAGGTCCTTCTAAGGAACAGTGCCATGGCTGGTGACACTGTAAAAAGGTCACTCCTTGTGTTTAGCCGACTTTTGTAGCGATATTTTCCTTTACAGCTTGCCGTCGGGTCAAATCTAATGACACGCATGCCTTTTTCACTTTTGACACCCTTGCGCAGGCTGTGGGAAGTACTCCAGGCCAAGCGTTCGGAGACTGCTTCGTGACTCCAGTAACGTGCTGCGGCCGACTACTGGGGCCAACTCACTTGCCGAGCACTTACAAGGCGGCTGCCGCATAGAATAATGACTGGAAGGACCCACACTTTTGTGCGCAGCAGCATCTCGAGTACAACTAGTCATTACTCTGCAAGCCGGGCCTGTGTTTACTTGCCACCGTGACTCGTGGCCTGGGTGTTCCACTGTGGACCACAAGGCTGGGATCCTAGCCGAAACAGCCGCCTTTGTCAGGAAGATGAAAAAAGGACAACACCCACGTGTGCACTCCGTGTCATCGGACTATAGGCAGCCTTGTGTGCTCGTTTTGCGTGCCTATCACCTGTTGATGCGCAATCCTGTGGTGTCTGAGCTGTGATAAAAAAGACAAAGAATGATGTCTTTGAATCCTAGTGATGCACCCAAAACGGTGAGCATTTTGGTAGTCAGCGAAGTATCGAAGCGCAGCGCAAGACGAGGGACAGAAACAAAGAAGATGACACACAGAGTGCTCTGTGTGTCGTCTTCTGTGTTTCTGTCCCTCGTCTTGTGGTGTGCTTCGATACTTCGCCATGTACCAACTCACCCAAACCAATGCTCTGTTGGAAGTTAGGTTGATTTCCATCACTTGCAAGTATTAAACGTGTGGCATACGTTCGACAATCTTCCTGTGGCAAACATTCACTAAACAATCCAGCTGAGTGTCTGTTTCTGCAAAAAGTAAATGTTGTATTTCATAATTGTGTTGCTTTAGCGTCATTTCTGCATTTAATAAAGGTTTTAAACTATGTCTCGCATTTCAAAACAATTTGGCTTTTCAAAGGCCAATTTTGTATGCTCTTTTTAACGTGTTATTTTGGCAGGTCAGGGGGTGTTGGCGAAAGGATAAAAACAGCAGATTCGGAGTAATGAAATAAAACTGACTGTAAGCTTATGTATCTGACCTTGACTTCCTATAGTTGAAGTCAAAGAATGCATACCCTGCCCTTGGACTCGATGTTATAAACTGTCGCAGAGTATGCTAGTATTTCAAAAGCAGATTTGTATCTTGCATTGGTATACTGAGCAAGAGTACGCGGTTCGATTCCCAGCCGCCGCGGCCGCTTTTCTGATGGAGGCGAAAAGCAAAAAAACCGTGGAGATTTCGGCACACGCCCGCCAGGCGCTGGCCACCGTCCGAGGTTTGTTCCTCGAAAACATCAGTTAAATCTACCCCCAGATTAGGCACCCTGGCGTGGTAAGCCGTAATAAATTGCCCAGTGAACAAAGGCGCAAAATCTGTTATGCCCGTGTGTTACTGACATCCGTTAATAGGTAATTTGGGAAATTCAATGTTTTTTGGGGAACCAATTTCGCATATTTGTGTGAAATATGGGTTGTTGAAGTTAAATTCCATAAATATGTCAAACAATACGAACGTACGTGATGTCTGATGTGCCATTGCGGAACTATAACTATTCTGCTGTGCAAGCAAATCCCCAGCCAGGGCAATCACATGTAGTATATGTGAATGTTAAGCTGTCCCACAAACTGGTATGTCTCCATTGGTGCAGTTTCAGTGGGCTGTACTATACGAAGCTGTTGTTGACTGTAGGCATTTTCTTTGATGGGCATTTAAATTTGCACGTCAAGGGAAATGCCAATCGAAGTACGTATGTATATCTTGCCTGTACGTATATGCAACTAGTTTGAAGACAGCTTAGTCTTGGATCGCAATCTTCGAACAAATAAGCCAGTTAGCCAATTTCCCCAAGTGACGTCACGGAGTTTGTGCAATTTGAACTGACCTGTCGCGAACACATGACTGGACGTCTGTAATGACCATTTGTCACTTGAATGCTAACGTGCAGTTAACACACTCCCGTATGACGTGCTCATAACACGTCAAAATTTGAAACTTCTCGCTTTGTGTGGCTGTAATGGAGCTGAGTGAATACTGAATCCTAGTTCTTTCAAATTAAACGAAGTTGTATTTTCTCTTCATGGCTCCTTTAAGGGCTATTGCTACCATGATTAGGAAACACTACACTGAATTTGAAAGTTGCTGTATATAAAGTGTTTGCAGAATATGTCTTGACTTAAGGTGTGACGTTGTCAGACTCTTGCAAGTAAATAAACGGGGGAAAAAAAAAAGCCTAGTGTGGAGAGAGAACCCCGAACTTCGAAGGAAAGAAACGTATGGCAAGCGTATGCGGAGGCAAGCACTGGCTGAGGTTGTTGGTGGCCACTTCGAGAGAGACAATTATGACCAGGCCCTGAAATGTGTTTGCTTACCATATCCACTGTTTCAGCAGGTTTCACACTGGGTGAGGTTCAACATTTTTTTACAGAGGTCGGACCTGGCTTTTTCGACTGCCCTGAATCAACTATCATTTATTTTAAGTAACCGCTCTTTATTCACTTCAAAAGTCTTATATGATATTTAAGGTTGGTATTCACTTGAGTGAGGAAGAGCAATCATATCCTCTGCATGGCACTTGCAAGTGCTTTTAAGCCGTGATATTGTGGACATCTTGATTAAAACTGGAGGAACAAAATCGCTTCCACCTCCTTACAGGAGCAAGATAGTGATCTGTTATTAACAACTTGCATCTGCCATTTGCTGCAGCACTCGCCTCTTAATGGGTGATAAAACCACTTGACATTACCCTTGAAAATAAGCGTCTTGTTATTACAGCCAGCAGTGACAAAAAGGGCGAGAAGTAAACTAACCTATTGTAACCTAAGCTAACCCAACCCAAAGTTACTGAACATAATCCAGGCCTACTACACCAAACCCAATCTAAAACTCAACCCAGTAGAACTACGTGTCGATATCGTGATTGTTCTAGAAATAACCTGACCACAAAACTTCCCTAACAAAAGCACAACAATCAGACCTACTCATGATTCAAACTTTTGGCCTTTCGGTTAAAATCAGGCGTGGTATCACCAAGCAAAGCAGGTTCCTGCAGAGTATTTGTTCCAAGCACGCTTCAGTTTGCATTCTCATTCTGCTCAAAGGTAAAGCCCCGACTGCCAGGGGAAATGCCCTGAGGTGTTTCTACCGGTTGCCAAAGAATAGACACTACCAAATTGGAATGATAGTGATGTGGCGGTAACAAGTTACAAGCAGAAAGAAACGAGGGGAACCAGCAAGTACTGTGGAACCCCGGTTATACGGCCCCGGGTTTTACGACAACCCGGGTTTTACGGGGTGCCTGCGAAGTCTTCGTAAAAATAATGGATTATCCGACCTTATCCTTGGTTATCCGTCGCAATTACCGCAGGTCGGCCACGCGATAGCCGACCGGCGGGCCTATCTCTGGCGCAGCTTTTTTCTCGTCTCATCTTTCGTTTCTCTTCCCTTCGGCAACGCCCGCTCCTCCACACCATCCCTCCCCCTCTCTTCACTGGCGTCTCTGGTTGCGCTGCGGTCCTAGCCTGCGGAGCTCAGTCTAGAAGGTGTTCCCTGTTCAGCAAAGGTGTTGGGCGGAGGCACCGCCGAGTGTTTGTAGCGAAGTTTTGCGTTGTGTCGGGGAACGGCGATGTCGCGAAAGCGAAAAGTGCTGTCGCTCGGCGAGAAGCTGAAAATTATCGAGGAGGCTGAGAAGCGGCATGGAGCCACGAAAAGTAGCATTGCTCGGTGCCTGGACATACCGGAATCTTCTCTTAAGACGCTCCTGGCGAACAAAGCTGTGATACTGCAGCATGCAAGCAAGTTCGGCCTCAAGCGGAAGGTGGCAAAAGAGGGTCAACACGAGGAGTTGGAAAGGGTGCTTGTGACGTGGTTGCACCAAGCACGGAGCTCTGCAAACAAAGTTGACGGCGCCACTCTGAAGGAAAAGGCCGAACTTGTTGCTTCGCGTCTTGGTATAGACGACTTCCAAGCGTCGAATGGGTGGTTGGATCGCTTCAAAAAACGCAACAAGATTGTGTGCAGCCGCTCCTGTACAGATAGAACCCCGGTGGCCGCATCGAAGGTGACCGAATGGATGCAGTTGCTGCCGGAGATGATTGCGGCGTACAAGCCCCGTGACGTTTTCCACGCCGACGAGGGCGGCATCTTTTACAACATGCAGCCCGAACAAACCCTTACACACAAGGGTGAAAGCTGTCGCGGTGGGAAACGAAGCAAGGAGCGTCTGACGGCGCTGTTCTGTGCTAACGAGGATGGTTCAGAGAAACTGCCCGTGTTCGTCATTGGCAAGTCTGCGAAGCCGCGGTGCTTTGAGAACCTGAGGACGCTGCCGTGCAGCTACAACTTTAATAAAAACGCGTGGATGACGTCCGCGCTCTTCAGCAAGTTTTTGCAGCAGCTCGACAACGAAATGGGTGCTAAGGCGAGGAAGATCATGCTTTTCATTGACAAAGCACCGTGCCACCCACCAGATTGTGCTAGCAAGCTTAGAAACGTCAAGGTTGTCTTTCTTCCGCCGAGCTGCACACGCCCGCTGCAGCCGCTGAATGTCGGCATCATCAGATGTGTGAAGAGGGGTATAGGAAGCGGCTGGTGCAGCGTCGGCTGGCAGCTATGGAGCGCAGAGAGTCGGGAGATAAAGTTTCCGTGCTCGACGCCATGCATTTCTTGGCCAGTTCATGGGGACGCGGTTGCCACAAAGCTCAATCGCCAATTCGTTTAAGCACTGTGGCTTTAAGCGAGAGGCGGCCTCCTCTGCTGGTGACACAACACCTTCAATGGACTGCAAGCTTGAGGCCGATTGTAGGCTTTGTCGACGAAGATTTTGGTGGTGTGTTAGACACAACTGCAACCTTCACAGAGTACGTTGAGGCCTGATGACAACGTTGCAATCTGTGGTGAGCTGTCACTGGAGGGATGCTGTTGACGAGGCATTGACTCGTGCTGAAACACTGTGACATCGGACGGGACGATGACTCCACAGACTGTTGCCGTGCCTGGCCCTACCACGTTCGCTGATGTGCTTCGGCACATAGACGGCAATCAGGAACTACATCTGCTCATGCGACGACACAGAGAACCTCCTTTCGGACGTTTTCCAGCTGGAGCAGAAAGCTCTCACTTCTGGAAGCAAAGAAAATTCAAGAAGAAACGTATGGATTTTTATAACTCTGTGTCTTAAGGTGCGTCGGACGTACCTGCGAAATTCTACAAAGATATGTCAAACGTACACGCAAAATTTCTTGAATATATGTCGAACATAGCTGGTAAAATTTCTTGAAGATATGTCAGATGTACCCGCAAATTATCTTAAAATAGATCGGACGTGACAGTGCCCCAGAGTGGCTAGAAACCAACGTAGTTATCTTGAATCATCGATCGCTAACCAGTCATCCATTTACTGCATAAGCCATGAATCTAACCTTGCCTAACCTGACCAAAAATGTATTTTTTTCTCGTGTTCTTGAGTTGGACAAAAGTTTATTTGAAGCGCTGGTTGAGCCTGCCTGAGGTCTGAGATCAGATGTGGGCATTCCCACACGCACCTTATTACCTCACTGCGGCATATGCTGCCCCCGTCATTGGCTGGCGTGATGAGCTCGGCGTCAATATGAGAATGGTCAGGCAAGTACAACCAGCCCAGCGAGCGTGATCGATGAATCACTGGCAATGGTGTAGGGCAGGTCTGGCGGTTGGTCTAGTGTAGTACTTCTACAGACCTTCTGCAGGTCAACTCTGCAGCGACAGTGGGGTTCTTTTGAACATCAGTCACGGACTCACCGCGATAGTTCTGCAAGTAGTCCGCGGGCTGTCCTGCCATTGAAATAAGTGTTAAACTAAAAAAGAACGCCGGATGCTTTCTGAGAATTTCATGGCGAGTCCAAGGGTTCCAGTGCTGCTTGTTTGTTGCAGCAAACGCCCACAGAGCTCTTTGACACACAGTGACTTATCTAAAATCTAGATCTCGTCCTCGTGCAAGTCTACTTAGAACTCTAGATCCTGGAATACGTGGTTTTCTATGCCTGAACCACGAAATGAGCCTCCAAGACTAGTACCCTGAGGGGAAAAAACTGCGAACTGAGGGAGAAGAACTGTGAATAGGATAACACCCGCATGGACAGGTAGTTGCGACTGTGCGTTGATGTTAGAGAACCTGTCACATTCTGGTCACTGTTTTCTTTCTCTTCTTTTTTTATAGAAGTGTCTAGCGTTCCATCCAGACGGAACAATCAGGAATGCTAAAGTTCTATCCAACCGGAGTGTGAAATAAAAAGTGTCGTGTTCCGTTCCAGCCGGAATGCAAACCAACTGATCAGACCACCGCCTCAGCTTTATAGATGTTATAATCACGCCCCCCTGCCCTACATCTTTTTTTTTTTTTTTTTTTTGCCATGGCTAGTGATTCGTAGTAGCTATACTTCATGGCCGTTTTACAATTCACACTGTGAGAGCAGCCAGCCTTGGTTTTCACTCAAACAGCCGAACCTCTACCGCTCATTGAAGCCAAGGGCAGCAGTGTTACGTCCGACCATTTTGTAATTGTTAAGGATTAATAATTGACGGTGATGCTGGCTAGTCAGGGAGCAGAAGCGGGTCTGGCTCGGTTGGGTAAAAATGAAAAAAAAGATGTCTCTCACGCCAGTTGTGTTTCCATTGATGTAATGTTAGTGACAGCTGCCACTAAGTGCCTGGATAGCTCGTCTAAGGTGGCGCGCATAGTTATAGATAATCAAAGAGCTCTGAATGCAACCGAGTACGCTGACGTACTTTTTAAAAAATTTTGGGATACAGTAAACCTGTATGTAACAAACCTCTATTGTAATGAGTTCCTGGATTTAACGAAGTGTTTCAATTCCCCCATTGCCACCCCCATGAGAGCCCATGTGTTTGAGACCTCTATGTAACAAGACGGGGTCGTGGTCGGTTAACCTTGATGTCACGAAGTTGCTAAGCTGATCAGTCATTGCTTTTGCATTTTACTGAAAAATCAGCTGGATAATTCGCTAATTAACAATACTAGCACCACTGTAAGAAGCCAGCAGCCACGAAAACGTCTACAATTGCTAAAAACAAACTTCATCGTCAGTTGATGGATGACGATAAATGGAGTGGCTAGCTCATCCCGTGGCTGCCGTAGAAGCCACTTCTGGTGTTTTATATGTGTAGCGTTGCACCACACCAGGTTGTCACCGTAACCTACTCTCACCCAATAAACTACCTTGTGTTTTCCATGTGTAGTGCAGTGTCGATTCGAGGTTTGAGGTGCTAGTTAGGCCTAGCTTGTCAAGCATGTAGTTGCACGTCTCTACTGCTATCTTGGGGTATCGGTTGGTCGATGATGAGTTACTGCTGCAGAAAACAAAAAGTTTGGTCTTTTCAAGTCAAAGCTCACAATTTAAATGCTGTCTCGTCGGCGAGAAAGAAGAATGTTGCTGCCCAGTGCAGTATTCCAGCTAGCACCCTCTCAACAATTTTGAGGACGGAAAAAAGCATCGAGTTTGCGAAAAGGTGCTCTTTCAGCACACATTTGGCTCGTTAAACCCTTAAGGGCTCATTAAAACGAAGGAATTATGTTCTAAAATGGCCCAATTTTTTTACATGAGATGATGATGCTTCAGTAACGTGTTCAACACAAAAAAATTTATTTAAAATATTTTTACGGCATATAATAAGTTTATTGGTCATTCTCCACTCCATGTACGCTATACCTGGGGCATATCAAATATATTCACAAATAAATTTCTGCACCTCCACAAAGTAAAGGCTGGGTTTCAATTGCCAGCGCAGAGTACGCACTATTCCTCGATAGTTCACCTGGAGCTAGGTGAGGCTACCAGTCTGTGTGGTAGCATTCAGAGCGCGGCACTACGCAGACAGCCTCCTCGAGGTCTATGCTGGTACCATTCACGGGAGCTTTCCCATCGTATCTATAGCGGCTGTCTTCCCCTTCGGAGTCGCTGTCCGTAAAAACGTCATCGCTATCCCCTTCTACTTGAAGAATCAACACACAGCCAATATCCTCATCACTCTTTCTTTTCATTCATCTGCAGAAGACAGATTTTCGCACCAGAACGCCGCACGGATGAGGCCATGTTTGTATACCGTGCGGGAAAGAAACCACCCGTTCCGCCATCTAGTGTGGAACTCTCATTGAATACAAGCGCCAATGGTGCAAACCGTGCTGCCATCTATGTTGTAAATAGAAAAGCACCGTTTGACGAGCTGGGCTCGTCAAAAGCCCCTTGTTGCATTGCAAAAGACCCGCGACGAGCCCAGCTCGTAATAAGCAAATACTTGGCAACTGCTCATGACGAGCTCAGGTCGTCATAAGCCCTTAAGGGGTAAAGCACGTTAAGGCACCAAAAAGTATCCAAGGCAAACGTGATACTTAAATTACGTTTTTCGCTGTGGGGTAGGTGACCCTGCTTCTTTGAGCACTGTGTAGTGCCTGAGCTCAGGCGAAAGCAGCAGGCGATACCTCAGAGTTGAAATAAATCTATGAAGGGTGATTTCCCCTTGCCTGATGCCTATGATTTTGGCTTCGTTTTTGCTCATTCTCGTGATCCTCAACTCGAAACGTGAGTGCACAAAACCTGCCTGTAACGAAAATTGCAACTTTTGTCGAACTTCGCTACATGCAGGTTTGACTGTACGTCTGGCATATTTTTAAGAAATTTTGTGGGCACGTCTGACGTATCTTTAGACACAGCATTTTTTTTAAATTGTGTGGTTATAAAAATGTCGGAGAACACACTGTGCCATAATTCGCCCTGGCAGGCGGGAATTGCAGCAATGGGACTGCAGTACAAGATTTGTTTTCATACAGCGTGATTGGCACCTTCACTGCATTATTCTTTTCACGTTTACTTTTCTTGGTGATTTTGGGTTTCCGAGCCCTGTAAAGCATTAGTTAGTAGTTTACATTAAAGTTTCTTGCAAATCCATCATGCAAGCGCCTATTTATAGGCGTATGTTCGGACTTAATGATGCCTGCCTTTTACGCCGTTTTTTTCACGGTTTCAAGAAAGTCGTATAATTGGGGTTCTACCGTATATGATTAGCCTTTGAGACGGGTCATATGCTCTGACAAAATTACTCGTTTGTATAGAGCTTCTTTGGTGGGCCACTCCAGCAAGAGATTTGTTATTGTCGGCTTTAGTGTCATGATATATCTGTTAATCGTGCCCTCAGCCCTTCTTTTTCGACAGCAAGGGAGGCTCAAGCCACTTTGACCACTGCCCCCACTTTCAGAGCCCCTGCCAGATCTCAATATATGCTCTGGATGCATACACGCGGAACATTGGATATAGTCAACACAAATGTTAACGATCCTTTTGAGTGTGTTTCACAGGATTGTTTTTTTTTCTTTTTTTTTCGTTTTTGTCTTCTCAGGTCCAAGGCTGTTGGAACCTTCCCTGCTGCCGAGCATGCAAGCAGTATAAACTTGGGTGTCGCACTTAGCCGGGAAAGGCGATTCGCTAACACAGTGCGGAGTGCCAGTGGTGTCCAAGACCTCACAGACAAACATCAAGCCTAAATCAAGAACTGTAGGATGCGCAGACACAACAGAAAAGGAAGGTACCAGCACGTGAGTAACTGTTTATTTGCGAGAACAAACATAGTTGTTTTTCTTTTTTTTCTGGGTGACTTACGAAAACGCACAGCTGTGAGGCCAGGACTGTGGCTACAAAGCACCCTGTTTGAACCAGTACCTTGCAAAAGTAGGAGCTGTTTGCTGTTTTTCTGTGGTAGGAACGTGTGCGTGAATGAAACTGTGCCGTTGTCCAAGCTGCTGGCATGAGAACTTGATGTGTCAGCGTACGTTGCAGATCCTCAGGCTGGTCAAAATTAATCAGAGCCCTCCACTACTGCACGCCTCATAGCCCAGGGCACAGCTTCGGAGGTGCCTGGGCTATTTGGCACTCCGAATCAGTTGATGGCGTGTATCTCAGGCATTCTATTGATCCGAAAGTATCAGATTTGTATTCACTTCGCAGCTCGGGGGTGAGAGCAGTCTGTATTGATATTTACCTTACTGGCAATACTGCTACCATGCGTCACTGTGAAGTATCAATAATTGCAGATTGCTGGTTGCAGTTTAACCCTTCTAGATAGGTGAAGCATCTTGCTGGCATTGTACTGGCCTGGCTATGGTGGTGGGCATTTTGTAGCTCGTGCCCTTTTGTGGCGCATTTTCGCTTCATTGATTCTCCGTCAGTCAGGTTTATGTCTTTGTGATTTCAGATTCAGTAGCAGGAAAAAGTGTGGGGGATGTCTGCCATTCGCCGCTCACGGCCCTGAAGCGGCTGACGTTGCACTCAGGTGAGGTGTCTGCAATTGGAGCCGTGCACAAAGCAGCTGGCTGTAGTCACGCAGGTAAATGCATTCGGGCCATTGCAGTCACCCTGGGCCTCCTCGATTATCAGTCCCGGATCGTCCGCGGACTGCCCGAGATGCGATTCGGCGCTCCGATTTTCCTTGTATTCCTATGGGACTTTCGGTCCCGAACGCAGTCCTCGAACTGCCCGCGGACCGTCCAGGATTGGTAAATCGAGGAGGCCCCACTGCTGGGACACCAAGTTTGTTTACCACATCATGGCCACGTAGCATGGCTGATGCACTTGGATGGTTGCAAGTTGGTGAACCTTTGAACTTTGAACGTAGCAGGGGAAAGGTTAAGGAAGGGCTGAAAGTTACAGCATTGGGGAACAGTAGTTGGAAATCCTATGGCTGCAAGTACAGCAGGAAAGGCAAGACAACAAGAATGATTGGAACTTTCAAGAGCCCAGTAACTTGCTTTCTACTTTCATGCTTTTTTCTAAAGCAGGGGTTCTCAAGCATGTTGGTCCCAGGGAACCCTGCTAAGTTCCGTTAAGTGCCAAGGAACCCCCCCCCCCCCCCCCCCCCCTCCACTCCCGCCAGTTTTCATTCCGTTCATGCTACATTAACGTACAATAAATTCAAAAGCAAGCAAGGGTATCGTTTTTTTTCCCGTCGACTTTACGCGGGCACGTACGCTAGCGGCACCTATCTCCAAACAGGAGAAATGCGCATGGGGGTAATATAAGGCCGAGATTCAAGTGCAATAGTTTAACCACGTGGCCCGTTTTCGGAGTCTGGCTGGCTACAAGCTGCTGGCGAGATTTATTGCGCAGCTCGCGCGTTTCTGTTATGCGCCGAGAGTGCTTACGTCACTCGGGCTTGAGTAATGGAGGTTCCTTAGATCGATCGCACCTCGAGTTCACCATATAAGACTTTGCGACTGCGGAACCAGGGAAAATTTATCAGTGGCTCGCGGAACCTGAGGAGGGGCTTGCGGAACCCCTAGGTTCCGCGGAACCCACTTTGAGAAACCATGTTCTAAAGGTTTGAAAGGCCAACCGCTCTCAATTTTTTTTTGTCTTAATTTGATTTTAAATTAAGTTGTTTATGCTTTAAAAAATCACCATGGCGAAGTTCTAGGCCTCGCATAACAAAATGACTGCAAGCGTTCAAAGGTAGCTTGTAGTAGATGACAGTTTGCACCTGGCAGAGAGTTACTGAAGTACTGTTCCGTGGCCTGTGATGGAGAAGAGACACCTGGTTCCGTGGAGCTCGCACTTCTTGGGTGACTGGCACAGCTACGCCACCGCGTTTGTACCGCTGTGGCATCACGTATATTCTTAGAATAATGGCATAGGTAGCAATATCCGCAATTGTTTTCTCCAATAAAAGAGATTCGAAGCCTACAAATTATACATGCAGTTGCGGTGCTTCTGGAGTTGGGAAACTTTTTTTACTTGGAAAATTATGTTTACTCATAAATATAGCGCGAAATGCGCACCTGTACATTTTCCATTCCTATTCCATCTGTCACAGAAAAAAGGATCTCTTTATAGACCCTTGGCTCTTGCACGTCCGCGTGCAATATTTGCTGTATTTAAGTTGGTCCAATGCCACCCTTGCCCCTTAGACCTCTCTAAAACTTTGACGACCTAACTAGGGTTGTTCTACGCTTGGGTATAGATAGTTGTGCGACTTTTCTCCTCGTTCGCTAAGTGAACCAAAATCAGCCTGGCTCGTTGTAACAGTACATCTGCACAAACAAGGATCGGCCGTCTTCACGAAGTGCGAAAGCTAACGAAGTGCTCCCCTCGTAAACAATAAACTACATTTGCATTTCAATCCCGAAATAAAGTATCTACATTTGTAGATTGTTAAATTTAGTCTAATTCAAAGTAAATTGTTATCAACTGCAGATGTCTCTGGGGAAAGTAGAAACGGTGGTGGATAGGTAACTTCTTCGTGCTTTAGGGCATATCTTGCTGTGAGAGCTGACATACAATTTCAGTCTAATTTTACAATTCAATCCTTGATGTGCAGCGAGGTACAAAAATACTGGGCTGATATTCACAAAGCTAATTGCACGTAATGGCCGAGTGAAAATGGCTCGTGATTGATCTCCGTCCATGCGCTGTTTGTTCCCTTCAAAAAGAGTGATATGATAGCTGAGGCGCCGTCTAACCAAAGGTGCTTCTCATTATCGTACGAGGAAGCAGGTTTGTAATGTTAAACCTGCTTTTTAACTCACATTGCCAAGGGTAGTTGCTCCTGCAGTTATTCTGATGCACAAATAACTGTCAGTTGATCTACTTCATCTCAGTGCCAACCGAGATGCACGCGATGTCGGAATCGGGCCTAACTACCGTTAGCCTCGGCAAAGTGTTAGTGGAAGTTCTTTTGTAGAAATAACAGTGCGAAATGCAATGCTACCACGCATTTGGAGGCTGCTCTGAGTGGCCGCCGGTACTGGCGTGCCCGTTTCGTTCTACCAACTGCGTCACGTCCAGCTGCCGGTAATAGTAGCCGCCTATTCTTCTCACTTTCAGTTTTGAAAGCGCCAATCTTCATGAGCCGTTTTCATTGTGCGCGTTCATGTTTGAAACGTAGTATTTTGCATTTTGCACTCTTTTTATGTGTACTATTAGATGACATTATTTTCACGTTGCCAAAAATTTGAGTGCAGTTGGCCTTTAACCCAGGAGTTGAGGTTGCTGCTGGATATTCATTGCAGTCCTGAATTTATTTGTAGGGATGACCTTGGGGTCAAGGAAATGGCAAGCAAAGATGACAAGCCGAGGTGACAAGCAGCGATGACAAGCAAAGGTGACTGACAAGCGAAGAATTTACTGTCCCTCCTTCTCTCTCTCTTTGCGTAATCTCAGAAGCCTCTGTGTCTTTTGTCTTTTTCTGGCTTTGTGTCTTTTCTGTAAAATTCAGCCGCTTGACGAAAATTCAGTCTTATAATTTCGCGCTAGTTCATATGGGCGGTGCTTCTGGGAACTCTTGTAACTCTTTCGTTACCAAATTTTTCTTTATGGTTGGTTCTAGCTCCCTGTCGTGTTTTTGTTTGTTTGTTTGTTTTTTTGTATTCTTTTCATGCATATTTTATGTTACTATAATGCACTACAATGCTTCGCAGGCCATATAAACATTTTATTCAGGATAATCTCATCCAGCAAACAATTTTTAGTGAGTACACACAACTTAATTAACTAATTAACAAACTAATAATCAGCGGATTAGGTTGTCTAGGTAATTGGTAAATATTTTAATATCATTCATAACAACGGACCACACAAAGCGGCTGCTGGCAGTTCAAACGCAGATGGCGACATTGCCTTCGCAGCTTTGGTCGATCTGGCTCGCCGCGGCCACGTCGGGTGGACTGTATAGATAAGACAAATGAACACGGATGAAGAAACATGCGCTCCCTCTGTTGTCTAAAATTTACCCAACAAGTGACTGATGCCTGCATTATTTTTTTTTTTACGCAAGTTCTGTCAGGAGTGGCAGTGAAAGGGCTAAGTGTTGAACAATGTTAAGGTGAAACGAGGCTTCTGAGATTTCACACACTCGGGCAAGCCCTTTCTTTCAACATAAGGGAGGGGAACCATAGAAGGAACTTACAACTTTGCTTCATTTTGGAGATTTGGATTATCACTCCGCACTGCATTCTTGTTGGATGGGAAATGATGCTGCCATTGCTAAGTAATCCACGATGTAAGCAGGCTAATTTTGAACTTTTTAACGGGATTACAGCTTAAGACAGCTGGTCAGCAAAAGGCATGCCACAGCAGGGACTGCGAGATTGGCTACAGCTGATTGATACTTTGAGGGGTGCTTAAGAAAGAAATCCACCGTCACAATCAAAGCCTTTTATTTCTGCTTTGAAGTGCAGACAGTTCCTTGCCAAAGTGTCATGATAACTGTGCAGCAATAACCGTGTGAGCATTTTTCCAGTGCTGTACATGAACATCATTTAGACACGGAGTGTCAAACCTGGGTATCATTTTTGTCTCAGACTAGGAAGCTCTTGTTCAGGTCACGAATTGTACAACTTATCTATGTTATGCCCGGTGGTGTCGACGGCATGGCTGGCCATGGTTTGGTGCTCTTCCATGGTGCCGAGTGCAGCTATAGTTTTCTGGATTTCGACCACAGCTAGCCTTTTTTTTAGATACGCATGCAGTCTTCCTTAATTTGCAGTTGATTTGATTATTGGCACCAGCAAATCGCGTTTGTGTTATTGCTGTCACTAAAAAAGATTGAAGGAAAATTGCCTGGGAGTCTGCACGTATTTTTTTTTTTTTTTGATCTAGTCATCTGCATTCATTAGGCTCATCTTGCATTGAGATTGGCATGTCAGTTACTCCCACATAACAGTTTGCCTTGAAGAAAAGTGTGTTGTCTTGAAGGAGAGAGAGAGTGAGAGAGAGAAAGCTCTTTATTAGAGAAGAAAGCTAAGAGGTTTACCAGAATCTCAACACCGACATGTTAGGTACTCAGCGGGGGAACGGGTAGGGGAGGACAGAAAAGGCACCCGCCGTGGTGGCTCAGTGGCTATAAGGCGTTGCGCTGCTGAGCACGAGGTCGAGGGTTCAATTCCCGGCCGCGGGCAGCCACTTTTCTGATGGAGGCGAAAAGCAAAAACGCCCGTGTGTACAAGATTTCGGCGCCCGTTAAAAATCCCCAGGTGGTCAAAGTTAATCCGGAGCTCTCCACTACGGCGCGCCTCATCGCCTGCGTTGCGTCACCGTGTTAAACCCTACAGTCAAGCAGGATAGAAAAGGCCCTATAGGTAAGGGCAGAAGAAAGAGGAGAAAAGAAGTAAAAAACAAATGACATGCAGTTTGTGTAAACAGTTTAATGAACATTACGATCACTGTAGTGTTTTAAATCATTTCAGTGACGCCGATCTCATCCAGGTATTCAAAAACTGCCACCAGTGCTTTGCGTTGAGCTGAAGGGGAGGGCCAGTGGACGGAGGAGTAGTACTTTTTAAGCTTACTGGTCCTGGGCACAGGTGCTCGATCTCCTGCACCAAACGGTGCCATTCGAGCAGATAAGTGAAGAACTCTAACAGTACGTGTTCCACAATTTCCGGCGATCCACAGTTAGCACAGCAAGGATTTGAGGTTGAACCAATTCGAAACAGGTACGTTTTCGTAAGTTCTGCGTTGAGGCGTAATCGGTGCTATAAAGTTTCTGGTCAGCGCGGAATTCGCTCTGGCAGCTTAATCCTGAGCTTGGGGTCTATGCTGTGCAAGAGGGCATAATAGTGCTCTGGAAGAGTCCAGAGGCGGTTCTGCTCCATTAGAAAAAATGCCTTTCGTCATAGCTGAGGCATCATGCTTGGTGAAGAACACCTTCCTCATATTACGCATTTGAAGGCCCCTGCATCTTTTTAACTCTTTTGCTATCACAAGAAAATTGACCAATTTTTAGGGGTCCAAGAAAACATTTTTTTCCTGCTAAAAAAATTTGTTAGGCACTAATTACAGGAACACAAAATGCAGATTATTTAACGGCCTTTCCAATAACACCAGTTTTTTAAATGTTTTTATATATCATAGTTGTGAAACAAAATATCAAAATCAAAATTTTTGCCAAGTTGTTGAAAAAAATGATAAAAAAGGAGTTGTGTATATCAAACCACCAGTAGTAGAAAAAAATTAGAATATACATTTTGTAGGGAAGCATTTCAAAAACACGCCCTTGAAAAAATGTCGACTTGCGCGGGACAGTTTGTCAGATATTTTTTTAAAAATTTAGCACGCACGGTGCTCAAGTCATGCGGTGAAGCCCAACCTCCAATTCAAAATGTGCAATTTCGGATGGTTCCCTGGAAGAAATCTGGCGGTTTGACATTATCAGAGGCACCAATTTGCCCCCACATAACGTAAAAGCATCTTGTCAGTGACTGACTTTGCATTTACAGCGAGCACAATATTTGGGACAAGCACGCGATGCGGAAAAAAACATGCATGAAGTTGAAAACGGAACGCCGTGATTGATGCTTGTTGACGTTCACGGTCAGGTATCTCTCAAAACATCAAGCTGAGCTTTCTTATCATCTTCTTACTCGCAATTGTAGCCTTGCTCCCAAAAATGAGGTACGATTTACTAGAATCGTGCCCTGCGACCTTTGGCCGAGTAGCAGTTGCGCGATGAAAAAGATCAGCACAACGAGCCTCCTCTATTGCAGTGCCACCTAACAGTTTTCAAATAAAACAGTACAAAAACTTATCGGAGGCTCCATCCGAATAGACAGCTTAACTAAGCAGCAACATTAGACACCCGGATATACCCTCACATGGAAACGAAACTGGAAGGCGAACAGCTTGCAATGTAAGGCCGGTTTGAAGCGCTGTCCTCGGCGGAACAGATATCTGGCGACTGGGTGTGATCTTTTGACTTGCATCTGATGTTCTTATCGCAGAAAGTCGTGGTTAGGGTAGGGGGAAATCAGGAGCGGCGTGCTTCGTTCGAGGGTCAGTCGCGGACGCTCCAGGCGCCATGGCAGGTAGCCTTGAAGTTGGGTAACTGCGTAGTAGTGCTAAATATGAATTTCGCGATGCAGAAACGAAACCGAAACTATTGTAAACTGTTCGCGAATGGTCCTGGGGTAAGTAGAACCACCACAGAACTTAGAACGACGCGCGCAAAGGCAATAAAACTGCCTAAAATCATAAAGTAGCTTTGCAACCAGGCACTGCTTGACATTTTCAGTCGATTTCTGGGATTATTACTGTCAGAGCGCAAATCTGATGATTGAAAATCGTTTGCTGGTTCACCATTCACGCCCTGATAGCAAAAAACAAATGCCGGTACAGAGTAATTAGGAGTGGCACGCATTCTTCGTTGGTAGCAGTGACGCGCGATGACCACGCCCCTTTTCCACATCCAGGTGATTCAAAAGCGTGTCAAAAATCACGTTTCCGTTGCAAAAATGAAAACAAAACTGATTTTGAAAGGCCATTCTCTGATCTAACTCCGAACAGCTTTACTTGTTCGAGCAACGCCTGGAATGCTATGAAAAGGCGCTCCCAAAGTATCGATCAAATTGATCGATTTTGAATAGGCAGGGTAGTGAAAGAGTTAAAGAACAGTGCCATGGCAACTAATTAACATTGCAAAGACGTGAACCCATCATGCTTTGCCACCTTTAATTGCACTGTTTGGCGTGTTGTAGTGCATTGTATTTGACAGAATGCTGTCAAATCAAATTTAATGACGTGAGCTTCTGCCATTTCTGGTACCCTCTTTTCTGCAGCCTCACCAGGCTTTGGGAAGAGCTCCAGCCCAGTTTGGCGACTGCTGCATGACTCGAGCGATCTGCTGTCAAGCATCCAACGGAAATGGCCAGGTCACTTGTGGACCACCCATGAGGCAGCTATTGTGAGGAATCACAGCACGGATCACTCATGGGACCCATGTCTTCGGTGCAACAGCTTCTAAAGTACAACTAGTCATCACTTCACAAGACTGGCCCCTGTTTTCTTGCTGCTGTGACTCTTGGCCTGAACGTTCTGCTGTGGACCACAAGGCTGCAGGTTCGATTCCTTGCCCCGGCAGCTGTCTTTGCCAAGAAGGCGAAAAAGGACAACACCCATGCGTGCACTCCTTGGCGTCGGACAGTAACCAGCCTTGCATGCCCCTTTTGCGTGCCTACAGCTTGATCACGTGCAATCCTGTGTGGTCTGAGCTGTGATTAAAAAAATACAAAAAATACGATGTTCGAACCCCGGTTATGTCCCCAAAACGAACGTTCTGTCAGTTAGGCCAATTTCCATCACTTTCAGATATAACAGAGAGATGTGTAGCATATGCTTACAATCTTCCCATGGCAAACATTGGCTAAATAGTAAATACTACAGCTCAGTGTGTGTCTGCAAAAAGTAAAAAAAGTAGTTCATAATTGTGTTGCTTTAGCATCATTTGTGCATTTAAAATAAAGGTATTCAAATAGGTGCCGCAGAATTGAATGTTTCAAAATAATTTCAAGTTTTCGAAGGTCGATTTTATGTGTTGTTCCTTATGTGTTCTTTTGGCAGGTGTGTGTTAGGCAGTATTATAAATACAGCAGGCTTAGAGTAACGAAATACAAAATACTCCCAAGCTTGTGCATCTCACCTTGGCTTCCTGTAATTGAGTGGAAGCATGCAGACCCTGCCCTTGGACTCCAAGTTATAAACTGTGACATGAAATACTGAATGATTCCGTTCCGACACTCTGCTTGGCAGACTCGTATATGCAAGAAGCTAAGGGCTAGTGTGTAAGGAAGCAGACGCGGGTTCGATTCCCGGCCGCTTTTCTGATGGAGGCGAAAAGCAAAAACGCCCGTGTGTACGAGATTTTGGCGCACGTTAAAGATGCCCAGGTGGTCAAAATTAATCCGGAGCCCTCCACTACGGCGGCCTCATCGCCTGCGATGCTTCGGCGCGTTTAAACCCTACAATCAATCAATCATAAGGAAGCAGTCCACCTTATTGAATGTTGTTGTATTGAGTGCGTTTGCTGAATCTCTCTTGACTGGTGGTGCGAAATTGTAAGGAACAAAAGTGCAAATAAAATTACAAGGTATGGCACATGGCAACTAAAAAGTGCTCATTTGTGTATAGTGCATAGTATAGACTAGTAGTGTAGACTAGGTAGTGTAGATTTAACTATGTAGAACCAATGTGCCATTATTACACTAACAACTTTACAACTACTTGTTTAGCAAAAAGTAATGCCGAGGAAATTGTTCTATTATAAGTACATTATACCACATGTTACAAACTTCGGAAAGAAGAGAAATTGCAGTGGTTTTTGAAAATTAATAAAATACCAGATGGTTTGTGCAATATGATGTAAATAATTAGATTAGTGAGTTTTGAAAATGGGTCCTTACTTCAGCACACACGATGGAAGATTATTAAAAAATGCCTTGTAAAACGTCGTGCCTCTCTTATCTATTTATTGAGCTGACTGGTAAAATTGTTGCATTTATTGCAGCTTATCTAAACATTGTATTATGCTTGTATTTATTAATCGTTTTTTTTTCTCTACAGAAGCTCAAACTCTACTGTACACTATGTGTTGTTAGACATCATCGTTTCTGTGCATTCCCTTTTTATTTGTGTAGTGCAACCATGTTGCAATTGTGTACAGTCATGAACAAATGACATGCCAGCACGAAAATATGAACCGGAACACGCAAAACTAAAAAATACTGTCCGTGGAGGTCCAATAATGGTGCGGTATGGTACATTTGGACAGCCACATTTCCCAAATTTGTTACTGTAATGAAGCCATGCGTCGATTTGACTTGTATGGAAAGAAATCGTGCTATTTCTGTGTTCTGGTTCATATTTTCCTGATCGAATTTCATTTGTCCATGACTATACGTCTCTTAATGTCTGTACCTGCTGCCTGGTCAGTTAACAAACACTATGTTTGCTCAGAATGGCGAGCAAATTTATTTGAGATAAGGCAGTCAAAAATTAAAAAGATGAATTTAATTTACGTTTCGCGTTAGTTATCTAAGTTTGGGTGACTTTCTCAACACTATTTCATCAGTTTTCACCTGTTTCTCGAAGGGTTCGTTTTTCATCACTGTAGATGTGCTTTGTTTCAATAATTAGCACCATTCCGGTGAACTTAATATGAACTGTAAGCCAGCCAAAGCCAGCTGTAAGCCAGCACATTTTACTTTGCTTAACAGGCTTTTGTGCAATAAGGTGCCGCACCCTGTGAACGTTGTAGAGCATGAGACTGACTGCAGATAGCATGCACGCAAGCATGCTAGTGTTGCTGCACAACACTGATTGATCTTGAGATGAGGCATGATGTTGGAAAGATTAAATAATCCGTTCCTTCTTCTCCAGAAACCGCAGCATGGGGCATGTGCTACAGGAAATAGTGCGCTGATGAACACAGAGGAATTGAAGTGCAGCATAGTTGTAGTAGGTGTAGTTGTCACCCTACAGGCGTAGGTGTCAGTCAAAGGTAGTCAGTAGAGCCTGAATTGGCACTCAAGTTTTTTCCAACTCCAAAATGTTTCCAACTCCAATGGCCGGGGCTGTAATGGCTTAGAACAATTGGTTAGAAAAAAAATTACAGAGGCTAGTACGATAACCTGGAGAGTGATCGTTGCAAAAAGAAAAGGAAGCCTCACTCTGCAAAGTTTTGGTGACAGGCCACATTCCCTGCTGGACAGTTAAGTCTTCACATTTGTTTTGTTTTTTCTTCCTGGCTCTGCTTTTACATAGGGGTGGGCTGATTGATTAACTTTTGACAAATGCGTTAGTCGTGATTCACTTTTTAAACCAGTTCGATCGGTGGAAGTCGTGCGAGCAAACTAAAACGAGCTGCCAAGTTGAAAAGTGTGCGCAAGCGTGTCGAGGATGATATTTGTGTTCAAATAACCTGCCTACTTCACACCAGAAAACGATGTGTAAGTATGTTTAGAGATGATAGTGAATAAAACCAGAAGGTTAGATTCAAGACAGACAACAAAATAGCTACTATTTATACAAATTTGCACGGTACAAAAATCGGCGAGCAGGCATTCGTACCAACTGGCCGTCGCATAAACTATCTATGGAGTAAGTAAACCACAATTAATCTGCGTGTCCTGCAATTATGGCGAGTGCATATGATCCTGATTCAATAAACTGTGCGAATGACAAATGCAGTGAAAAGCTCCTCGCCTGCATCAGCGCCATGATGATGACCTGCTTGCCTCATCTGCAATGTGTCTAAACAGCCTGACGAGTATTTTGATCTTATTTTATTATTATATTATTACGAATATTAACAAATTATTATGTTTTGGTCATTTTTCTTTCTGAACCAGCGCAGCTGATAATCGATCAATCAACCAATTAAATCAAGCTGACTAACAGGATTAAAATTTTTAACCGACACCCAGCCCTACTTTTATATTATAGGATTTAATTCTTCTTCCTAATTTTGGCATCTAAATAATCTAGGTCACATTCTAACTTAGGCAGACACTTTAGTCGACCCCCCGCATAGGTATGTGCCATGTTTTTGGCAAACCAACCGCACCACTGAGCCACAACACCAGCGGTCTTCTTCTACGCTGGAAATTGTGTGTCCCCAACACAACAGCGCTGACATGAACTGTTCGGGTCTGAACCAAGGTGCCGACTGTTCGGAGCCCCCATTAGAACAGCGACGAGGGAAAAAATGAATTAAGTTCAGTGAACATGAAGGTAATACCAAAGGGCCAAATGTTACTTTTCATCAGTTTGGATTCAATTATGGGGCTCCTAAATGGAGCAGTCCTGGGGAAGCAAGAAGACGCTCGTCCACTAACTTTTTCTCTCTCCGCTTCTTACCGGCGTGACCGGCGGTACTCATGCTGTGCATGCATTGCCACCACTCCTGCGAGGCAAGGCCAGCGCGCACTCATCTCATGTAATGGTGGGCAAGACGGCTCACTTTTGGAACACTATAGTCTATAGCCCAGCACTATTTTTCTAGAACACTATGAGCTGCTGAAAGTCGCGAGTGATGCAGGGGTAAAAGCAGGTTCCAAGACCCTCCAGCAGCCTCACACATGACCTCCAAGATCACCTTGTGTGCGTTTTGCTGCACGGGGTGATCTCGGAGACCATGCCTTGCAGAAACCAGTTCCTAGACCCACCGGTAGAGGGCGCGGTGGTCTCGTAGGGGATAAGGTCCCTGGGACCTTAGTAGGGGAGGGTTCCACGCGTCCTTTCCACGACCAACAACTATTGAGCACCCAGTACATATAGCTTTATTCTTTTTCCTTAGCATGACTGAAATTTAAATGCATAACCAAGTAATGGCTGAAATGTTATCAGCCAATCGTATCGGCACTATATGCTGCTCTTGAGTTTCAGTACATCTATTTTTTTTTTCATTTGTATTTACAACTCTAAATTATGCCTTTGTCTGTAGAAAAATAGGCGCCGCTTGCGCTAGTGATACAAGGCTGAAGAAACAGCAGAGCTGGCGGCCTTTCTCCCTTCGTCGGAGGCTCGGCTGTGGCACCTCACATGGATTTCCGAACTTGCCACTCAAAGTTCTCCATGACTGGCAGGCCCGGGTCGTTTTAGATGCGACGCATCTCTTGCTCTCGGGTATGTCCCTCCTTTGTCGCGGCGTTGTCCTCATGCTCACTGCACATGTGCAACTCTCCTCCGTTCTTCTCTCTGACAGCTGTGCGCGACACTCTCACTCCGTCTCATTATCATAACAGCTGCTGCGCTTGCTTGGCGCGCGCTTCGCTGCGTTAACAACTGCTCTCGGCGCGTAAGCGCGCGTCTGCGCATGCGCTGCGCAACTCTCCTCCGTTGTCTCCTCTCCTTCAAAGTCGGGAATATAAGCGGGGGAGCGCACGGTGCCGGATCAGTCCTGTTCTGTGGATCAGTCAAGCGCTTGCTCTCGCGCTTGACGTGACTTCGCTTGACGATACCACCGTGCTTGACACCTCCATGCTTGACTTGAAGAAGAAGAGCTTCCGATGAAGACGCGATGGAAGTGACAGTCCCTTCAGCGAGTGGATTGACGCAATCCAATACCAGCGTCAGTTCAAACGCTCAAGGCAACGTTACTTCTCTAACTGAAGCAGAAGACAAGGCTGCGAAGCGAAGAGCTCGTGATGCCGAACGCAAACGGTTGAAGCGAGCGGTCGATGCTGAACTCCGTCAACGGGAAGCTGCGTCCATGCGTAAGAAGCGAGCAGCGGATCCTGAACTTCGAGAACGTGAAGCTGCTTCGAAACGTCAACGTCGAGCAGTGGCACCAGCACCATCATCTGAGGTACGTGAGAAGCGAACAACTGCCAAACGTCAACAGCGAGCGGCAAACCCCGAGCTACGTCAACGTGAAGCGGCTTCACAACGTCAACGTCGAACTGCGGATCCGGCGACCGTTCGCAAGCGAGAAGCGGCTGCTAAACGCCGTCAACGTGAGTCTGCACTGGATGCTGTCCGCGAACGCGAGCGCGCCGCGAAAGCGGCAGCGCGAGCGAAGCAGTACGCTTCTGCAGACGTTCGTTTCAAGCGCGACTCACCCGCATGTGATGGAAGTGCATCATACGCGCTCACAACACGTTTCACGCGATTTAGAGAATCAACCAACCCCCCGATGCGTCGCATCACATCAGGGTTCCCTCGCGGGAAGATGGGCGTAATTTTGTCCGCAGCCTAATTCACATCTCTCCCAAAGTGGTTTGTATGCAGGTGAGCTCCCTGCCGAGCTCAAAATATCCCCAGTGCATTTCCTTTCCTTTTCCTGTCGCAAACCACAACCCCCCCCTCTCCCAAAGTGGACTGCACTAGCACTCGCTAAACCCCGCAGCAACCGGCTTCACAAACTCGGCGTCTGTGCTCCGCATTTCTAGCACGGACACACATGAACTGGCGGGTAAAAGGGCACGCAAGAGATCACGAAACGAACTCTGGGCCATCACTGGGCAGAGTGTTCTCGAAGGTCGAGCTGGTCGACATCAGGCGCTCCTCACGATGTGCACGCTCACGTGTGTTCTGTTTTTTCTTGGTATTTTTTTGCGTGCTCCTCACGAGGCGCACACTCACGTGCGCTTGGTGGAGCGGTTTATCCTCTTGGTTGCGCCGTCGATGAGAAGAAACGCACGCGCCACCTGTCATCTGCAGCTCGTAAGATCGCTCGCTCCACGTGTTAGGAGCAAACACGTCTGCGCTTATAAAAAACTCGGAATCACTGCGGCGGCAGAACTCTGTGCCGCGCACACGAGGGACGGGGCGACCTAAAAAGATCCGGACGCCCCAACAAGAGGCGGCTCCAGGAAGCGCACCGCGCTGCCAGGCGAGAATGCAATCGGCGACAACGAGGCGAGGTCGAGGTCCTCAAGCGGGTTTGCGTGCCAGATCAGAGTTTGAACGAACAATATCGCCGACAAAACGACCCCTGCTATTGAGTCGTTGAGAACTTTCAGCCTCAGGTCCGCCGATCTCTGGACGGCGCGAACGGCCGCTTTCAGCGAGAATCCCTGAACATCGAGTTCGGGCAAAGATGCACGCCGCGTCTACAAGAACGGTTTTACGAAGGGAAGTTTGGCATCCACCTCAATGAAGCCGTACGGCTACAAAGGAAAGCTTTCTCAGGAAGTCAAAGAAAAAAATTGGCTCCAATCCACGCTGTGAAGGTGGTTGGAAAGCAAAATCAATTCACACGCGCGCTCTATAAAGAGAAGAAGAAACACATTTATTTGGGAGCAGAGTTAGTTGACGATGGTGGCCTCCGTTTTGGCGGCGACCGCAGCCGCCCGGGCGACCAGTGAAGCTTGAGCCTCCTGGTCTGGGCAGCGCAGCGCCTCCTCCCACGGCTCACATGTGGTTGTTTTCGGGTAGGGATCTCTCGGGCATCCCCACATAAGGTGCTGAAGGGTGCCGAGGGACTGGCAGGCTGTGCAGTCAGGTGAAAGGTATAGGGCTGGCTGAATTAAGGGTAATTTAGCGGGATTGGGAAATGTGTTCGTCTGTAAAAGACGCCATGTGTGTTCTTGCTGGATGGTGAGCTGTGTGTGTGCCGGGGGATATACACGGTGGGAGAGGCGGTAATGGGTGGTAATTTCGTTGTACGTGATCATCCGATCTCTAGCGGATCTGGCACCATGGTAGGGGAAGGTGCTGGGCCAGGCTCAGATGGTGAGTTCTCGAGCCATAGTGTGGGCAACTTCATTCCCATCCAGGCCAGCATGCGCCGGAGCCCAGATGATTTCTACGGGGGACGTTGGGGGGGGCTTGTTGGAGAATTTTGAGCGCCTGAGGCGAAATAAAGCCAGAGGTGAAATTTCGAACTGCTGTTTTAGAATCGGTGATGATTGTGGAGGGGGTCGGCTTTTGCGTTAGCGCTAATGCTACCGCCGCCTCTTCCGCTGTGGCTGGGTTGGTGGTGCGGATGGTCAGGAAGTTGCGCTGTACTTGATTGGAAGGGCAATGGGAGACGATTGAGAAGGCACCATGCCACCGATATTCGGCTGCGTCAACGTAATGGACGTCATGTTTGTCGCGGTATTGTGTATGTAATGCTTGTGCGCATTGCGAATGCCTTTTGGTGTTGAATTGTGGGTGCATGTTTCTGGGTATAGGCTTGATAATTAAGTTAGAATGGATGTCGTGATGGAGTGTGGTTTTGTCTTCTGGGGGGTCTATAGGGGAGATTTGTAACCTCTGGAGAATATGAGTGCCAGTGGTAGTTTTTGAGAGCCTAGTGATTTGATTGACGAGATGAGCCTCAATGAGTTCTTCCGCGGTGTTATGCACACCCAAGCTTCGAATTTGGCAGTGGAATTCGCTTAGGGGCAGTTGTAGCGCTGCTTTATAGGCTTTTCTGAGTATGAGGTTGACTCTATTAAGCTCTGTTTTAGACGGGTTTAGATATGGAAGGGAGTAGGTCAGCCTGCTTAAGGCTTGAAGGAGACGGAGGCGTTCAGCTTCCCTGAGTCCTCTGTGTCTATTGCTAACTCGTCGAATTAAATCTATCATTTGTGTGGCGTGTTGTTCGAGCTGGCATATGAAGTGAGTATTGGATCTGTTATGTTGGATGGTTAAGCCCAAGATTTTGATTATTTCAACCTTCGGGATGGGGTCGCCTCGCATGTGTATGTGGATATTCGGGGGGGATGAATTTTGCATTAATTTTGGTGGGAGTATGAGCAGCTGGGATTTGGTTGGCGAACAGATGACAGCCGCTCTACCAGCCTCTTCTATCACTATTTCTACTCCTCTTTGTAGAGTGCTCTCAATTTCAGCGTCGCTGCCTTTGTTGATCCAAAGTGTAATGTCATCGGCGTACAAACCGAAATTAAGATTAGGGATTTGTTGGAGTTGTTGGGGGATGGTTAAGATGGCGAGATTAAACAGTAAAGGGGAAAGGACGGCGCCTTGTGGTGTGCCTTTTGAAGGGAGAGTCAGGGTGGTAGGAAGTGATATCGGCGATTTGTATAATATAGCTGTCCTTGTTCGTGAGAAAACTTCGGATATAATTGTATGTGCGTGATCCTGGGCCTATGGAGTGTAAGCCTTTGAGTATCGCTGTGTGTGAGACATTATCAAAGCCTTTAGCTAAATCTATTTGTCACGCGTCTCACGCGGCAGAGAAATGAGGCTCGGTTTGAAGCATTTGATTTACACACAATATATTTACAACACCAAAACCTCAAACGAACCCGATCATAAACTCACAAGCATATCACCCTACACAAAAAAAAACACACACCTCACACTATCAAAAATCTACTCAAATAGTAACTATAGCACATTAACTGTCTATGCCAAATTCAAACAAGTCCCACCCTGTAGCGCGTCGAAGCCGCTGCTATTCCGATGACGTGTCCCGGTGGGTAGGCTTCCCCGTTGCTGAAAGTCGCAGCACGTCGCAATGGCTCGTGCTGGTCGTCAGTGGTCCAGATGACCGTGGTGTGATGCCACGGATTTGCTGAGCAGCGCGGCTCAGCAGGCGGCCAGCAGTGCGAAGCTGCTGGTCATTGGTGGTCCCGAGCTGCCCGCTGCCAGACGGTGCAATGCGCTGGTGCGTCGTGGGGCACGGCTCGCCGGGTCGCCGGCGGGTGCGATGCCGCCGGTCAGCAGGAGGCCAGCAGAGCGAAGCGATGGTATATCGGTGGTTCCGAGCTGCCCGCTGCCAAGCGGTGCGATGCCGCTGGTGCGTTGTGGGGCACGGCCCGACTTGCCACCCGTTCCTCCAAGACCTCCTTCCACTCTGTCCACTCCAACTTCGTGTCTCCTGTTCGCCTCGCATTCTATCGTGTCAGGCTCCCATTTGCTGGTCAGATAACCTCCTCTTCCTCCTAATCACTAATTGGCCCCTTCCAAATCCTTCTCGCATCTCGTACTCTGATTCTTCTTTTTCTTTGTCTCTTCTTCCCTAATCTTCTTCTCGGGCAAATCCCCCTTCGGGTATGGGTTCTTTTTACCACATGACACTATTGCTAGTATAGCGGCATTATCATGTTTATGCTGTGGCGTGATTATGTCGTGGGACAGTTGAAGAAGATGTCCTGTGTAGATATAGTTTAGGTCGTAAACCAATCATTGTGTGAGGAACGAGTTGTTTGTGCTGTAAATGCTTGACGAGTCTGTTGTGTATAATGTGCTCCATGAGCTTTCCGAGGCAGGAGGTGAGAGAGATCGGTCGGAGATGTTTAAGCGCGAGTGGTTTTCCTCGTTTGGGGATAAATGTCACTTTTGCATGTTTCCAGGATTGAGGTAAGGTGCCTTGAGTTCAATGGTGATTAAAGAAGTTCGTGATGGCTGTAATAGAGTTATCATCTAGATTCCTTAGCATTCTGTTGGTAATCTGTTCTATACAGCTGGTGCAGAGTTAGGTCTAACTTTAAGGATAGCTCCCCTAACCTCTGCCTCAGAAATTTTTCTTATCTAGTTCAGGGTTGTCTGGGCCGGCGTAGGTTGGAAGTGTATCATGGGTGCCTTTGGGAAAGTATGTGTCTATGATGATGAGTGTTGCATCAGAGCCTTGATAATTTTGAATGATGAGAGTAAGCCTGTGATTCTGCTCCGCTTTGGAGTGGTTGGGATTTATTAGATGCTTCAATAAATGCCAGGTGCGCTTCATACCCAGGTTTCCCTGCATCTGGTTGCAAATTTCGTCCCATTGAGCTTTTGCAAGGTATGCTGAAAGCGTGGAACAATTTTAGAAGTTATCCGCACGAGGCGTGCGGATCGTAAGTTCCGCAGAGCCTCCTATAAAATTTCGTGCTTTTGCAAGGTATGTTGATTCTGCCATGATACAGTAGTATAGGAAGGCTCTGAAGTTCCGTAGATGGTGACGCCGCTCAGCGGCCACAGGCGAAAGCACCGCAGCGGTGATCAACATAGAGGGAAAAAAAAGTTTTATTCCTCCATGGTGATCAACGGCGAAGCCGCCAACGCGCCATCATGGCACGACTGTGAAGATGGTGGCGATACGGTGGCTGTATTTCCTTCGTGTTGTCGTTTCATGAATTAAGTGCGATGGCTCGTAAATTTAACAGCAATCGAATGTGTTCCGTGCCGCAGTGCAATAACCGAGCGGTTGCTAACAAAATAAGCCTGCATTTGTTTCCGCGAGACGACCGACGCAAGAAAGAATGGACCATAAAACTGCGGATCGGCAAACCTGTGACGCCAGCAATGGTTGTGTGCAGCGAGCACTTCGTGAACAACGACTTCTCTGGAGCGGTACGGGCAAGCAGTACGCGATACACATGTGATTGTTGTACGGATTGTAATGTGGCAAACATGCATGCGCGAATCCGTACGGGCGCCGGGCCTTGTATGCTAGCGTATGTTATATGTTATACCCCTGTCACACGGGCACTTTCAATCGCGATTGAAGTGAATGTTTTCGCGATCGAGTTTTCGAGCGCGCTCGACGTACTAACACTCGTAGCTGCTACACGGCCCGTTTCAATCGCGATCGAGAAGTTGCACCGGTTGCAGTGTTGAAGTGGGTAGGAAAGAACTTGTGTACGCCAGATGTTTTTCGCTAACAATGTACTTGGGGATGACAACGGGGGGATTCGTGGGGATGTTGATTAGGCGAGGAGGGAATTACATGGCAAAGGGAGAAGAGGTTTAAAGCAGGGCTGTAAGGAGCACTTATGAGAAGCAATTTGTGGAACGGTGGGTGGAAAAAAGACACGGTTGGGAGTGGCCTATCTGTGGAGGCAGGTACAAATACTTGAATGACGCCAGAGAACAAAATAAAGAGTGGGTGGACTGCCTCAGGAGGACATAAAGGAATTTAAAGAATCCGGTGAGGTGATATTAGTAGGCGACTCTTAAATGCCCACATTGAGGATCTAGATGGATATACGGACTATAACGGCGCAATGGTTCTAGATATGTGTGAAGAACAGCAACTGGTAAAGTTAACCGGGAGCATAAATGCGACGGGCAGATAACGTGGCAAAGCGGCAATAGACAGTCTTGCATAGACTACGGCCTGGTCTCAGAGCACACGTACGAGCGGTTGAACCAAATGCGATAGATGAAGAAGGAGAAAACAGCCTGGGCAGCGACCACAGGCGTATAATCCTGAAATTTGACAGTGGGAGGGGCTAGGCAGGAAAAACACCGGAGGTTGGGCTCCCGAAATTGAGCGAAAAAGCAGATAGCAGACATCGTCAATAGCATCGAAAGAGAATTAGAGGCCCAGCCCACGAAGGTGTGGGAATATGACGAGGTTGTGAGTTGTATACAGAAGGAAATATACAAAGTAAGGAAACAAAACCGCTGGAGGGGTAAAAGGAAACCACGAAGCTGGTGGACAAGGAAATTAAACTGGCTATTGAAGAGCGACAACGGGCTTCTAGATTGCACTAGAAAGGCCAAAACAAATGGGATATCAGGATGAAGAGGTGCAGTTACGGTGGAGCCGCGGTACCGAGAAAAGAAATTTGAGGTGCAAAACTAGTACAAGCAAAGATTAAAACTGCGAGTGAGAAATGGGTATCAGGTATACGTAAGAAGGATAAGAGCGCCCCCCGAAAATTCTGGAATCATTTAAAAGCATTGGAACGACGACTAAAGAGGTGCAGACTCAGATACAGGACGGGGACGGTAACGTTCTCCTGGGGACAGCGCATTAAAATACCTACATGGAGTCATAGCAAATACTTTCGGCCAAACCACGCGAGATATCGGCTACCCGGACACATGTGGCCCAATAGAAGAGCGACAGATAAAAAATTCAATATCGAATTTTTGGATTGGAAAAAGGCAGAACACAGTGTTCCCAAAAGTACGGCAACAGGACCGGATGGTATCCCAATAGAGATTATCAACCATTTGGGACCAGCGGGAAAGACGCACTTGTATAGAGCCATCGAGCGCGCTATAAATCCGAGAGGATTCCCACGCAATGGCGCGAAAGCAGAATGAGTTTGATTTATAAAGGCAAGGGAGAGAAGGACAAGGCGAGCTCTTACAGGCCGATTACAGTCACGTCAGTGCTCTATAGATTAGCTATACAAGCCATAAAAGTCGAGTTGTTGAAGTGGGTGGAAAGTAACGGTATTTTAGGGGAACTGCAAAATGGATTTAGGCCGGGTCGACGCTTAGAAGACAATATTTTCGTAATAACCCAGACCATCGAAATTTCGGCAGCACAGGGCAGACCAACATGGCTACTGTTTCTGGACATAAGGGAGCCTATGACAACGTAGATAGGGGATTGCTGTGGCATATACTGGAAGAAGAGGGGATTGGGTCAGATTTGTGGGGCTGCTAAGGGCAATATATGAGGATAACAAGGCGCATATTACATGGGAAGGACGTACAGGCACAGAGCCGTATACATTCGAAGAGGTTTAAAGCAGGGGTGCCCCCTTTCGCCATTGCTGTTCACACTGTACATTAGAGGAATGGAAAGACGATTGGAGGAGAGTGGATTAGGCTTTGACTTGTCGTACCGAAGCAATGGAGTAGTTGGTGGAGCAACGGATTCCGGGATTGATGTACGCGGACGATATAGTGTTGCTGGCAGATTAATGCGGAAGACCTTCAAAAACTGGCCGACATTTGTGGTGATGAGGCAACGTACCTAGGCCTACATTTTAACCCACAGAAATCTGGAGTCATGGTGTTCAACGAGGAAGCTCATACAGCACCAATAAGAATTCAACAGGAAGCCATACCATTAGTAAATAAGTACAAATACTTGGGGATCTGGCTTAATGAAGGAAGAGGCTACCTGAATGCCCATGAAGAACACCTCAAACTGAAAGGGAGACGAAATGCAGCAGTAATGAAACATAGAGCACTTTGGGGACACAATAAGTACGAGGTAGTGCGAGGCATCTGGAAAGGGGTAATGGTGCCGGCGATCACGTTCTCTAATGCCGTATTATGCTTAAGTCCGATATCCTGTCGGGACTGGAGGTTAACCAAAAGGCAGTCGGCAGATTAGCACTGGGAGCTCACAGTAGACTACAAATGAGGCGGTACAAGGCGATATGGGTTGGGCTTCATTTGAGGCGAGGGAAGCGCAAAGTAAGATACGTTTTGAGGAGCGGCTTAGACATTTAGGATGAGAAGAACTGGGCAGGCAGAGTGCACAGGTACATGTACCTTAAAAGTGTGGACACCCAATGGCGGAAGAGGACGCGAAAGCTGGCGACTAAATATACCTTGACCTGCGGCAAATAAACAAGGGGGGGCAGTTAAAAAGCAAGTGAAGGAAACAGAGACGCTCATGTGGAAAGAGAGGATGGAAAGAAGGGATCGCTGGGAATCTACAAAGCAAGCAAAAAAGAGATCCGGAAAGAGAACTTTTATGACAACAATAAAGGTAGTGCGTTCTCTTTGAGGCGCGGGCTGGCTGCTTGAGAACTCGAACTTACATGAGCAAATATTCGTCCCAGGATGAGACATGTTTGTATGTGGCATGGATAAAGAAACAATCGACCAATAGTAATAGATGCCAAAAGATTCAGCCGGATAGGAATTGGGGGGAAAGTCCTACTTCCTGAGGCACTGGGCTTCGCAATTAGATGGAAGCATTAACTGGTCAGCAGTAGGTATTACTAAGCAGCGGCTAGAGTATTGGTGGAAAAAAAGCAGGGAAGTCGATAAAATAACATCCCAGCCAGGGGCAGCGGCAGGGCAGAAGTAAAAAGAAATCTGAGTTGAGGGACTAAATTTAAATTCAACAACTACTAAGATAGGCTAGATGGCGCACGCCTGTCACCCGATTCAAAGGGGGAGGCCTTTAATCATCATCATCGGCCGGCGTCTGGTAACTTCGCGCGGTCGTAGGTATACGTAACTATGTAAATATTACCTCGCGCTTATTTGGGTCAATTTATTTGACACAATTTGTGGAGTTAGTTGAAGTTGTCACATTCTGTGCCATTACTCAGCGGGACCGAGAGTATCGCCAGCTTTCGTTCGATCGCGCTTGGAAGCCTCGATCGCGCTTGAGAAACCAGGATTGAGTTCGAGCGGGATCGAGCTCGGATCGCGATTGAAACTGCCGTGTAGCAGAGGCCCGATCTGGATTGATCTCGATCCGGATCGACTCAATCGCGATTAAAGTGCCCGTATGACAGGGGTACACCCCTGTCACACGGGCACTTTCAATTGCGATTGAAGTGAATCGCGATCGAGTTTTCGAGCGCTGCTCGACGTACTGCCGCTGCTACACGGCACGTTTCAATCGCGATCGAGAAGTTACACGGGTTGCACTTGTGTACGCCAGATGGCGCTAACAATGTACTTGCGGCCGGCGTCTGGTAACTTCGCGCGGGTCGTAGCTATACGTAACTATGTAAATATTACTCACGCTATTTGGGTCAAGTTATTTGACACAATTTGTGGCGTTTAGTTGAAGTTATCACATTCTGTGCCCATTACTCAGCGGGGACGAGAGTATCACCGCTTTCAGTCGATCGCGCTTGAGAAACCAGGATTGAGTTCGAGCGGGATCGAACTCGATCGCGATTGAAAACTGCGTGTAGCAGGGGCCCGATCCGGATTGAGCTCGATCCGGATCGACTCAATCGCGATTGAAAGTGCCCGTGTGACAGGGGTATACAGTGGGGCTTCGATTCCCAGACCAGCGAGGAGGATGCGAGGTTTTATCGCTAGTCGAGAGATACAGAGAGAGCGAGGAAAAGCTTTTTTTGTGGTCGTATTCTATTTTTACAGGCCAAGAGGTCTCACAGACCTCCCAGCGTCTAGCAGTGCTAGCAGCGACGGAGCTCGTCGTGCCGTTCCTTGGTACACGCACGAGGCCATGGTATGCTAACGAAATCCTACAGGCGCCAACGTAGCGCGGACATCTGATTTTATTGCGGTGTTGCTTGGCAATTAAACCATAAAACCAGATTCGCTTTTTACTATTTCGACCATTAATAAAGAACGTCTACAGGTATAATTAATGTTGCGCGTGATACTTGACAGATAAATAAGAGGGCCGAATATTTTTCTTGGATAAAAGCCCTGAAGGCCTTTAAGTAAGCCACTCGGCTGCATTCATCACTGTTATTTCCTTTTGGATTGAGAGAAGCTAGGGTGGGTGTAGCAAACACAAGTGCTTTGGCATGCGAAATTTCATAACTTGAGCTGCTGCTTCAATAATGCACTGCATTTTCAGGCCGCCAGCAAAATTGGACCCCTGTAAGGAGAAGGTTAAAGAAAACTGCTGTGCCATCCCGGTGCTTGCCCTTGAGAAGCCATGAAAAGCCAGGCTTGATGAGATCTCAAGCATCGAGAGCCCGCTCTGCACGTGCATCTTCCAGGAACAAGCAGAGTATGCCACTTTTGAGCTGAGAGTGAACGTAGCGTTTCAAAAGGAAATTATTTTATTCAAAGAAATGTAGAACTTTGACTACGGTTTCATACAACTTACAGCTTTAATAGACAACGAATGGATTGCATTGCTTATTACTGCCCACTTTCCCATGTTTTGTTTTGTCTGCCGTAATACAAGCTCTGGAAGGGGGGTTCAGGGGCAGCTTGAGCAGCCCCTGTTGCCCGCCATCTACACTGTTCTCCATGAGAGAAAAGTGCCCTCCCCATCCCCAGCCACGTTGGGAGTTTTTTGCCCCGCATGCCACCAAAAAAACCGTTGGCAGGTAGAGGAAGCTTTGCTTTAAAATTCGTTCTAGTCCAGGATTCGAACCCGGGACCGTCGCTTAACCGGAGCAGTCGCTCTACCAACTGAGCACTGAGCTAACCAGGGGTCTAGCAGTTTGTAGAGAACTCGAAGTGATGGACAGGTGTTAGTCGACCAGATTTAAGGGAAATCCCCAAGGTGGAGTAAGTTTCTACGAAGGAAAGATTGACATCCACCTCAGTGCAGCGGTACGGCTACAAAGGAAAGCTGTACAGCTTTCTTAGAAACTTCGCAGTCGAAGAAAAATTCGTCCTGGTTCAGGATTCGAACCCGGGACCGCCACTCAACCGGAGTAGTCTATCTACCAACTGAAAAAAAAAAAAAAAGCTAACCAGGAGGCTAGCAGTAAATATGTAGCGCGAGAGCGAATTGAACAACTCGAAGTGATGGACAGGTGTTAGTCGACCAGATTTAGGGGAAATCCCCAAGGTGGAGTAAGTTTCTACGAAGGAAAGATTCACATCCACCTCAGTGCAGCCGTACGGCTACAAAGGAAAGCTGTACAGCTTTCTCAGAAACTTCACAGTTGAAGAAAAATTCGTCGTGGTTCAGGATTTGAACCCGGGACCACCGCTCAACCAGAGCAGTCGCTCTACCAACTGGAAAAAAAAAAAAAAAAAAGCTAACCAGGAGGCTAGCAGTAAATTTGTAGCGCGAGAGCGAATTGATCAACTCGAAGTGCTGGACGTGTTAATCGACCAGATTTAGGAGGAATCTTCAAGGTGGAGTAACCTCAATGCAGCCGCACGGCTACAAAGGAAAGCCGTACAGCTTTCTCAGAAACTTCGCAGTTGAAGAAACTTCATAGAAACTTACTTCACCTTAGGGATTTCCCCTAAATCTGGTCGATTAAGGTAAACGGTTCTGAGGGTAAATGGTTTCACCATTGTGCAAGCTTTTTTTACTTCAAAGCAGTATATCCCCCCACCCCCGTTTTTATTCCGGTGAAGCCGCTTTACTCTGCGCAGCTCCGGCCTTCCTTTTCGCCACCGCCGACCCCTCTAACGCAGCGGCCAACCAAGCCCGTTCCTTCTACTCGGGGCACTCTCCCCTAATTGCTAGCCTTTCCATCGCTTTAGTCACATGACCAAAGCGTTTTCACCGTTGAGTTTATGGTGTGCGGAACCTGCAAGCCATGGGACGGCCACGAGGCGTTCGCTCCGTGGAAGAACAGAAAGCAGTGGATGAACTACGCCGTGAGCGCAATAGGCAGAATCAACGTCGCCGCAGAGAATCGCGAACCGCCCAGGAACGGGAAGCCGAGGCGAAGCGCCGAAGGATGATCCGTCAAGCCGACGCTCAACAACGCCGCATTGACAATGCCGCGAGAATGCGCCGGTACCACGCTGCCAGGAAAGACATAGAATTCACAGGTGCGCATTGAACATTCGAACGCGATTTTCTCGATCGCCATTTCGTCGTCAGTCTACATCTCGCCGGAAACTCCAAAGAGGTACATTGAAGGGTTGATGAATGCTTACTTCTCTTAGAGGTGTGAGTGATAAACCCACATCGTTGATCGCTGTGGGAGACTTCAACATCGATATATCGAAACCAAACGAGAAGTAGTTTCTCGATTTCATGCTGGAGAGGTTAGGATTGCATTGTTACACCAACTCCAAGGTGCCGTCCACTCGCAGCGGTCTTACATCGACCTCGCGACCAAAGAAGTGCGACCAATCTGGTAGTCTCGGCAGGCCGTCTGCGAATCGGTGAGGATAATATGACTGGTTCAGGGCGGGAAGTGGCAGCCAGAGGCGGCGGCGGCGACGGCGACGAATGGGCATAACTAGCGCCACTAGCGCCATGCCGCTTGCAGCGGCGAAAATTATCCCTTCGACGGCGGCAACGGCGGTGCTGGGACTTGGGCCACTTGGGCAATGTGGGTAAGCAGGTGGCATGGAGGCAAAGCAGGCGCCAGGCGGGCCGGTCCGACGCATAGAGTTTATGTATGAAACTCTATGGTCCGACGCACCTTCCAGCGCGGTCCGCAGCATCCGAAGTCTTGGTCGTGATCCTTTCACGCCATGGATTCCGCTCGGCTCGAACGTCAACGGGCGCTCGCCCGAGAACGGCAACGCCGTCGCCGCGCAAATTCTGCGGTTCGCACAAAGGAATCGGCAGCTAAACGTCAGCGGCGGGAGGCTAACCCAGAAGTACGCAAGAGAGCAACAGAAGCCAAGCGGCGGCAGAGGCAAGCGAATCCCGAGTTGCATCGTCAGAAAGCAACGGAAGCTCAGCGACGGCGAAGGCAAGCGAATCCCGCGCTGATACGCAAGGATACAGAAGCCAGGCGTCTGCGGATGCAGGCGAACCCCGAGCTTCGAAAGAAGGCAGCTCAAGCTAAACGCCAGCTGCGAAAAGGCAACCCCGCACTTCGAAAGAAAGAAATGCTAGGCAAGCGTACGTGGAGGCAAGCGTTGGCCGAGGGTGTTGGTGGCAGCTTCGAGAGAGTCGTTTACGACCTGGCCGCTAAATGTGTGTGCATACCGTATCCTCTGCTTCAACATGTTTCACGCTGTGTGGGGATTATTTTCTCACAGAGGTGGGACCTGGCTCTTTCAACTGCCTTGAATCAACTAACATTTATTTTATTTAACCACTCTTTATTCACTTCAAGCATATCTTGCATAGTTTAACATTTAAGGTTGTTATTTGCTTGGATACCCTCTCCGTGGCACTCAAACTGCACTTGCAAGTGCTTTAATACAGTGGACATAGGAATGACATCGCTTCCTCCTCACAGGAGCAGCAAAATTCTAATGATAGTAATGTGCCCGTAACAAGTTACATCTTGCGGTAGCTACAGCACTCGCCTCTCATTGGCTTATACATGCCTTGCACCGACGTCACAACGGGGAATGCTGGGATGCATAATCTCCATATTGGAGCACCGCCGACTTCGCGGATACCCTACACGGCACTGTCTCCGCGCGGCTGTGGAAGCGGCAGCAACTGGACGGCGTTTCCACAACGGTGTTGTGCGCTGTTGTCGGCTGCTTGAACCGTAGCAAGTCGAATTCGAGGGCGAAATCAGCGAACAACAGCCTATTTCGTCTACCGAAAGTTGTATCAAATCAGTGTGAGCGGACGAAAGACCTCAGTGCGAGACGGCGAAGCCTGTGGCTATTACGCATAAAACGTGCCGATCTCGATCCCAACAGCCGTCACACTCCAGTCTGCGGTGCCCACTTTGTGACAGGTAAGCCAGCAACGTCTACAGCCAGCCAAGATTTAGGACGAGGCACACCCTGACTTGGCGCCGTCGCTTGCGCTTGGCTATGGCACCAAAGCTCGTTGTACCGATCGTTAGGAACGATCGAAAAAGCGGCGTACAGGGGAAAAGACCGCGCGACGTAGCCAAGGTGGCGTCCACGCAGCCGACGGACCCTAGCCATGGCGACGACGTTGCAACCGTTCCAGATAGCGACGAAGTTGACGAGAACGAAAGTGAGGCAGGTCACAAAACTGGAGGAGTAAACAAGATAGTTCACGATGTCTCCGTGCGTCACTTCGGGAAACTCGGCAACATCGGTCACGGTGTCCAGTCCCGGCCACAGCGTGTAGGGATCCACGCTGTTGCACATCCGCATCTTTTCCTCGTAGCGTGCGCGGGCTGATCCGATCAGCTGCGCACGATATGCCGCGTCGAGAGCCTCGACTCTCGAAGCTGGCGGCATCTTGCTCAGAAAGCGGTAAGCCTGTAGTGGGTCGGGTGCATCAGCTGAGAAACGTACACACACTACGCGTAGCGAGCGGTGCGCGGTGCTCCAACATGGGCGCAGTAACTACGAGCGGGCAGAAGTGACGTCACGTGCAAGCCATGTATAAAACCACGTGAAAATTGTTGTGTCGCGGGCGGCGACCGACGACAACGGCCCAGTGCCTGGAGCTGGCACGACGTACGTCCGCACAAGTCAGCAGCATGAACAGGGAGTGCGAGTCCGTATCCGCTGAAGCCCAACAACTGTCTGAGCAGACAAGCGGCTGCTTATTCTTACGACCCATGACGACATGTGTACACACATGACGACCCATGACGACATGGATAACTCTAATCATGTACACACATGATTGTTGATAACTCTAATCATGACTTCTATTACGCACTTTCCAACTCAGTTGTTCAACGACTTCTATTACGCACTTTCCAACTCAGAGCACATGCACCTAGCTCCGCAAGGAGGGCGCCACTGACCTACACCGCAACATTTACCTTGAAAATAAGCGGCTTGTTCTCACGGCCAGCGGTGGCAAAAACGAGGGCAAGACGTAGCCTAACCTATCATAACCTAACCCAACCCATCGTCTCTGAACTTAACCCAGGCCAACTATACCAAACACAGTCTATCGTAAACACAACCCAGTCGAACTCGTATGTGTCGATATGATTATTGTAGCAATAACCTGACTGCAGAATAATTCACTGATAAATGCGTGATAATTCACTAACAAATTCTGCAAACAGCAAGAAAAAAAAGGTCCGCCTGCTCAGGATTCAAACTTTTGTCCTTTTGGTTGAAATTGTGTATTATACCACACAGTTATGGGATCAGCAAGCAAAGCAGGTTTCTGCGAAGTACTTGTTCCAAGGATGCTTCAGGTGGCGTTCTTAGTCAATTACTGATTCTAATGGTAGTCATATGTCAGTAACAAGTTACAAGCAGAAGGCAGACAGGCCTTCTGTATTGAGTCCAGAAGGTCTAACCTGGGTCCGGAAGGCCCAGAGGACCGTCCAGAGTAGACACGGGCCGCACCTGCGTGGGTGCCGGGAGGTTTCAGACCTCCGCCCTAACGAAGGCCTTCTGGACAGCCCGGAGTTGAGTGTAGTAGTCTTTGCTGTGGAGCGCCATGGCCCATTCTTCCTCTGTGATGAGTTCGGCGTCCTCTTGTAACGCCGGGCCCTGCCATAGCATATGGTCTAAGTTACAGTAAGCTGCGTCGCAGAGGGGACATGAGGGTCAATGTGCAGGTGAAATAAGCTAAACCGGCTCCTGGTTGGGAAGGAACCGGTCTGAAGCATTCTAAAGGCTGCTGACTGCGGGTGTGTGAGAGCAGGGTGGGCCAGCGGGAGTGTTCTTCGCGTAAGTTGGTAGTGTGTGACGCGTCTCGGAACTCTCCGGGGGCCTTGGGAGCTTGGCCGCGGCTGACGGTTTCTCGCGTGTGATCGTGAGCGAACTCGTTGGCGTTGGGGAGGGTGTCGTGGGACTCCGTGGCCCACGTGAACTGGGAACATGTGATGTTATGGAACGTCTCATGGTTTTCTTCCCTGTAGAATCCTGGCTGCCTCTTTGGCAATAGTTCCTCTGAGGAAGGCTCTTGCCGCTGAGCGGGAGTCCGTGTAGATTTGCTTGAACCGGGTTTCAGTCATGGCTATGGATAAAGCGATTTGTTCGGCCGTAGTGGCCTTTGGTGCATAGAAGGACGCCGAGGTGACGAGGTTTCCTTTGACATCCACCGCTGCCATGCCAAACCTGCCCGAGCGGCCGTACTGGGCGACGTCCACGAACAGAGCTTTGGCCGATCCTGTATTTGCGAGCTGTAAGATGGTTCGGGCCCTGGCTCGCCTTCTCCCCTCGTTATATTGGGGATGTACATTCCTCGGCAAGCAGAAGGCAACAAGGGGCATCGGCAATTAAGTGTATGGCCTTAGCAGACGTGTGATACGTTCTGGCAAAATGACTCATTTGTACGGAGCTTCGTGCTGTAGGACACCCCAGCAACTGCTTTGTTGTTTGTTTTAGAGCCATGATATGTCTACTAATTGTGCCAAGTCCATGAGGGCTGGGACCCCTTCTTTTTGACAGCGGGGGAGGCTCAAGCATCCCTTCAGAGCCCATGCTAGACCTCAGTACATACCAGACCTCGATATATGCTCTGGATACAGAAAATTGGATATAGTAACAAATTTATTTATTTCAATACTTTCCATGCCCAAAGGCTTTACAGAAAGAAGTAGGGGTTATACAACAAAAAGTGATCAAAATGCTACAATTGTTGCGAAATGGAGAGTTTGAACTTTGCAGTGTCGGCGACGGATGCGGTGGCAATGGAAAGGCAGTTCCATGTCTTTGTGTGTTGTTGTAATGAAGGAGTCACTGTTGTGGTTTGTTCGCCAAAATGGTACACATACTTTAAAATGATCGAAACGAGGTGAAGCGTAGGAGGGGGAGAGAGAAGCTGCTCTTGTAAAGATGGATTATAACGATAAATTATGTGAAAAAGAGAAACGCAAGAGCATTATTGACGGAACGATAAACCTGTTAGGTTGAGAGTTCTACACAAAATGAAACAGGCTGTGCGATTTTGAATGGCTTCAAGAGTGAGAGGAAGCATGACTTGACCGCTGTCCCAGATGGCGCATGCATATTCCAGTTTGGAGCATACCAACGTTTTGTAAACGTTCAGTTTTACTGACATGGGTACAGAAGGAAATTTTTGTAACGTATTCGACATGTTTCTGCCAGGAAAGAATGTTAGTAATATTAAGCCCAAGATACTTAAACGAGTGCACTGATGGTTAAGGGGTATCATTAAAAAGATAAAAGCTGAAGGATTTCTAGATACATGCGTGCTTTTACATTTTGTTTCATTTGCCAGTCATGACACCGAAGAGACACGTTAGCTAGGTCATTCAGAAGTTTGATGGAATCAGTTTAGTTTGCGATTTTAGTATACAGCTCACAATCGTGAGCAAATAATCTAATGGTTAAAAACTTAACACAGTTAGGAAGGCCGTTTATATAAATAAAAAATAACAAGGGACCTAACACAGAGCCCTGCGGCACGCCTGATATTACGGCAAAGTTATCGGAAGAACAGTCGTTAGCAGTGGCATATCGTTACCTGTTAGAAATAAAAGAACTTAATCCAACCAAGCGCATTCGGGTCAGTGTTCAATTGATTTAGTTTCAGGAGGAGAGGTTCATGAGTAACGGTAACGGAAATGTTAACAACCTCCTTGGGTTCGTACTTCATGGGGTTTTATTTTTGTCTTGTCCTCAGGTTCATGGCTGTTGAAATCTTCCTCTGCTGCCGAGCATGCGAGCAGTATAACCTGGGCATCGCACTTAGCCGGGAAAAGCAATTCACTGTCGCAGTGCGGAGTTCCAGCGGAGTCCAAGACCTCACAGGCAGACTTTAAGCCCAAATCAAGAAGTGTAGGAGTGCAGACGCAACAGGAAAGGAGGATACCAGCTAGTGAGTGCTCTTGACTGTTTACTTGTGAGAACAAAATCATCGCTGTTTTTTTTTCCAAGTGACTCATGAAAAGCACAGCTGTGAGTCCAAACTTTGGTTACAAAGCACTTAGTTTGAACACAAGCCTTTGCAAAAGTACGAGCCGTTTGTGGTTTTCTGTTGTAGGAGCGCGTGTGTTGAGTGGAACTGTACTGTTATATTGGCTGTTGGTATGAGAACTTGATGACATATGTCAGCTCACATTTAACGGGGCCATGTGGACAAAATACAGGTTTGTTTTATTTTAAAGACCCGCCGCGGTGACTCAGTGGCTAAGGCGTTGTGCTGCTGAGCTTGAGGACGCGGGTTCGATTCCCGACCGCGGCAGCCACTTTTCTGGTGTAAGCGAAAAGCAAAAACGCCAGTGTGTTTGCGATTTCGGTGCATGTTAGAGATCCCCAGGTGGTCAAAATTAATCTGGAGCCCTCCACTATGGCACGCCTCATCATCTGTGTTGCATTGGCGTGTTAAACCCCACAATCAATTACATCAATTATTAGAAAAAATTGGTGTTTTTTAGTGCCCCTAGTGCTTGTCCAGCAGCAAACAATGCTTTATTCACTGAGAAATTAATCAGTTGAAGTTAAAATTGAATCTCCCACCAAATTGTGTGTTTTGTAACGTCTGCGATGACGTAACCAGGACAGGTTTTCAAGTAAATGTTAGTGAGCTGTTTAGTCTGCAGTGGACTGCGGAATGCCTTCTTTACCGTCAGTCCTTCTAGATGGCGTTACCATACCACTGAGGACTGCTGTCCGCCCTCACTTTGCTCCTGACCGTATTTGCACCTGGCTTGTTTTTGTTACTGTAGGTAGTAATCGTTTCGTGAAACATTGGGTATGCTTGACAAACAGGGTCACGTAAGACAGTGTTGCTTATGCCAATGAGCCAGTGTTGTGTGAGGCAACCCCAAGGCGTCGGACTGCTGTGCAGTTATAACAAGCATAGTGCATGTAGTATGAGCAGCAGTATGCACTAGTGCTTCTAGGTTTACGTTACTTTCATAACTCCCACTGTTTACCCCACCATCCTTACTGCTATGAAATGAATATGCATTAAATTTAAGCAAAAAAAGCTCGTTCTGCAAGCTTATAAGCCGCGCCTAACTTGCCTTTGCCGGCTTCAGCCAATCTTACAGCTGCCCAAAATACGTCATAGGTCGTAGTGCGGGAAATAAGCTGGTCGGTTGCGTTGCCATTCTCTTTTCCTAACTATGTAGCTGATTTGAGTGAAGTTTGTGTTAAAGTGGTGCCAGTGTTATTCTAACGAGGCAATCTTTCGAATGAATTAAACTTGCATTTTGTCTGCATGGTCCCTTTAAAGACCCCAGGTGGTTGAAATTAATTCGGGAGCCCTCCACTACGGCAAACCTCATAGCCAGCTGTAGCTCCGGAGTGATGAATTGCATAATCAGAATTCTAGTGATGGCTTCATGTAGACGAAACCGCAACTGAAAATGTGCAGTAATTAGTAAAGAACACTGTCTCTGGCTAGTCAGTGAAGGGTGGCGGGTTGTCCAGTTGGGTAAAAATCAAGATACGCTGCTCTCACCGTGAGCTGTGAAGAGCAGGCGTGACACTGGGTGTTGGAGGTTGCGGGAGATTTGGTATTGCCTCTTAGACCCAAGCTTAAATTTCCAATTTTGGGTCTCATTGCGTTATTACAGCCTGTGCAAACCTTTTAAAAAGTGTAGTGTTTGGAGTTTGTGTCTGACAGCGCTCGTGCATATTTTTGAGGCTGAGTTGGCACTGTTCAGGGTGTGTGGTACAAATGGTGGAGGGGGTAAGTCTTTGCTTAATGATACAGTTAAACCTGGATGTAACAAAGTTGACAAAAGTTCGCAATTTTTCGTTACGTGCAGGTTTCGAGCTAAGGCTCGCGGGAATGACGCAGAAACGAAGCCAAAATGCTAGAAATCAGTGAAGGAAACCCATTTTATTTCGCAGTGGAAAACTGTGCGAGTTGTGCTGGCTGCGTGATTTGATGCAGTGTTTACAACAAGGCGATTCATAGCCAGTTTCCGTATTCCAGACGTTCGCATTATTACGCTAAATTAGTTCATTTCTCCAGGCGATTTTTGAGTTTAAAAAAAAAAAGCAATGACTATAACTTCGTTACATCAAGGTTCAACATCCATGTTTAAGTACATAGCAAGTTCGCATCTCAAGCAGTGTGTTTTATATATATATATATATATAACTTTCTTGTTTGATTTTTGAAGTGATTGTTTCTGCTGGTTAGATTAGGTTAGGTCATTTACTGAGCACAGCTGAATGGCAGTTATGGAGTGCGTAACAGAAAAGTACAGCAGTGCTGCTAGCTGCCCCCATGACATCTGTTACTAGATTGTAAACTCTAATGCAAAAAAAAAAAGTGTAATAATGTTTTAATATTTTCTGTATTCGAGAGCATTACAGGAAATTCCTTTGCTGCCACGCTTTCTGATAGTGTGGCCATCAATGTGGCTCGCACGCTTTCTTGCAGTCGTTTGCACTGGCACGAATGAAAATTCCACAGTGCCATGCACGGTGGCCTTTGACATGACAGAAGGACTAACTGCGTGTTGTTTCTCGGCTGCAACAACACCACTGGAAAAAAAAAAAAAAAAAAAAACTTGGACGGAAAATGTCACCAAAATTAAATTCTTTTGCGTATCGAAGGCAATGCAATCAAGCAGCCAGTGCCAGAAAATTATGTTGCGAAGAGCAGGGTGGTCATGCTGATCAGTGGCTGGGACATAAATCCGTTGGCGAGTTTCCCCATATTACAATCATGGCCGATGTCACGAAACATGTGATACGGCTGGAAAATTGAAGTTTTAGGTACAGTTGTTGAATTTCCTTGTGAAGGAAGCATTGTTTGCTGCTGGGCCAAAGCCGGGGCACTAATAACATGCCAAATATTTTGAAAAAACATAGTTGTATGTTGTTTTCAAAAGGCCTATAGGGCAATAGTTTTCGGGATAAATTAATGTGAGTGAAGCTGCAATGAATGCATGTCACGTAAGAGCGTAATTAATTTACATATTTACAGATACCTCAGGGACTCAATGGGTGGGGTTCGCATGAGGAGTGGGTAACGATTTATCCGATAACGAACATTATTCATTCTCTTTATGGGCCATCAAACAATGGAGTGCCTACATAGTGTTCCTTGGGTCTTGATCTCTCTTCATGGCACTGGAAATAATGCCACTGTCCGTCATTCTACTCCTCATTGGAAGGTTGGGTGCAGACTGCCACTTCCTGATGTAACCCCGCTCATCGGGCCACTTGTCCCGTGTGTGAGGAGCAAGATGAAAGGCCCCTCGCAGCGAAAGACGTCATCCCTACACTACCTAAACTCTGTGTAGTGCATCCACTGCATAACTGTATCGTCTACCAGGACACAAAGCTCCGCAAACTTTCCTCAATTACTCATGACTGGGTGCATTTAGTCGTGGAATTGCTGTATGATTGCCTTTCTCCTTCACCATGCTACGATTGCGGAAGCACTGCAGTCTTATTTAGAAAAATCACTGCACACGGAATGAAGACATCACGCAGTATCATAGGCTCAAGTTTAGATCGGGGCACTAGCTTTTCACACGAGTAGGAGGTTGGTTGAATAGCCTGGCTGCGTTGTAAATGGTGCCATTATTTTTTTCCCCCTTGTTTGGGTTAAGCCCTTCTTGGTAGCTGACACATCTTGCCGGTGTTGTACTGGCCCTGTTGTAGGTGGTATTCATTGAAAAGTTTAGCTGTCAATTTCTTCGCTTGGCAACACTGAAATGGCCACGAACATGGCTGAAGCGAACATGCTGCGGCTTGTGCCACTGAGGCCGCACGCCGAAGAAAAAAAAAAAACACCGGCGTGCGTCCTCTGCTCAGTTTCAACCCGATTCTCAACGGTGGTGTCAGAAGAGTTGTTGTTAATCGCACTCACATTGGAGTCGAGGCATTACATTGCGTTCGGCGGGCTAGAGCTTGGAATGTCCAACCCATATCATGCGCTTAGCACGGACAAGTACCACCATCCCGCGGAGCCCGACGTAACCAGTGATGGCGCACTCGCATGGTTGCCTGCATGCGTGCCTCGCTATTGAATACGGGCTATGGTGATGGGGATTTTGTAGCTCGTACCCTGTTTTGGCACATTTTGCCCTTCATTGCTTCCCTATAAATCGGGTTACGTTCTTTGTGATTTCAGATTCAGTACGCAAGAAAAGTGCGGGGACGTCTGCAGTCCACCGCTCACGGCCTGAAGCGGCTGACGTCGCTCTCAGGTGAGGTGTCTGCAATTGGAGCCGTGTACAAAGCAGCTGGCTGTAGTCGCGCAGGTAAATGCGTTTGTGAGTTGCAGCCACACTGCTGGCACACCAAATGTTTACACATCATGGCCACATAATATGGCAGGTGCGCTTGGATGGTTGGAAGTTTGGCTGGATGGTTTGGATGGTTGGCTGCCCCTTGAAGTTTGAACGTAGCAGGGAAGAGGTTGGGAAGGGCTGGAAGTTACAGCATTGGCATCCGGGAACAGCAGTTGGAAATCCTATGGCTGTAACTGCAACAGGAAAAGCAAGATGACAAGAATGATTGGAACTTCCCAAAGCCCAGTAACTTGCCCGCTACACACATGCATTCATGCTTTTCTTCGCAAGTTTTGCATTCCTTAACCCAGGAGTTGAGGTTGCTGCTGGATTTTCATTGCAGTCTTGAATTTATGTGTAGAGATGACTCGGGGACAAGTGAAGAAATTATGTCTCTCCTTTCTCTCTCTTGCGTAAAGGGGCCTTGTGTCTTTTTTGTAGAATTCAGCCGCTTAGTGAAAATTCCGGTCTCGGAATTTCCTGGCAATTCATATGGACGGTGCTTCTGGAAACCTTCCTAACACCCTTTCACTACCGAGTCTTAAAGTGAAGCTTTTTACGTTTACCCCCCCCCCCCCCCCCCCCCTAAGTCTTACCCCCCCAAATGTTCTGTCGCGACCGTTGGTGCCAACAGAAACAGAAAACTCCCATGAACAAATAAAAGAAGTTACTGGCACCACCAGGAATTGAACCTGGAACAAATAGAGAAACGGAGCGAGAGCCCGTTATCTTACCGATTGAGCTACAAGCCCACGCGGAGATAGGGGAGACAGACAGCGCACCGTCAGAACACATCTGTGGGTTTTCCCCCTGCATTCTTGCTGAATGCCACGTGATAGCGTCACGCGACCTCTCGCGCCGCTGTGCGCTCCGCCCACAGCACGTGTAGCGGCCGTGTGTGCGCCTTATGCATGCGCTAGGAGTTATAAAAATTAAAGGAAGCTCACACCAACGCACGGCATGTCACTTCTCCTCCATCGGCGGCGGCAGAGACGGAAGAGAAGTGAGATCGCCTAATGCGGGGTTTGAGCTTCCTTTAATTTTGTAAAAAAAATGAATTTCCACTCATTTGCTTCACCAATACAACTCAACCAACCACCGTTCATGAATCATGCATTGATTTAACCTTAGCAAAGAATATCTCTTTGAAGTAATGAAGGTTGTAGTTAAGTGCATTTCACTTGTCTTTGGTTTGCACTCTTTGTGGAGCCCGTGGGTGAATTCAAGTAACGTCGCATGGGTGATCGTTGTGGGTGCCGTTTACAGCTTTGCTTTCTAACCACCTTCACAGGGTGGATTGGCGCGCATTTTCTTTTCTTTATAGCTCGTTTTCGCTTCTTTTTTTTTTTTTATTTTTTGCACGTCCTTCTTGTAAATATAAATATTTTATGATAGTGATGGACTAGAACGCTTTGCAGGCCATGTAAACATTTTATTCAAAATAACCTCATTCAAGCAGCGAGTTTTACTGAGTACACGCACGTTAACATTTGGTTTATTAACAAACTAATTATCAGATGATTAGGATGTCTAGGTGTGTGGAAATATTCAAAACATCCCACCAGACAAAGCGGCTGCTGACACACAGGACACGTATATTGACATTCCATTCGCAGCTTTGGTTGCATCTGGCTTGCTACGGCCAGCATGGCTGTGGTGTTGAGATAAGCGACGCGGATGAAGAAACGTGCGCTCCATCTGTTGTCTAAAATGTACCCAACAAGTGACCTCTCAATAGATTGCGCATGATGCCTGCATTACTTTTTTTACACGAGTTGTGTCGGGAGTGGTAGGGGTCCAGCGAGTTAACTTTTTGATTCCCAGCGGTGCGGTTGTTTGGACATTTAATGCCAACTGTTGGCAGATGAAGGTACCTGGACCTTCAAATTTTGAAAAGACCGGGCCACACATACTTTTGCATGCTAAAAAATTACTCTTGTTTATGCTCTTCGACTTGCATCGAGCCTGGCGGCTGGCTTGGCACGTGACAGGAAAGCAAAATTGTCCAATTTTGTTGTTATTACAAACAATAGCAATGCAAAATTTAGGTTTATGTACTCGACCTAAACCATAGAATGAGCGTGGAGGTGCTAATCAAGGTAGCGTGCTTGTTCAACTGTTATGTGGAGCAACAAGTGTCCGGTGTAGGTCGGGGACAGTACCCTATTGTGTCCGCTTTAATAAACCTAACTTTTTTCTGACCTCATATTTGTGATGTCCGGATTCCTTTTAAATCATAAAAACGTTTTCGGAATCTTAGTTTGGGGCGTCAAAGAATTAAAAGGGCCACGCGGGTATACTTGAGAGTGGCAGGGGGCGTGCGCGTGATCTCACGAATTACCTGGCGAGTAGTGGCAGTAAAAGGGTTAAATGTTGAACATTGTTAAGGTGAAACGAGGCTTCTGAGATTTCACACACCCTGTCAAGCCCTTCAACGTAAGGGAGGGGACCATAGGGAACTTACAACTTTTCTTCATTTTGGAGGTTTGGATGATCACTTTGGACTGTGGACGGAAAGTGATGCTGCCATTGCTAAGTAATGCGCGATGTAAACAGGCTAATTTCGAGCTTTTTAATGGGATTAACAGCTTAAGACAGCTGGTCAGCAAAAGGCATGCCACAGCAGGGACTGCGAGAGTGGCTACTGCTGTTTGATACTTTGAGGGGTGATTAAGAAGGGAACGCACCATAACAATCAAAGCCTTTTATTTCTGCTTTCAAGTGTAGAGAGCGACTTGCACAAGTGTCACGGTAACCATACAGCAGTAACCATGTGAGCATGTTTGCAGTGCTGTACACAAACATCGTTCAGCCCCAGCAGGACAAACCTGGGTTTCGTCTTTGTCTCAGGCGACAAAGCTCTTGTTCAGGGCATGAATTGTGCGACCTGACCAAAACTGATGCCTTAGTGGTGTCGACAGCGTGGCTGGCCAGGGTTTGGGGATCTTCCACGATGCTGACTGCAGCTATGGTTTTTCGGATTTCGACCACAACTGGCCCTTTTTTTTTTGAGATACGCACGCAGTCTTCTTTAATTTGCAGTTGATTTTATAGTGGCACCAGCAGATCACGTCTGTGTTTTCGTTGTCGCTAGAAAAAATTGAAAGACAATTCTATGGGCGTTGCCACATTTTCCTTTTGATGTAGTCATCTGCATTAATTAGGCTCATCTTGCATTGAGATGTCTGTTACTCGAATGTGAGTTTACCTTCTATAGAAGTCTCTTGTCTTGAAGGTCTTTTTAAAGAACAGTGCCATGGCATTGCAAGCTGGTCAAACTGTGTGGTTTGCCAATTTTAATTGCATTGTTTGGCATGTTATAGTGCACGTCAGCGTGGGACTGAATAAAATTGAATGACAAGTGAGCTTTCGTCATTTCTGGCTCCCTCTTTTCTGCACCCTCGCACAGGCTGTGGGAAGAGCTCCAGTCCAGGCAGCAGGCGACTGCCCCCTCACTCGAGTGATGTGCTGTCATGCATCCGACTGTGATGGCCAGGTCACTTGTGGAGCATCTTTGAGGCAGCTGTTGTGAGGGATCACTACGAGGATCACTCAAGTGACTTGGAGTGCGAGAGCTTCTCCAGCCCAACTAGTCGTCACTTCACAAGACTGTCCAGTGTTTGCTTGCCACTATGACTCTTGGCCTGGGCGTTCTGCTATGGACCACATGTGTGCAGGTCCCGGCAGCTGTCTTCATCAGGGAGGTGAAAAAGGACAACGCCTGTGCGTGCACCCCTTGGCTTTGGACAATAACCAGCCTTGCATGCTCATTTGCATGCCCATCGCTTGATCATGCACAGTCCTGTGTGGTGTGAGCTGTGATAAGAACGACAGAGTAGTGTCTTCGAACCCCGGTGGTGTCCCCAAAATGATTAGTATTTTGGTAGTTGGGCCGATTTTCATTACTTCTTGACAGATAGTGCACACAAACAGGGACAAAAAAGGTAACGCGGGCAGGCACGATAAAAGCCACATTTAAGGATTGCAGATGCTTATGGTGAGGCTTGCCCCCTCGAAAAATGGCACATTTGGAATTGCTGGTGACGTACTTGATTTTTTCGGAGGTCATCATTTCCAGCGCTATGGCTGCCTCTTCAGCCACTTCTTGTTTGCTCAAATCAAGCCAGGAGCAATATTATTTCCCTGCGATCGACTACCACGAACGCCGTGGCATCACGGCCCTTGTAGTTGGCTGCGTCCACGTATGCCACGTTCTCTGATTTTTGTGTACTGTTCATGTAGGGCTTTGGCTCTAGATTGTGCACTGGCTGCGTGTTTTTTTGGAATAGGTGGAATGTGTATGCTTTCTCTTAAGTCTGGAGGTAGTGGGACCTTGGTTGGGGCGGCACTCGGTTAGGTGAGGCCAAGAGAGAGGATGTGCCTGCCAGTGAAGCGGTAGGTCAATCGTTCTTGTTGTACTGAGCGTTGAGCTTTGGTGAGTTTGCTTAGGGTATTGTGCTGCCCAAGTGCCTCGAAGTGTTTGGTTGATAAGGTGAGTGGGGTCCCTATAGCTTGTTTGTAAGCTCACCTTCTTAATCTGTAAGAACAAGAGTGACATGCGTTATCCTGCTTAGGACGAACGCTTGAACTAATCTTACGAGAATGCGTTCCATGCCGTTATGGCAGTTTGAAGTACAGTAGACTCTAGAAAAAGAACTTCAAAGTGCGGAAAAAATTTGTTCCGTTTAACAGGAGTTCCGTTTACTAAGATAGATGTGTGAAAGTGCAAATTTATGTACGTACACACTCTTTCTCTGGAACTCTAAGCACTAGAAGGTGAATGTAGCTGATAGTTTTTCAGAAAGCAAGAAAACTACCAGAGTTTAGGCACAGCATTCACAAAGTTGATTTGGCAACAATGAGTTGCTGTGCACTACAAAATGCATAAATTATTTTTGCTTGAGTCCTTGCAACTACATCTTCACGGACGCTAGAGGCCTCAACTTTGCAAGTGCTTATGAGCCACCGAATTTAGAAGACGGCAACGCGATAATGAAGCGCGAATAGCACCACGATGGAACGAACGAGGCGGCAGGAGCTCAGCCCTGTAACCTCGGCGTCTTAAGTCTAGACTGAACGACTGGAACCAGAACTGTGATGTTGCATTCGTCGCACTAACATGGCTGGTCACTAATGAGACGAGGCTGACGAGGCCAACGAGGCTAAAAAATGCATGGAGGAAGAAAAAAAACGAAACAGCCGGAACCATAAAAAGCTGATTGTCATGCCAATGGGTTTCACAAGAAGTTCCATTCCTGGTTCCGTTTACACGGTGACGCGGGAATTTTAATTCCGATTACCGAGAGTTTTTTTACGTTGTCTGAATACAAAATCAACCAACTTAACAGGCTACTGTTCTATTTAAGCGCCAATACCGTTTATCGAGATGAGTCAGGTGATTTGATACGTACCTTCTTTTTGAGAGCGAGGATGGTTTTGGAATTGTGTCCATTTGCCTGTATGTGGCGGCCTGTCACAAAATTGTGCGAGGTAGTTTAGTGGCCGATGTCTCGGACGGGAGGAGCGACAAACAACTCCCCCCTGGATAGGAATAGAGGAAGTGGTTCGGACCTGCTAACCGGCGATAGGTCCACGCCTGATTGGCCGCTGGTGTGAGGCACGAGACGGGGCACGCGATAACAGTTTCAAAACAAAGGACGTTTACTTTCTTCACATTCACAGGAAATTCAAAACAGACAGACAGAAGGTTTGACGACTTAATAACACACTGCAGTTGACACCCCGTCGGGGTCAGAGCTGCCAAGAGGCCGACATTGAGCACATTGGTGAGGATGAATGAAACGGTACTCGCCGTTACGAGCCCAAGAAGGAGGCGACAGTAAATGAAGGGGATAGTAGAGTGTACAATAGGCGGGGTTGGAGGCTTCCCCCAACTGCTAACAAAGGCCTCGAAGAACACATACAGCGTGGTGCTCTGAAGGAGGCGGATAAGAAGCCCGTGCAGTCCACTTGTAGAAATACAACAGAGAAGGTGATTAGAAAGAGTCCGAAGGAAAGTGGAGAAGGGGAGAACGTCTTAGCTGCGGTCCGGCTGATGGTCTTGCCGGGGTGACGAAGGCTGTCGGTCGTCTGTAGTGGGGCGCCGCTCATCAGCGACGCAATTTGGGCGAACTTCGGCCGCGCACTTTCACCTCCTCGAAGCGATCTTCGGGGGCCCGGAGTTCACCGCCGTCGTTGCTCGGCCTCCCCAGTACAGCCCTCAAGGCCGACGCCGCGTCCCGGCCATCCGTCCGTCCGGCCACCGCCAGTTCTCAGCCCATTCTCCCCGCCGACCCCGCGCTGCACCACGCACACAGTCCACTGGGCCACGCGTCTTTCGAGAATTCGCGGGGCGCAGCCTTCCATAGGCCGCGGCCCTCTCGCCCACCTCTCTCCCCGAAACACATGGCCAGCCGAACCGCGTGCGACAATGGCGGCGAAAACATTCCTTCGCTACGCGGTATCCCTCCTCTCGGCCCAAAAATGGTGAGCGGCAAGAAAACCCGTAAAGGAGGAACATGAATTTCGCGACACGGCCAAGGACCCGGATGCTATGGGGGTGCATTGTGTTCCATTACCAGTGAAGAGTTGGACTTCTGGAGGTGTCACATCTGTGCGCCGCCCTCAGCTGGTTGGCTGATATAGTAAAAGCTCAGATTTTCGCAGAGAGCAGCTGAGACTGCAAGGGCCTGCATAATCTTTGGCTGCTTTGATTGCCTGTTGTAGTTTGTTTTGAATGCGACAGCCACTGCCTCCGAGGACCTAGGGCGTAACATCGTCTGCATAAAAGCTATGTTGAAGGCCTTCAGTTCGCTTTAAAATTTTGGGAAGACAACCATGGCTACATTGAACAGGAAATGGGAGAGGACCGAGCCTTGTGGTGTCCCCCTGTTTCACAGATTTTTCAAACTCGATTCGATTCCCCTACAGTGAGGGTAGATGTGTGGTCGGAGAGAAAGTTGCTGATGTAGTCGTACACTCTTATCGCGATACCGAGTTCGCTCGGGTTTGTGAGGATAGCTGAGTGTTTGACATTGTCAGATGCTTTTGTGACGTTGAGACCCAAAATGGCTTTAGTGTCAGTGGGGAGCGCCGTATTTGAGTCGAAGCATCACGTCTTGCGCAGAGAGTTTCGGTCGAAAGTTGATCATCGTGTGCAGAAAGAGAGCGTTGTCCTCCATGTAGCTGGTGATCCTGTTGAGTATGACATGCTCCATTAACTTACCTACACAAGGCGTGCATGAAACAGGTCTAAGATTTTCAAGCTGTAGTTTTTTGACTGGTTTGGGTATCATAACCACCTTTGCTGTGTTCCAGGTGTCGGGTATTTTGCCCAGCTCCCAGCACATGTTCATGTACCAAATAAAATTATATTACAAGGTACGGCACTTGGCACACCGAAACTGCTCATTGGTGCTGCTACTAGCATAGAAGCAGTTTAACTACATATGTAGTGTGGATGTGCCATTACTTCGCTAACAACTTTACAATACTTGTTCACAAAAAAGTGATGTCAGGAAATTGTTCTACCGTAAATGCATTACACCACATGCTTACAAACTTTGGAAAGAGAAATTGCAGTTTCTTCGATAATTAATGAAATAACAGATGCTTTATGCAATATGATCTAAATAACTAGATGAATGAACTTTGGAAACGGGTCCTTACTTCAGCGCACACAATGGAAGATTTTTACAAAAATGTTAGAGGTGCCGTGCCTCTCTTATCTTTTTATTGAATTGACTGGTAAATTTGTTGTATCTATTGCCGCATATCTAAACATCGTGTCATGCTTTTATTTATTTATGGTTGTCTGTACAGAAACTCAAACTCTGCTGTATATACTATGTGTTACACATCATCGTTTCTGTGTTTTTTTTTCTTCTTGGTTTGTGTTTAGTACTAGTACAAACATGTCATTATTGTGTAAGTCTTTTAATATCCGTACCTGCTGCCTGTTCAGCCAACAAGCATCGTGTGTGCCCAGAACAACGAGAAAATTTGAGAGAAGGCAATTGTAAATAAATGTGAACTGAATTTACATTTCTTGGTAGTCGACCAAGTTCGTGCAACCTGCCCAGCAAAATGTCACCAGTTTTTATGTTTGTTGAAGGGTTCATTTTTCCTCACTGTCGATGTGCTTTGCTTGGGAATTAGCACCATTCCGGTCAACATTCAGATAGACTTTAAGCAAGCGAAATGTTGGCACACTTTGCTTTGCTTAACAGGCCTTTGTGCAATAAGATGCCGCACCCTGTCTTAGAGCATTCAAAGTTCTGCCTTATAGAGCGAGGTTGGCTGTCGATAGTATGCACGGAAGCATGCCAGTGTTGATGCAGAACACTGATGTATCTTGAGATGAGGCGGGATGTTGGAAAGGTAGAATAATCAGTGCCCTTACTGAAGACTGTATTTTCATAAGCAACTGTATGTTGCACGTACCACTGGAAATTGTGTGCTCATGATCGCAGTGGAATCTAGCAAAAGTGCAGCGTAGTTGTAGTGGCACGGTTAAGCATAGGTGTCAGCCAAAAGCAGTCTGTTGAACCATCTCACTGAAAGTTTTTTATTCATGCACAAGGGTACCTAAATTCCTCTTGATTTGATGGCACACTCTAACGCATCATATGGGCATGTGCAGCAAATCCCAACATGGAGCCAATATGTACCCCTTCCTGTAGGCAATACGAAAGAATGCTGTCGAGCTCCGACCTCAAAGACCTGCTGCAGCTGGTGAAAAGATCCATCGCAGCGGAGAAATCTCAAGCAGTCTAGGACTGATGACCCCACCTCTTTGTGTTGATTATAACAAACGTTTATTCTCTTCTCTCACTCACCAAACATCGTGAAGCAAGATCTGCAACAGCTTGGAACAAATTGATTACAAAAGAAATAACGCAAGCTAGTACAACAGCCTGGAGAACGACTGTAGCGAAGAAAACAGGCTCCCAATGTACGCGCAACACACCACCCAGCCATGACGATCTAGTAACGTTGGCCAGAGCATGAAGACAGAAGAAGTGGCCTCTTCTTCCAAGCTAGAACTGGTGCGCTCCTAACACAACAGCATCTACATAAGCTCAGTTTTGGTCCGACTCAAGGTGCCGGCTGTGTGGAGCCCCCAGTTCAACAGCAGACCACACCCTCTACGGCTGCCCAAAAAATGTGCACAGTCGTCTCGGCCTCAAAGGTCCTAGTCGAAGGCTTTGTCTCTTTGCGGGAACTTGACAGAGGCCCAGGCCAGACAGGCCGAGGCCACAGTGCAACGCCTCTGTCCCAGGGAACAGCACAGCAGGCACATTGACGCCAACAAACTCAGTGACACAGCAGGTGACTAGCAGCAAGCTGTTGCAAGCTCCAGAGATTGCAGTGCCGAGTAGTAAAGCAAAAACGCACACGCACCACTCTTCCACCGAACCTCGGAACAATCTTACGGATGCATGCCACATGTTCCAAGTGCTGCTCGTGGAACTCTCATTTCGGGCATCATTTTGAGTGGAGGTGTTTGAGCTTGAGTTCCAGCCGTGCCGGGCGTCGCTCAAAACTCGGCGCAGCAAAGTGGAGAGGACGAGGAAAATTACAGGCCAAGAAGCAACACCCTGCAAGATGTGTGAGGGGAAGTGGTGAGGAGGCAGGCAGACTACGAGCAGGTGTGGGGAGGCTCGCGTGGGGGATTGGCTGAGCTAAGTGATGACGTCAGCTCTGACGTGCAGGTGTTCCGATTCACCTTGCACCACTTGAACCAGTTCACAATAGTGCAGTATCGGGTCCGCCGGACTGCATGATCAGCGGGGCGAGACATGCACCTTTTTATTTTGCTCCTGCATCCTCAGGGCAGGGAGTGCAGGCAGAGCCAATAGGACGTCATGCACGGTCTGCACCACCGGTGATTCGAACGGCGCAGTTCAAATGCATGAGCTGCACCGCCTGAACTGGTTCAAATGGTGCAAGTGAATCGAACGGACCTTCCGTTGAGAGAGACGGCGTGCGCTCGGCAGCCCGATCTAGATGGGCAGACCTAAGAAAGTGCTCTCTCCCATGGATGAAGCGGAGCGTCGGCTGAAGAAGCGGGAGGCCGATCGGGAGCGTGTCAAGCGGCGTCGAGAAGATCCGGAATTCCGGGCGAGGACTGCCGAAGCTAAAAGGCAGAGGAGGGCTGAAGATCCCGAGTTGTGGGCCAGGAAAGTCACTGCCGATCGACAATACGACTCAACCCACCGCCAAGAGAGAAGACTCGCAGCACAGCAGCGAAGAGCTTCCGATCCCGGCTTACGAGTCTTGGAAAACTTCAGACGAAGAGAGAGACTGGCCGCGACTGGCGACGGTAAACGATTCAAACGTGAGTTTTAGTTAAAGCTAAAGAAAAGCCTCGCTAACTTGAAGATATAAAATGCAAAGTTAGAAAAGCCAAGTTAAAGATGGTAAAAGCCAACAGCTCCAGTTTTTTTTCCTTTTGTTTTTTAATCGACGGAAGTCTGGCTCCGCAGTCGACCCGACATGGCTCAAAACGGATTTAGGATCTGCGACTTGGCAAAAAAAAAAAAAAAAAGGAAACAAACAGAGAGGTTGTGCGGCTAATGTTCCTTTCCTTGCTTTCCTGGCCAAACCTCTGATGAGCCTGTGGCAACCACCCCCGCCGGTGGTACTAACGGCAAACGAACTATGAATTGATATTTAACATTCCTGTATCGTGTGACCAAATTTACCTTGGTGTGACGGTGTGACTGGTGTGACGCTGAACAGCGCCTTGCCCGCACCAGAGGGGACAAGGAACCGAACCGCGCCGGCAGCATGGACAGGTCGCTTTCCGGCCGTGCAACGGGTAGGCCGCGTGTAGTGCGGTCCGAGGAAGAACAGCGTGCCTACGAAGAACGACGGCGTACGCAGAAGCGCGAATGGAAGCGAAGGCAGCGGAAGACGGCTAACGGCGACCCCGTGCCGTTCGACGGCCCGGAGCTGTCGCTCACACCGGAGGAAAAACAGCGACTCCGCTTAGAGCGACGTCGACAACAAAAACGTGAATGGGCACGCCGCCAGCGGATGAAGGACAGTACGGGAGGTGACTGGGCAGCTAACGCCAAGCGTGTCGCACGTCAGGACCCGGTACACACCGAGGCGGAGAACGCTAGCCGTCAACGTGGACGCAATGCCGACAACCTGCAGGATCGGGATTCATGTTGTATGCGTCTTTATATCAATTCATTTAATGCTGGTGGATAACCAGCAGTTCTTTTTCGCACCCTCTGAAGCGCCGTTCCCCCTTACCGGTGTTAGTAGATGCAGGACCCCCTCACTTCAAACTGCTCTTCCGCCTTGGGACGGAAGAGTTTTCTGCGTACACGGGACCTTCGGATTTCCCATTTGCGCTTTAAATAGTTCACCACCATAAAGTGGATGACTATCTCCGCTGGTCATCCTCATTCACAGAGTGGAATGGTGTACTGATTTTTGTAGTGTGAGCTACACTGGCCGAGGTTGAGTAGTTTCGCGTGGCTCCTGGAGAGCCGTGCTGCGCATGCGCGAGGAGCAGTTACGTCACACGGCGCACAGAATGTTGCTCGCTGCCCGGCGTCTTTCACACACCCCACGCGCCCAGCGTCTTCGTCGACCTCCGTTCGCACGTGGCGGCCCGGTCCACTTGGTGATCATGCGAGGGGTGGCCGGGTGTGGAACCGATGGTTCGAGTTCTGGGGCGATTGGTGACGCTGCACCAGAGCCGCTTAATAAATACCCATACATGTGTCGCATAATGTGCATACCGTGTGTGTGTCATTGAAGCAGCAGTAAGCATGATCATCAAGCTAATCCTAGAAAACCAGGAAAGCAAAGAATAGCCAGCTGAACCTTAGCTCACGCTACGTATATCCTGGCATAGCTGCGCTAAGCCACTGCTAATTTTTTTTTTTTTGCAGTATTTCTGTGGTGGTAGAAAGCATATTTTTGACTAGCCATCCATGTATGCTCTATAATCTGCTAAACTTTGGATTATCATTGCAACTATGAACCGTTTCTTTGATTTTGTATTTCATGGGATTTTTTTTTTTTTTTGTCTTCTCCTCAGGTCCAAGGCTGTTGCTGCCTTCCCCTGCTGCTGAGCATGCAAGCAGTATAACTTGGGCGTCGCACTTAGCCGGGAAAGGCAACTCGTTCACGCAGTGCGGGGTGCCAGTGGAGTGCAAGTCCTCACAGGCAGACTTTAAGCCCAAATCAAGAAGCGTAGGAGCGCAGACACAACACAGAAAGAACACATCTGCAGGTGGGTTCACTTTGTAGTCCATTGCGAGAACATGTATCGCATACTTTTTGCTTCAGTGGGACATATGGAAAGCACGACTGTGAGGCTGAGGTGTATGGCGACAAAGCACCCAATTTGAACAGAATACCTTGCAGAAGTAGTGGTCATCTGTACGGTTATCTGATGTCATGTGTCACAGCACACTGATCCGAAGTTTTAAATTCGTATCCAGATGAGACGAAGTTCGGGTAGGCTCTCGTATTCATCGGTAAATATCTCCCTAACGCGGCAACCCAGTGTCACGCCTGCTTTAGAACATGCCGCGAGAGCCGTTTGTCTTGGTTTTTACTCAACTGGTCTTCCTGTCGCCACTCATGATTGGTGGTTAGCTAGAGTCACTGTTAAGTATTAATAATCAGACATTATCGGCTATAATTGTAGCGATTGCCACCTGAGGATGAAACCTGAACTAAAGTGAGGAATAAAATAATAATAATTGACAGCGAAAGGGTTAGTTGGGGAAGTTGTTACCGTGGCATCTTACCAGCAGTGCAAAAAAGATGAGGACATTTGAAGCAGACAAGACGAGTGCTGACTCACGAGTAGTTCCATCATTCAATGTTTAAAATGTATAAACGTTGGCCTCAATAGAAAGGAAACAAATGCAGTTATGAGTCACCACTTGTCTTGTGTGCCTCAGTGGTTCCCATCTTTTTCGCGCTGTTGCCAAGAAATTAACAGTGACTCTGGCTAGTCATTGTGAGTCATTGCTAGAGTACCTTTTTTTCTGTGTAACATTAGAGTGCTGCTTAGTGTTTCTCGGGGTCTTGAGCCTTCCTTGTCACACTAAAACAAACGTCATTGGACTCCTTTCATTAAAGGATAGTGCCGTGTGGAGTGCCAGCTTCTCATCTGACCCTGCTCATTACTCCCTTGTCCGTGCCTTACCTAAACTTTATCACTCAAAAGGACACAAATGTCCACAAACTTTCCTCACTTAGTCATGACTAGGCACGTTTAGTCATGGAATTGCTGCAAGACTACCTTCCTCTTTTATGGTGCTTTGAAAACAAAACAGATTTGGGTAGCAGTGCAGTTATATTTAGTCCAATTGCCACACGCACAGTGCTATCCAGAAGTCGCACAGCATAATCGGCTCAAGGTCAGATCAGTGCACAGGCTTTTCAGGTGGCTAGGGAGTTAGATAAGTAGCCTCGCATCATTGTAAGCGGTGGGGTAATTTTTTCCCCCCATCGTTTGTGTGAAACCGTTCTCGATCTCTGGCTATTGTTATTTTTGCATTGGCAGAGGCCCGGATGTGGCAAGGGAGGTTTTGTAGCTCGTGCAGAGTACCTCTGGGAATTCTACGGACCAGCCGTCTCCTTATGAAGAGACTGGCACAACGGCCCGGACTAGGGCTGTTCAGAGAATCATGTTTTCTCTCTTTCTAGCTCATGCATGACAAGTGTGAGGAGCGGCTTTCCGTGCTCCACGTCTTAATTAATTGAGTGCACATTCCGCAATGCTACGAGAAAACGATTTGCATAAAATCTACCCATACAACATTCCACTACACCCTTCACTTTTCTTAGGAGGTGAACCATGGCTTACTTACAAATGTGTTCTAACCTATCTTGCAGATATCAACTTCTTAAAACTCATATCATACAGGGCGTGACTTCAGACCCTCTCATCCTTGAAGGAGGTCCTCGTGATTCCTTTGTGTGCACACGGAGCTCCACTAGCGTATTATGCTCTGAGGCTCTAGGTGATGTCAAGTCTAACCCATAATCCCCTTCAGCCGCCACCATCTTCATATTTTAGTCTACGGGTCCTCTACACCCACATATGCAGATTTTTAGGAGGTACCGTACTCATCTCGTACATATATTATGCCTGAACCTGACACTGAAAGACCACCTAGTAGAGTTTTGGCGCTCTTTGGTCGTAGATACCCTTGCAGATACTACTACTACCTCTAGCTTTTGTGCGACCTTTGCTTGACCTTTGTTTGACCCTAATTTCGCCCTACATTGCTTCCCTATAAGTCACGTTGCCTTCTTTGTGATTTCAGATTCAGTACACAGGAAAGGTGCAGCAGCCGCAGGGGTGTCTGCAGTCCGCCGTTCACGGCCTAAAGCGGCTGACATTGCTCTCAGGTGAATTGTCTGCAATTGTAGTCGTATGCAGAGCAGTTATAGTAGCGTAGGCGATTGCATTTGAGCGTGGCCGCTACTAATTTATTCACTGGTACACAAAGTGTTCGCACATCATGGCCATATCTCGTGGGTGGTGTGCTTGGATCGCTGGAAATTCGCCGGAACCGCACCTGCGTTTCCCCCGGAGCCGGGAACGCCGAATGGCCACAGCATTGAAAAAGGTCCACCAATAGCGGCGCGGTATTGTTCAGTGCTTCGTGCGTCAGGGGTTGCGTCAGATCATATAGCCACACGTCGGAGCGCGGCAGTATGGCGGCGAGGAAGGCGGTAGGTAAGCAAGGAAAAAAAAAAAAAAGAATCTTTTCTGCGTGTTTGTGCGGCCCCTGCTTTACGCAGAGGTCTAATGTTCGGTATACGTTGTCGTTAAGGGGCACTCTAGCGATTGCGCGATTGAAATGGCGACCTTCGGAAGTCTATTTAGGGCCCCTTTAGGGGCACACTTCAAGGTCATTCCTTTGCTCCCGTCATAGCTTGACACAGTGGGGCCGGCAGCTCAACTCACTGCCCACATCCATGTTCAATGTCCCTGGCTGCTTGCTCTAGCATCACATATAGTGATGCAGGCATGGAAAAAAGGAAAATAAACTTGAGAGCTGGGTATACTGATGTAAAAAAATGCTACTTTGTGCCTGCCTGACGCGATCAAATTACAGCGTGACAAGAACAGACACAAATAATAACACAAGAGAGAACCGTTTATTAGAATTTGACATGTTCTTACATGAAGACTGTTAGGTAAAACTCGTGCGATTTTCTCATATATATATTATCCGAATCGTACAACCAAGACGTCCCAGCACTGCCAAAACAAACTTCCACACGTTTGAAGAGCATTTTTTAAAAGGTGTTTAGCAGCATAACAGATTTTGATGGAAAAGCGTCTTTTAGAGCCTGTCGGTTGTATGAATTTGAAGGTGTAAGGAAATGCAGATGCGCAGTGATGTTTCGCCTTTGGTTCTTCACTATAGGAGTGATCTGCTAACAAAAGCGCGTTCAGTGCTCAACCGTGGCATTGAAAATAGAGTTGGATTGGAGTATGCTTTTAGAAACGAGGATGCGAGCGCATATGTTTGAAAAAGTCTGTTTGGATAGCACGCGGAGCATAGTCTTAAGAATCACTGCGAAAATTGTGGAAGCGATAGCAAACTACACCATCTCCAGGTTTTTTATTCAAAACTGTGCCTCTTGTCACTGAGAAGAAGCATCCCGTTTTTCTGCTGCTTGCTGTTGTCTTCAGGGAGTTGGTTGAACAGAGTTTCATACAATAACAACTAGAGAGGAATCTGGCGCTGCGATCTTCCGCCGCAGTGGGCGTGATGGGTAGTTCTGGATTCAGATTGGCGCTCGATGGCTTGTGGAAGTTACTATGGATTGAATCGTGCAGGCAGTTTTGTTTTCGTTTTGGACTTACATGAACACATTTGCCTACGCGGGGTGTTGGAGGAAGCGTTCAAAAATACGTTTCTCCTTGAACTGCATGCCGCGCGCGCACTGACGCCACCCTGAGTGGAACGTTATATAACCAGAGTTGCGAATTGGGTGGGTTATCAATTCATTGCCAGCACAACAAGCACGAAACCACAAATGACGGCGCTGTGTGCGGCGAAGTTGTCTGCGAATTAGGAGTTGCGGCGCTGCACATTCGGCAGAGCAATGTATTTTCGAAGCTGATGACAGTTGCGAATTGCTGGGAACAGCCGCACCTCTTGTGCGAATGCCGGCTCCTACGGCATAGACCAGCAGTACCAGTGGCTGACAGGACCGCTGCTTGATGAATGTCACTAATTCAGGGTACAGTGATTTCTCCAAAACGTAATCGGTTTCTTTTTTTAGGAGCAGATAACTTTTCTTAATATTAAAAACTAAAAGCGTCGAAACCTTCAACAGTTTTTGGAGAAGTCCGCATCCCGCTGTAGTTAGCAGCAAATGGAAAACGTACTCCGCAAACCTCCTCGACTCCGCGTTTGCTTTCTATTTAAACGTGCCATTTTATTTAGCACAAAACCTGTTTTTGGTCACTGACTGTCTTGTTTACCATGTAATTTGTAAACAGCTAACCGCAGAATAAGAGTTTCGTTGAAAACGCAATTTGCGCAGCCTTAGGCCCGTTTCAATCCTACGCAGTTCGGTTCCAGAGCTACCCATCATTCCCATCGAAGTGTAAGTGCTGTCTTGGAGTTCACATTGACACTAGCGCCAGTTTCCCCTCTAGTTATTGTATGAAACTCTATGGGTTGAACTAGAGGACTAGGTAGAACAAGAAGACTAGGCTAAACCCCATAGAGTTTAGAACACCAATGTTTCCCAGGAAAATGAACAATGATCTCAAACTGCACTTGAAAGCAAAACTTGAGGCTAAACAGTGTCTGTGTAGGTGCCGATTTTGTCTGTATAGGCACTGTAAAAACACGACAAAAGCCCTTCTTTACCCCTAACTTATGCTTATATATCTAAATGGTGCGATAGGAGCACAGGAACTAGGCATTTGCCTAAAATTTGGTCTCTAGTAATGACACGCGCCTTTGTCATTCGCGGCACTCTCACGCAGGCTTTGGGAGGAACTGCAGTCCAGGCGTTCGGCAACTGCCCCTTGACCCGAGTGGCGTTCTGTTAAGCATCCGGCTGCAATGGCCAGATTACTTCTGAAGCACCCAAGAGGCAGCTGCTGGCAAGGACCACTCCTCAACAGCTCCTCAAGTACAACTAGTCATCACTTTACAAGCTCATTGCCGAGACGTTCTGCTGTGGACCACAGGGGTGCAAGTTTGATTCCTTGCTGAAGCAGCCGTTTTTGTCAGGAGGGTGAAAAAGGACAGTGCGCATGTGTCAACTCCTTGGCATTGGATAATAAGCCGCCATGTGGGCTGATTTTGTGTTCTTATAACCTGATCATGCACAGTCCTGTGTAGTCGGAGCTGTGATAAGAATGGTATCTTTGTACCCGGGTGATATACTGAAAACGATGGATACTTTGGTGGTTAAGCCAATTCGCATCACTTGCAGATATAATGGAGAAACGTTTCTACATTATACATTAGTCTGTTCAACCTTCGTCATTTGTAAATATTCGAGAAAGAAATGGTGCGTTAAAGGTAATTATTAAATCATTTTGTTGCAGAAACCTGCGAAACTGAGGCATTTAGGCATTTACTTTGGTGGGAATTATTCTTGGCACACTCACTTCATTTGGATGAGAGCTAAGGGCAGCCGCAATGAAGGAAATCTCTGCCTTTATTGGGAAGTTATTATATATAACTTAAGGCGTTAGCAGAGTCCGTATTAGGTCAAGATGTGATGTATGATACTTGGTAGTACAGAAAAGTTGAAATTAAGTGCCCTCAAGAAAATAGTGTGGCATTACAATATGTAAAGTGTTAGCAAAATTGGAATAGATTGAAATAGGTGTTGCGTTCTACAGTAAGTGGGAAATAAACGGCGAAAATAAAATTATAGTGTTTGGTGTAACATCCGGTACAGCATGAGGTGAAGCAGACACACATGAGCAACACCACATGTTGGGGCTGGTACCAGTATCCAGGATGAGTGATTTAAATTGCAAGTGGGCTCGACTGATGAGTGGTATTGTAGTACTGATGTGAGGTACTAAATGTGTGGTACTAATCTTTACTTCATCGGAGGATTTACGATAGTTCACGAAAGACAAACATGAAGGGAAATGGATAGATGCATTAAACCACACATATTTATAAACCTATGAAAGACAAAACAAAATCACTATGTTCTTTTCATAATAAGATAACAGATAGTTTACACAAAGTAAGCTAAGTGACTAAATACAAAATGAATAATCAAATTCGCAAATCGGGCCTTGCTTTAATTCATGCTATGGAAGAATAAAAAAACATCATGCACCCCTCCGTCTAACGACGACGATGGTTGAACGCAAAGCTTTCTCGTGAGGGATTCCTTGGTTGTCGTCTGAGTTAGGACTTTGACTGGCAGACAGTTCGTACTTTTGATTGCAGCGGCCTCGACTTCGATTCTTTGCCTGTTGATTTCACACGAAGAAAGCTTCACGATCAACCGTCGTCATTGTCAGATGGAAGGGTGTGTGATTTCTCTAATTTTGCACATTCATGCATCCCTCTACAGATGCGAACTGCTTCGACCGTGCCAGAATGGTGCAGTCGGATAGATGTCTCCTTCACAATTTGAGGGACCCAGGTTATATTCCAACAACAGTTAACGCTTTTTAGCACGAAAGTGTTTTATTCCCGGATACACAAAGATTTCGCTGACGTCATATCCATCACGGAAATGACGCCGCTACAACGGAGCAAATGGCCTGTAAAGGGTGCAACCCCGTACACAGGGTCATCTTGCGGGGAAGTAACCTTTGGTACTAAAGGGTATGTTATACTTGGGGTTGTTCGTTTTCAGGTTTTAAATTTTAGGCCGTGTCTGGAGTGCCGTCCAACGGTACTATAAGCACTCCACTATATCAACGTCCACCAGCGTTTTGTGGTAAAATTACTGCATCTGGCAGTACATCGCTCTAGATAACGTAAAGCTAGGCAACCTAACCTAAACATAACATAACATAACTTAACGCACACAAAGGAATCATTTAAAACACCAAAACTAACCTAAGGCATAAAAATTACACTTCAATTAAATAATGGGAAAAAAAAAAAAAACACCGGGGCAAAAGCCGGTCTTGAACCACCGAGTTGGGGATCAAGAAGCGAAGATGGATTCTCTACACTACAACGACAGACTCTTCGTGCGGTGCTAGCCTAGTGGTAAATATTCAAATGTCGTCGGACGGCACTCTAGACACTGCGTAAATTTTAACACGAAAGTGTTTTATGCCGGTATACACCATGATTTCACTAACGTCACGTCTGTTACGGAAATGACGCCAGTACACCTTTGCCAAAGTGACCCGCCAGCAGGACGTCGCTCGCCAAGCACACCCACCAGACAGCTGGCGAACTTCAAATCATGCTCAGGGCAGATTTCGCTGCACATTCACTTTCGTGTTTTACCGATCCTATGACAGAGGAATCAACCAGTTTTTTTTTTTTTTTTTTTTTTCACTTCACCCACGTCATCATCATCAGAAAAAGTTGACCTTCCTGCAGTGTGTTTTCGATGTGACACGCACCATCAGTGAGACATATAAAGCTTCGCTTTGAAAGCAGATTTACTAGTTAAACACTATGCTTCCCTTGTTTATTTATTTATTAAGTTGACGGTAAACTTGTATTTTTTAGTGCTGTGTATTTAAGCGTATTATAGATTTTGGTACTCTTTGCCTTCTATGTGAAAACTGCTGTGTGTATGAGGTGTTGTACATCATTTAGATATGCATTGGATTATTTTCTTTTTACTTTTCCCCCCTTTTTTTTTTATATAGTACGGCCGTGTAATTCTGGTTGTCTGTACCTGCTGTGCCCGGTCAACCAGCAAGCCCCGTGTGCGCTTAGGATGACCAGCCAATTCGTTTGGAAAAAGGCAGTTGCAAATAAACGTGAATGATTTTGTGTAGTGTGTTGGTTGTCTTGCAAGGTTGGGAGACTTACTTGCATAGCACAATGGCATCAGTTTTTCTAGTGTCCCTTTATGAGGTCGTTTTTTTTTTCCTTTTCTCTGTGAATGTGCTTTGCTCGTGAATAGCACCGTCCAGCAGACGTGATTCGAGGAAGCAGTGCAGTCTCAAGTTGGACCTGAGCCTTACGGGTCAACTGTGCTGAAATTTCATCATCATCATCAGCAGCAGCCTGCTCAGGTCTGCTGCGGGACAAAAGCCTTCCTCTTCGACCTCCATACGCTCCTGTGCTGCGCTACTCGAGTCCACAGTTTACCCCCTGAATTCTCTAATTTCATCCCTCCATCAGATTAATGGCCTTCCGCTTCTTCTATACCTATCTCTTGGTATCCACTCTGTCGGTTCATCTCACTACATGGCCAGCCCAAGTTCATTTCTTTTTCTGTATTTTAGCCATGATATCTTCTTCTCTAGTTTGTTGTTCTCTGATCCAGGTAGCTCGTTTCTGGAGCCTGAGTGTTATTCCTGGCATTATTTGTTCCATGGCCCGTTGAGCCGACCGAGTTTGCTTTCTAGGTGCTTAGTAAGGCGCCAAGTTTCAGCTCCGAATGTCATCGCCGGCAGTATGCATTGGTTGTAGATTTTTCTTTAGAGTGAAAGAGGTAGCTTACTTTTCATTATTTGGGAGTGCTTGGCGAGTGCTCTCCAAGAGCCCATACCTATTCTGCGCCAGATTCTCTCGCGTGGATGGGGTCAGCACTAACCATCTGTCTGAGGTATAGTTATATTCTGTTACTTCTAATAGCTTTTTTAAGCTGAAATTTCGCTTTGGTCAAACGTACCACCAACTGGTAGCCCCATGAAATGCCCTGTTATCAGTTGGAAATATTTAAAATAGCTCCTTAGTAGATGATGCTGCTTTTTCTGGTGGATCCTGCACACAGCCACGAAATAAAGTGGAAGTGGCAGTTAGGCCAGGAGAACCGGTCCGACTCCACTGGGTGTGGTTCTCCTGCTCTAGCTTGCATGCAAAGCGGTTGCTCGCAGGTTTACTTTGGCCGGCCGGTTACTCGCTGACCGGCTGCAACATCACTTCATCCTGGTCATAATGGCCGCGCTCTTCTCAATTTCGGTTTCAAAATTTGCCAATTTTCGTTTTGTGACGTAATGAATGATGACATGCCGCCGTAGGTGAATGCTATGCGGGTTGTACACCTCAGATTGTTCATAAGGGTGTCGACGCTCATAAAGCTCTGTAAACGGTCCCCAATGAGCGTACCTGTTGCCGCAGTGGAATGCAAAATGCTTTTTGGGCCGGTTTTTGTGCAACTATTTCTACCCGGTGCTTGCTCAAATTGCCGAGTGTTGTGTGTGCGTGGAGATTCCAGCCCTAACTTAATTTTATTGTTGCCCATTCATTAGGTGGCTGTCATTTCCTGCGGATGGGCAAGTTCTTTTGTTGCCTAAACTTAGCCCTTCAGCTTAAAAATAAGCAAAGGTACGATGTTGTGCGGCTGGTGGTATGCATTTGTTATCCATTTTTGTCAATGTTTTATTGTTTCATTTTATCTGTTTTCTTGCCTTCAAATGAGTAATGTACATTTTGTCATCTTGCAAGGAAAACTGTTCCATGGAATTGGTAGTTTCGAATAGCATTTTTGTGTGCGAGGTTGCAAGCAGCACTTTTCCATGTCATTGGGATCAAATAAAATATTTTCTGATGCCAAATGCATCTTATTGCTGGTGCATGCAGCAAGCTGGCTGCCTTTGCACCCAACATCACCCACTGCAACTGAACTCCCATAGGGAAGAGGGGAGGGATAGTTAAAGGAGAATGAGGATTGACTACCCGGAATCCTCAATACAAAAGCGATTTCAATGGACTTCCTGGTTGAGGCTGACAAACAGATACGGTTTAAGCTGCCACATGTCGAATCTACGAGAGTTGCAGCATTCAACGGCTACCTGCCCACATCAGCTCAATGTTGAGGATCGCTGGGAGACAGTGTATTGCGGAGCCGAAGCAGAGAGGGCCGCCAGAATGCATCTGGCCAGGCAGAGGCGAAAGGGAACCACTTCCGAAGCAGAGCAGGACGATAGCCTCGGGATCTAGGCCCGATGCCTATAGATGAGACGTTAAGAACTGCGTGGCCGGATCCCTCCACAGGACGCTTTGATAAACATATACGGAAGAAAGGGGAGGAAGGATTAAGGTAGTGTCTTTTATAATCCAGAATGCAGCCCTAATAATCCCAGGGGACAGATTCTTAGCTTTTTCAAAGGGCCATTTCTGGACAGGGATTTTAATAATGCCTTCTAACATTTATGAAATGGACTGAAAAGGTGCATTACACGGCATCTGCAAAATCACAATTCCAGACACCATTTCTGATGACGTTTTAAAGAGGGTAAATATACTGGTCCAGAAATGGTAACATCTGCCAGACATTACACGCGATTTAAGACCCCTTTAAAACTGCGCTAGCGATTTATCGAATTGTTGGGGATGTTTAGAAGTCATTTCTTTTGTCTTGGAAAATCGTGACATAGGCTGCCTGGGATTGCATCAATTTCTCAAGGCCATTCATGGCGTCGCAATGACCTTGAGCAGCGGGAGCGCAAGTGTGGAGGTGTGACGTCACTAACGCGATCCGCAGCTGCGCTCGCTCGGAAGCCATTCTCATCATGGAGGGTCCGCCAGCTGGGCCGTCTGCGCGCGCGCTGGAACGCAGGCGGCAGCGCAAGCGGCAAGCTGAATCCAATCATCCAGCGGATATAGCTAGGCGGCAGGCTGCCAAATCCCGAGCAAGGGCAAAGCTGGCTGCCGAAACACCGGAGAAAAGGGAGGCCAGATTAGCGCGTTACAAAGCAGCTTACCAAGCGCGGAAGCGTGCCGAGACCGGAGGGACTACAGCAGCTCGAGGAGATGAAGCCCTGGATACATGCAAGTGTTGCCGCATACTATTTCTCAAACCTAGCCAAACAGACGTATCGCTCGTGATAACTAGGTTTACAGTTTTCCACGTCTGGAGGCGTCGACGTCGCCCGGCGTTTACGCTCGTCAGCGTGTGTCGCCAAAATGAAAGGCACGCGTTCGGGGGCGATACACCGATGTCCATTCTCGCCAGACATCGGTGTAGGAGCCGGGTCAGCGAGCACCCGACAGCGGGTGGCAGAGTCCGGGTTTCCAATCTGTCTCGAGGTTCCGGGTCACTCCGTTCCTCATAAAGCAATCGATTTCATTTTATCTTGCGGTAATCGGCTGCTATTTCGTTCGAAAGCACACATTTCATTCGTGGTTGGCTTGGCTTGCATCGGGGATATGCGATAGCTTTCTATGAGTAAAATAAGGGAGCGCGGGCTGCATCGCTTGCAGTACTTGCATGATTGACCTCGTCTGCAAGATTGGTGCCTGAAAAATAAGCGTTATCACAGCCAGAATTTCTCGAATACGGCCAAGACTAGACACAGACAACCTGCTCATCTCGTAATACGGCCAAGACTAGACACACCTGCACACCACTTGTAAACAACCTTTCGAAATAGTCGACAGGTTGGGCGGGTTGGGCACGTGGCTGTTATTTTGAAGGTTAGTGGTTCGAATTTTAAATGCTGTTCGAATCTCGGCAGAGCTTTCTTTTTTCTTTTTTGTAAGTGAAAGTTTGATCAAGTCTGCTTTAAAAAAAAACGGATATGAGCCAGTTTTCTCTAGACACAGATTCTAGACAAAGCCTTTCTCCTTTTGGTGGTAAAGTTCTGTCCAGACGGAATTCCAGACGAACGTTGCGAGTGTGGAGTTCCGTCCAAACCAACGTTTTTAGATTAGGGAATGAAAAGCACCCGATCAGACGCCATTTCTCGTCTTGAGACTTCGTGGTGAGGCTGAAGCAGTGTGGAGTTCCGTCCAAACCAACGTTTTAGGGGCGAAGCTCCTTAAGGCGTGGGTCTGTCCATCCTCGACGTATGTATGTAGCCACCTCTAGTTTAGTTCTTGGATTGTTTACTAGATGGCGGTACTTGTCTAGTTTAGTTCTTGGATTGTTTACTAGATGGCGGTACTTGTATATGATGAAAAGATGCGCTTGGATTGTTTACTAGATGGCGTGGCACCTCTAGTTTAGTTCTTGGATTGTTTACTAGATGGCAGGGAGCGTTGTAATAAAATCCGTTCGCTGTTGGCGCGCGCTCGGGAGTCGCCCGATGGATAAGGCTGCAGAGCGGCGAGCGCGCAAGGCGGCGGCAGCGCGTGCTCGCAGACAGAATCCCGATGTGCGAGCCCGCGAGGCAGAAGCGCTCCGTGAAGCTGCGCGACGCCGCCGCCAAGATCCTGCCGTACGAGAGCGGGAGGCCGAAGCGTGTCGTCTGGCTGCGCGACGACGCCGCCAAGATCCCAGCGTTCGAGAACGAGAGGCCCAAGCGTCACGGCAACGGCGCGAGGACCCTGCCGTACGCGAAGCGGCACGGCTGCGGCGCGAAGAGGATCTCCAAAACGTCAGAGAACGGGAAGCGGCGAGAAAGCGCGCGTATCGGCAGGCAGACCCCGATGCAGTGAGAGCTCGTGAGGCGTCTGCAAAACGCATCAGGCGAGCTCAACCCCAAGGTGCCGACGCGCGGTTTAAGCGAGACTTTCTAGACGTTACGTTCGGACACAGATGTAGTGGGCGAACTTTCACTGAAGAGTCACGGTTTTACCGATGATTTCCCCTCAGGAGCTTCGCCCACTCATCATCATTCACCCCGTGGATATGCTGTGAATTTTTTTTAGATTAGGGAATGAAAAGCACCCGATTAGACGCCATTTCTCGTCTTGGGACTTCGTGTTAAGGCTCAAGCACTGCACAAACCTGATTTTAAGGCCCGACCCGGGCCCGTCGTCTCAAGCCTAGGCCCGGCCCGGGCCGAGTCATTTACAGGGTGTTGCGACGATAATTGGAACACTTTAAAAAATTTTCCTGAGCGAACCACCGCTCTGTTCGCGCTCAAACTAGCCACGAAGGTCGCATTTTATGGTCTATTTTGTTTGATACGGGGAACAACGATGGTACTTAACTGTGTATTGTGAAAAACAATAAAAACCATTTTCGCCTATGGGAAAATGGCGGCTGATTTGGACGTGCGAGCCAGCGCAAGTTGATCTTGGAGCGGGGGAACCACCTTAAATGCAGAGCGAAACGCACGTTTGGGATTCACGGTACGAGGAGCCAAATGGTGCAGCAGATGATGAGAAAATGCACCTAGGAATGAGCTAGCAGAAGATCAGAAAACCCCGTTTTCGGGCTCGCACGTCCAAATCAGCCACCATTTTCCCATAGGCGAAAATGGTTTTTATTGTTTTTCAGGATAAACAGGTAAGTACCGTCGTTGTTCCCGGTGTCAAACAAAATAGACCACAAAATGCGACCTTCGTGTGAAGTTTGAACGAGAACAGAGCGGCGGTTCGCTCAGGAAAAATTTTTAAAGTGTTCCAATTATGGTCGCAACACCTTGTATTTTTAAGCCTAGGGAGGGCCCCCGTGTGTGTGATAAGGCCCTGGCGCTGAAGAAAATATTTCGTTGAGTGTCTTCGTAGCGGGCAATCAGACGGAGCACCTAGTCTGTGCAAGCACTTCATGAACTGAAATGCAGAAAGTTATGGTTAAGAAGTGCATGTATTTACGCTTATACCTGTGCTATGCAGATGTTTGAAAGGACATTTGAGTCAAGTGGCCTTGGAAAAAGGAGTTCCATGGATCTATGCGACAATTCTCGAAGGCAGTTGAGTTTCTGCGTTCACCGCCCATGTTTGGCGTCACCACTGTTGCACAGTTTTGTTCCTGTATAATCACAAAAAAGTTAATGTTAGAGTTAAAATGGGCCAAAAAACACAATTATCAGTGATAAAATTTATTATAACCTGCATGCACGAGCCCGGCATGCACATCGTAGGCATTTCTTTTTTTTCACCGCCGATGTTGGGACTTGGGAGTACCCAGCTATTTTGCAATCGTAGACCAAGTGATAGTAAACAAAAACAAAAGAAAAGTTAGTAAGTACGAGCTCTTAAAAACCAAGCTTTACTCGTAAATAATTATTTTTGTAAATACAGCATGCAGAAACTGTGTGCGAGAGAATTGGCTTTGGGTTTCCTAAAGGTGGGTTGTCGTGATCTTTTGACTCAAACGGCATTTCAACCAAATGCCTTTGAAAAACATCATGTAGCAGCTCAAAGGTGGCATTTGACTCAACCGACATTCCGTTCAAAGGCCTTCGAAACGCTCGTGTACCCTGCTCACCGACTAGTCAGAGTCACTGGCAATTAATCACATTTAATAATTACAGATGATCGGACGTATCTCTACCGGTCGCTACGTCGGCCTCGGCTGCAGTGAGCGGTAGCGGTTCGGCCGGTTGAGTGAAAGTCAAGACTGACTGCCCTCACCACGTGAATTGTAAAGCGGGCGTGAAGTATAGCTATTACAAAACGCTAGGCATGGCACCGAAAAAAGAAAAAATACAAACCGCGGGGAATGGAACCCGCAAATATAACATCCACAAGCAGAGGCGATGCCTCTACACCAAGTCCCAAGACTAGAAATGGCGTCTAATCAGGTGGTTTTCATTCCGTTTGGACGGAACTCTGCACTCGCAACGTTCGTTCGGTCTGTACAAAAGGTTACCCGCAGCACTTCGTTCCGCCTAGACGGAGCTTTACCACTTGTTATCGTTCCGTCTGGAAGGAACTCGGCACTCTTCCCTTCGCGTTCCGTCTGGACAGGACTTTAGCACTTGTTATCATTCCGTCTAGATGGAATGCTGGACACAGCCTTCTTTTATTTTTTTAGGTGTCTTGCATGGAAGCTGAAAAATGTCGGTTCTCGTTTATTGTTCTGTCAGATTTTGTTCACATTCGACGGGGATGACTTGAAGGATGTATTTCGTGGCAATTCAAAATTGGCCCGCTTGCTATTTTTAATGACAACGGCACTGAAAACTGCAGTTAAGCGATCGAAAATAACTTTTTACAAACAATCAGAAATAACTTGAAGATGATGGCACGGGTCAGACAAACATGTGTATCCACATCCATTGGCACTACGGCTGGCGGATGAATTTCGTAGCTATGTGGTTGGCCTGACAGGAGGGGAAGCTTCACTTTCTGGGGCTGCTGTTATAGATAATCTCACAAGAACTTGGCTAAATATGATTCGGAAGATGGCGTGGCCACGAAGTGCATTAGAGCCACTAAATAAGCGTAGCCGATGTAGCAACTATCAACCCGCCCACCAGATGCTTTGCCTTCGTAGCTGCCAAGCTCCGCCACATTGAATGTTTGTTTACAAAGCAAGCATGGCACTTTCCCCACGCTGCCGGTTGCTATGCGCGTTGTTAGGCGCAACCGCAACGTGTTGCATTTAACTCCTGGAAACAAAGTGAGACCGCCTGCCTCTACCGCTACAATTTTGCATTTGTGTGCCATCTGATTCGTCTGCCTTCAGTTGCTTCAGACATGCTTCAGATGATCAGAGCGGATAAAACTAAGCGATGAAGAGAAGTTAAGGTCGGCCTATTACGTGAGGGCTCCCGAGAAGATCAACGTGCCTACAAGGAACATCGGAGGGAATAACAGCTCAGGCAGCGTGATCGGCAGCTTCGCGCGGCGTACACCTACCGAGACCGTGCGCGAGAAGCCGCAGGCGATTATAGGTGCGCTAAGACAAGGGAACGATCATTTGTGCTGCGCGAAAATGTAAAAGGCTTGCAAATGGAGACAGCAGCGTTGCGAGACACATTTCCTGACGAGGGTGCAAATTCTCTTTGAACTCGCATTTGTGTATATGTCAATATCGTTCGTGTGGTTTTCGGTAAACCGAATAGCTTTGCTGGCCACCCGCTGCTGTAGGACAAAATGGTTCCTCGGGGGTTTTTTTTGTTGTTGTTGTTTTCAGCTCAATGCCAAACTTGCTCGCATATTACGCGTTCTGCAGTGCTAGCCTTTAAAGCAAAACTTTACAACCTAGTCGAGCCGGCAAGTTGACCTTCATTTGACCGCAGCTGCGCCGTAGCCTTGGGAACGCATGACGTGATTGGCCACACCGAGCTTCGCTGCCAATGGGTTGGCACTTGCGCTCTCTGCAGCTGGATCACCGCCTGACCACGTGACTATAGAGCGCTAAGAGGAGGATCTCTGTGGATGCTAACAGGAGCGCTGCGCTCACCTGTCAGTGCGAGCTTGGCCTTGGATGAAAGCGAGACCGGGCTGTCTTTTCGGAGCATTCTTTGGGAGCGGAAGGCTTTGAGCCGTCGTCGGCAAGCGGCGTCTGACCACCCCGCGGATATTGCCCGGCGAGCTGCTTTACTGGAGAGGGACCGGAATTCCAAGTGAGCGAAGCTAGCGTCAGACACTGATAAAGAGCGTGCAGTTCGACCCGCAAAATGCCGGAAGCAGAGACCACAACTGTAGACAAAGGCAGGCTTTGGACGAATCTGCGACAGCTCCAATCAAAGGTTAATCAAGTGAAACCAAGGCTTAACCAGGCTAAACCAAGCAGCTTTGCTGAGCTAAGCCGCAGCCATTTTTTACACATTTCTGTAGTGTAATGTTTAACGCCGAGCAGTTTTTTGACCGGCCCTTTTAATATGGTGAACATTGGATAACCAACACAAATATTAGCGGTTCAGCTGAGTTTGTGGGCCTGTGGTGTTCTACATTTTTCTTCCTCAGGTTCAAGGCTGTTGAAACTTTCATCTGCTGCTGAGTATGGAAGCTGTAGCATTTTGGCATCGCTTTTGGCGGGGAAAGGCAATTCGGCAACGCAGTGCAGCATGCCAATGGTGTCCAAGTCTTCACAGGCAAACCTGAAGCTTAAGTCCAAGAGTATAGCAGTGCAGACGCAACATGGAAGGAAGGAATCTGAAAGTGAGTACATTTAACTGCATTTATGAGAAAGAAAGTGTGTGGGTGCTTTTCCCTTTGAAGTGATGTATGGAAATTTGCACACCTGTGAGGCTGAACTGTGGCTCGAAATTTCACCCAGTCTGAACAAAACGCATCTCAAAAGTAATGGCTTAAAGTTGTCTTCTGTGGTAGAAGACCCCTGGATGAAACTGTTCTGCTAAGATGAGAAATTGATGGCATATGTGGTTGTGCATACTGATTCGAAGTACTAGATTTGTTTTTAGATGCTACAAAGTTCTTACTTTATGCCCGTTTCTTTCTAAACAACTTGCCCCAACCTTTAAAAAACATATAGTGTTTAGATCTAAACACTATATGTTTTTGCTGTCCGATGACAGTCGTATTTGTGAGGCTGAGCTGGTATTGCTTGGTAAAAAAAAAAAAAAAAGAGTACAATTGGAAACTTTTACAAAGATTCTGTTTGCGTTTTCAGACACAATCGTAGCACTTAAACAGTAGCCAGTGGTGGCCTGTGTGTTTTTACTAGCATTGAAACCAATTATCTCCACTGGAACAACTGCAATGAGGCCAAATAGATTTACGGGCCATTTGTCGATTGCATTCATTTGGCCACGCTACACTTATGAAAACGACATGGTCACGCTGTCCGTCAAAAACCACAAAGCCATGAATGCTGGTTGATAGCGGCTTAGTGCATACAACAAGATCCAGGTAATGGCTGCCAATTTTTTGGTATAATCTTTCAGTGGGAGCTGTGACACTTGCAAAACAACAAGGTGACAATTTAAGAACTTGCACAGCCATTGTTTATTTTTATAATCTGTAAAAATGACAACAAGGGTCTCGCCTGCAGTATGCCCATTTGTTCTCGATTTACAAGTATATTATTTCTTACGATATGTATAATGAATTTTTTTTTGGTTATGTTGAGTGTTGTTGTTGTATATGGGTATTTCAATTATGTTATACCTATGACGGGTGTCGCACCACCGACCCTGATGCCATTGTATACGGGTCTGGAGCCTTTTCAGCCTCCAGCCCCCTCCTCTCAAAGGAAAATAAAGAAATTAATTGAATTGAAAAAGTGGACTTTGCAACAAATCAAGGCACCGCTGTTTAAATTTTCTGCTGTTTTAGTCTGTTTTTTATAACTGCTTTAACTGCATATCCATATCTTTCAAAAAGATGCGTAGGTCTGCAAACTTTTCTCAGTTACGACGAGACACATTTAGTTATGGAATCCTAACAAGACTATGTTTCTTCGTTACGGTGCGCTAGGACAGCAGTTGTATTTGGCAAATGTAACTTAAGCTATGATTACTGACATGCCCAGAATGCTGTGCCACCGAGAAGTCGCACAGCATAATAGGCTCAAGGTCAAATCACTGTGCTGGCTCTTCTTGTGAATAAAAGGTTGAGTGGCCTCGCATCGTTCGTTCTAAACAGTGGCATGGTATTTTTTTCTCCCTCATTCATCTTGATTGATTGTAGGGTTTAGCATGCCGACGCAACGCAGGCGATGAGGCATGCTGTAGTGGAGGGCTCCGGATGAATTTTGACCACCTGGTGATCTTTAACGTGCGCCGAAATCTCGAACACATGGGTGTTTTTGCTTTTTGCCTCCATCAGAAAAGCGGCCGCCTCAGCCGGGATTCAAACCCGCGTCCTTGGGCTCAGCAGCAGAACGCCTTGGCCACTGAGCCACCGCGGCGAGTTTCCTCGTTCATCTTAAAGGGGTCGTATTATAGGTGACTCACAATGCTGGTTTTCGTATTGGCAAAAGCCAGGTACGGCAAGCGAGGTTTTGTGTACGTTACTCTTTCGTGGTGCATTTTTTGTGACCTTTATTTGTCTGCCATTATTCCTTGCATTGCTTTCAAATAAGCCAGGTTATGTTTTTTGCGATTTCAGGTTCAGTTCGCAGGAAAAGTGCCGCAGGTGCAGGGATGTCTGCAGTCTGCAGCTCACATTCTGAAGCGGCTGACGTCGCTCTCAGGTGAACTGTCTGCATGTGCCAAACAGCTGTCGCAACATGGATAAATGCACTCGAGGGTTGGCTGTACCACCTGGTTAATGTACTTTTTGGATGGCTGGTGATTCCTCTGAACCTTTGAAAGTAGTGGGGAAAGATTGAAGCAAAAGAAAGGCAGAGTACGCGCACCAACTTGCTGAATTGGCACTGAGAAACGGTGGTAGGAAATCCTGTAGGAAATCTGCTGGGAACAGAAGGAAAGCAAACCAACTAACCAGATTGGTTCAGATTTTCAGAAGCCCCGTTGGGGTCTACTCAGCCTCTGTGCACATGTTCGGTTTTCCTAAGGTTTTGCTAATGTTGATGATAGATTTTCATTTTATTTACTTAAAATACGCGGGCCTTAATTTTTTCAGATATGGGAGCTCAGTTTGATTTTTGTATTAGTGTACGAAAACGGAACGGGGCAACAACAGCGCCACTATGAAGAACATCGTTGTGAAGGCAACACTTTTGCACTCTTGTGGTATGCACAATGTAACAAGTGGTCCACATGAGACAAGTTTCTGATAGTACGAAAAACTTTTCGCAGTCACTCCGAGTCGATCTTAACAGGAATTTTACTGTGTACATATAAGTTAGGAAACACAGCCGAACTGGCCGTCCATCCTTTATTGGACTGCCTTAATTGAAGGCCAGTCTCGGCATTTCCTCACCACCAAGTTAATTTGCACAGAGTTGCTGCAGACCTTTTTAATTAAATGATGAATAGTGTTAAGGCAAACCTAGGTTTTTGATATTTCATTCACCCGGGCAACAGTAGCGAGGTCATGGAAGAAACATGCAGCTCTCTTCATTTCAAGGATTTGGCATCTGATATCTGTGACCTTTCTTATTGGACGTAGGATTATATACAACAAGTCCACAGAATGTTGCTGAGTGATGCGTGGTTAATGGGACAGGTTTCCATTTCTTCTGCTGCTTCATCATAGCATGACACAATGGGGCTAACAAATTGGCTATCACTGCAAGTTTGGCTATCACTGATTGCTGTTTTGAGTGGTGATTAAATAAAAACAAACAAATGTACCATTATGGTCAAAGCTTTTTATTTGTGCTTTGAAGTGTAGGCAGTGATTCAGGTGTTGAAACAAGTTATGTTTGCCAACATGTCAGAAACGCTACTAATGTCAATAGTCTTGCCAATATCATACCTCTCACACACAGCTCTCTCTCGCACACGCAGCCTGCATTGAAAAATTGCTGGAGTGAGAGCACGCGGTTCGCGCAGATACAGCAAAACTCGCTTGGAGCTGGAACACACTGACAGGGATATTGCAAGATGTGAACACTTGCGTTCACATCTAGACAGTAGACAGTAAATGAGAACTGTGTTAATTAGACCGCAAGGACTGGCGATGACAGGGCATTTTGCCATGCCGCTGTGATGCCAAGAACCGCACGTGGGCTGGAACGCAAACAAAAAGGAAGCGCTTAAATTAACGAGCGTAAAGAATTGGTGATTGGGACTGCCAGGACACTGGAGCAGAGTAAGTGAATGATGTTTGTGTGAGTGCTGAGAGAGGGCAGAGTTTGAGTGCCACCTTTGAGTGTGGGGCCAAAGTTCCAAACACCAAGTTGGCACAGTAGCTGTTTAGCAATAACCACGTGGGAACATTTTCAACCCCTGGGGGCAGTGGCCCCCAGGGGTTGAACCTGGGTTTCATCATTGTTGAAGTTTCAACTTGAAGTTCTCGCTTGGTGCATGTCAACATGCTCGGAGCCCTGTGTTGGCCAAAGCACAGTCTGCCAGGGCGCAACTTTCTGGGACCATGGTCCCTTCAGAGCTTCTTGGAGATGGCTGTCTTCATGTTGTTATTCATATAACATATTCTATTGAAATTTGTTCATTAATGACTGCACCAAGAGCCAAAATCAGTACTGTGGATTTTGACAATAACTATTCTTCACACACTGAGTATTCCTTAATCTGCACTTGCTTTTTTATTGGCACCAGCAAGTCCCACTTGTATCTGGAACATTGCTGGGAAAAGCATAGCAAGTTGCTTAGGTGTCAAAAAAATTTTCATTTACGGTAATCTGCTTTCATTGAACAGAGTGCAAGGCGGGCATGTTTGTTACTCAAACAGGGCAGTACACCTTGGATCGAGGTGTGCCTTGGAGGTGCCTTGAGATAACTGTGTCACACCAGCTGCCGACATTGCTGAAGGTGGTTAACCCTCAGGTTTTGCTGCCTACGTAGTGCATTGTTTGGTGTGTTGTAGTCTAGTTGTGTGTAGGTATTCTTGTGGCAGCATGCCTTGGGATTAGATATGACATGTAGCGTAGTCATTTTTTCCCCCTCGTCTGATGCACTCTCGTTTGCAGGCTTTGGGAAGAGCTCCAGGCCATGCAATCGACGACTGCTCCGCGGCCCAAGTGATGTGTGCCAAGTTGCTGGCTGCCATGGCCAGATCACTAGCAGAGCAGCTATGAGGCTGCTGTTGGGAAGGGTCACTACGAGGGACCTTCAAGTGACTGGTTGTGCAGCAGCTTCTCCAGTACAACTTTACAAAACTTGCCGCTGTGGCTCGTGACCAAGGTGCTTTGCTCCGAACCACGGTGTAAGATATATTATTAGGTGAGGACACAGCTTACAAAACGAACGTGTGCTCTCGATACTACTGGCGCCGCTGAAGCAGCGCCCTGCCCGAGCTTGTGGCGATTCCTAGCACTTCTGGAAGTGAAACAGGACAATGCCCATGTGTGAGTCGGTAACAATCAAAAGAAGGTATAAAACTCGGCGTTGGCGCTCACAAAATGAGATTTTATGCTGTGCTTTTTATGCTTGCGCAAAGAAAAAATGCGGTGCAAATGTTTTATTGAGTACGTACTGCAACGGATGGCAAGAAAATGTGACAGTAATTAACGTTACCTGAGATCCTAAACGAATGAATGCATGCTCTGCAGCCATCCCCACAGAAAATTGCTATGCGGTCAGCATTTTTCTGAGAGTGCGGTTGCGCGAAAGGGTTCTTTTTGGTGCTTTGAGGGGATGTACTACTGAATGTCGAAGAGGTGCGCGCTCGCAAACGATGCAGTGCCGTCGACTTCACCGTTGGCTACAGCCCCCCAAGCTACTCCGTACAAGCAGCGGCAAAAGAAAGTCCGCTGCCGGAACAAGGCTCCGACATACAAGGAAAGTAGGCAGTTGGATGTATTAAACTGGCGGCGAGTACGCTATGTTTTTTCGTCGTAAATGACGTTGCACAACTGGGGTTCCAGCGGAGACGAATCGATATCGTCAAACTCACTGCCGGTGTCCAATGTTCTGAGGAGCTGCGCGCGCGTCTTAATGAACTTAGGACGCCCGAAATCTTGGGGCTAATTTGTTCATCTAGTGGAGATGTAGCAAACAGACATGTGGCGGCGCCATCTGTTTTTGTGCTGTGTCCACACCTAAGTATATCTTACACCGTGCTCCGAACTACAAGCATGTTGTGGCGATTCCTAGCACTTCTGGAAGTGAAACAGGACAATGCCCATGTGTGCACACCTCGGCGTTGGACAATATGCAGCCTTGCCTGCTCGTTTGGTGTGCCCGTCACTTGACGATGCACAGTCCTGTGTGGTCTGACCTGTGATAATAAAGCAAAGAGTGGTATCTTTGGATCCGGTGATGTGCTCAAAATAGTGAACATTTGGGCTTTGGGGCTAATTTTCATCTAGTGGAGATGTAGCAAACAGACATGTGGCATCTGTTGTGCATTCTTTCTGCGATAAATATTTGCTGAACAATCTGGCTCAGTGTACTCGTGAAAAATAGCAGCATTTCCCTTTGGAAAAACTATCTAATTGTATCAATATACCCTGATAGAAAGTAATCATCTTGTTCTGGCTTTGTTTGTAGATAAATGGAGGTGCTCAAATCACTACATGTTGCTGAGTAATTAAGGTTTTTGAGGCCAATTTCACATTCCTAAACGTGTTGTTTTGCCAGGTCAAAGTGTGTTAGGCGAAAAGCAGGGGGCGAAGTTTGAACACTGAAAACTTGAAGTGAGAAATAGGGTACTCCAAGGCAGCGTTGTAGCAACCATCACAATTCTCCACCTTGTTCATAGTGTGCAAGTAGCCAGTTAAGCTCGTTCTTTACCTAAGGCTTCTCCGAGAAGCAGTAGTGGCAAATGTCTAACCCCTAGATCTCCAAGTGAGGATTTGGAGGTCTCCAAGCGACGACTTGGAATGCATCTTTGGCAAGTGCCGGTTAGCTCAGGAAGCTGCCTCACGACGGGACCAGGCCCCACCAGCAGTCCTCCTTTGGCTGTCACTTCTACCCGTTCTATACTTTCATCTCGCGTATTAAAAAAGGGGGAGCTAAATCTCCACTGGGTCACAAGTCGTCGTTCCTTTTTGTGGTGCATTTTGTAACAGTCGGCTGGTGTACTCTTCTCACTAACGGCCCTCATTGCACTGCCGTAAAATACCGAGCAAGTGCCCCCCTCAGATAGTTCAAGGAATTTTGGGGAGGAGGCCCTTGTTAGGAACTGCACCATAATTCAAAATGGCGGTGTGTAAATGCTGACCAACCTTACCTACTTCCCCCCCCCCCCCCCTCCCTGAAAAAGGAAAAATAATGTAGTTCATTAAGGAGAAACATTTTGAGTAAAGATTCAGTCTATGGCACAACGAGTGTTAGCAATTCATAAGGTGTTCCAGTCACCAGCGTTGTTGGTCCTTCTAGCCAGAGAATCCATTCGTGCCTCTGCCATCATCTGGTCCCATTTTTGAGATGTTGAACAAGGTGTATCATGATGTGTCAGAAGGTGTTCACGGTGGAGCGAAAGGGCCTAGGTGCCTCTCAGAAATCTTTCCAAGTGTCTTCTGGCTTTCGTATGAATGCTTCTCATGAACCACCGTGGTCACAGTCAAAAGCACATTCAACTATGTCAGATGACAACAAAATGGTGGAGCGTGGCGGAATAATAGCTACCTGTGTTCCTCGGATTGGATTCTGGTTTAGCCAAGAGCGCAGCCAGAAGTGTTCCTGGGCGGTTTCAGTTTCATTGGTTTGGGCCATCAACGGTGGTTGAGGGAAGGGGGGGGGGGGGGGGGGGGGCTTGTTCAGTAATGCGTGAAAACTCACAATACTCAGATAATAAGAGGGGGGCGCTTGCATGGGTGGGGGCGCTTGATCGGTATTTTACGGTATTTATTGCTGCGACCAATCGAGGCAGCGAGGTTAGCAGGTGCTTATCGCTATCATTAGCGGTGACTTCCCTATGGCTTGTCTTTGAGTGTAAGGGTGCATTTCCGAATTCTGCTGCAGGATGCATGTTCACAACAAGTGCTTGAAACAGTTCATTGGCCTGCCTGACATAGCTACTGACTCATTCCAAAGTCGCTTATTGGATTCATCGGCAGAAAGTTGCACACGGAGGCGAAAAGCAAAAACGCCTGTGTGTTCGAGAGTTCAGCGCACGTTAAAGATCCCCAGGTGGTCAAAATTAATCTGAAGCCCTCTACCATGGCGCGCCTCATCGCCTGGGTAGCGTCTGTGTGTTAAACCCTAAGATTCAATTTATCAGAACGTCGTACACCTTCCGTTATTGGTGAGGTTTCCGGTTCCCTTCAACAGTTATATAAAACAGTTGCTGCTCTGCCTTTCGGCCTGATGTGATAGTTGCTCTCTTTTATCTGCTGGTACAGAGTGGTTCTAACCGGTTCATGGGCAGTTGGAACTGCTCTTGCAGCATCGCGAACACAAAAATTCCGGCTTGCATTCTTATCACGTTGCCTCGTACGCATAAGCTGGGCTGCTTTTCTCTCTGTAGCATCCGTTCTTCTAGACGCTAAGAAACACAGATCCCTCAAAACATAAAAACATTGCGGTTTGTAAGACCATGCAGCAGCGCCTGATGCGTAAAAAAAAAAAAAAACGCAATAAAGACCAAACTTTTGTTTTTAAGAGGACTTCGTTTGAGTAATGATAAACAAGAATGATTGAAAGGTAGCTTGCGATGTGGTTAGATTCGCGCATGTTTTGTTTATAGTGCGGTACCGCTTACAGTGCAGATTTTAGCGGCTCCCAACAACATACGTTATAAGCGGTCTACACTGTAGTGCTATGTGACTTCCACAGGGAGCAAGCTTCGCACCAATGGCTTAAAAGGACGGACTTCTATGTGCAGTCAAAGGATGCTGTACTTGTTTGTCTGAGAAGGATCGCAAATTTATCTTTCGAAGAAGAAATGGAATTGCAAATGTGACCTTCAACGATCGCAACATTGCACGAACAGCAAGCTGAGGTCGTACATAGAATGCCAATGGCTGGCCGTCAAAGACGTAGGTAAGAGCATCCAGACTTGACTTAAATGTAGTCATTACCACAAATAATGGTACTGAGGCCCAAAACAAAGTTTTGAAGAATACATATTAGAACACTAACTGGGGAAACAGAAATCGTTGTCTACTTTCTCTGCTCATGTAAAGAAATTTCGACTACACAGACCACAAGATTACAGCAGGTGTGTGATGCGATCACCGTCCCCTTAGAGGGCATATAGTGGCAATACCCTAGTCTTTTTGCATGACAGGCCAGCTGATGATGCAGAGAATGAACACTCCACTGGAGTACGAGGAGGCTGATGTGGATGCCGCAGGTACAGCTAGACAGAACCAAGTGTGCTTACAACCATCTGGCTGGCACACAGCGGAGATATTGCAGCCAGAATGCACCTGCATGGACATCAATGTAATGAAAATCTCCTGTAAACATTTTTTCACCGTCTTTAGGCTCGGTGACACTTCCTACAGCATCCTGTAAGTTAACTCAATGGGCCTTTTGTACCTGTGACATGCGCACCCAACACTGAGGCAAGAGAAATGAGACTGGGCCCCACTGAAGCACAACCAGAACCTCACGACGTCACAACTACACTTTTCATACCTCAAAGCTTATCAGCTTGAATTGTAGCCTCACAGAAAAATTTGTTTTGTCTACTTAAGCCTGTGAGCCGATATTAAGTGAGCCGATTCCTTTGTGCAGTGGACTGCTGCTCAGAAGTTTCCCAACAAAAGCTGCTCAAGCCAAAGGCCCTAGCTTTTTCCAATAAAAGCCGTCAGGTCATGAGGAAACATCTTGCTTCTGACAGCGAACAGAAAGCACAGTATTTTGAACAGTGCTAAGACGAGGCGCAGGAAGAGGGACAATACAGGCGATCCTTAGTCCTGTGCCACATGCCGAATGAGATTGCAGAAACTGTGACAATGCCTCTATGAGAAACTACAGTGTGCATTGAATTGTGACATTGTACTCTAGAGACTGCAATGTGCATTCTCTCTGGGGGGTATTACATTTACCTCGCAAAAAAAAGAAAACTAATTGTAGCGATTTTGTATTTTCTTTCAACAGTCTACTGACGATATTGTACGTAAATAAACCACAGCGCACGTAAATAGTCCTTCACGGGAAAATTGGTAATCATAACTGCGCACTGCTGGAGCAAGCTTCGCATGGGAGTTTAAAAAAAAATGAAAGAAGCGGTGCCTAGTTTCACCCAGTTCACGCACAGATGTTGATTGGGAAGCAACAATTTGATGAGCTCAAACGGGGCAGACGCACAAACACACGTCATAGATGCGGCACATCACCGCACAACTTTCACAACCACGTGCACTCCAAAAATCTTCTTGGCCCATCCCCCTGAGTGGGTTCGCGCCGTTTATGGGCCACCACCACCACCATCACCAACTGATTAGCTGAAACTAGTGTCACTAAATAAGGTTTAGTGACACTAGCTGAAACGAGGGACACGCACAGAAACGCATCTTCGAACACAAGTGCTGCACCGCATCACCCACTTCACGCACGTATGCTGCCGTTGACTGAAAGCACCAACTGATCAGCTAAAACAAGGCGGACACACAAACGCCTTGGTTGGAAGCAGCATATTCCTCCACCGTGGTTGGAAGTCAAGTGCTGCCCACAGGGCGCCCAGTGTTGGCCCAGCCATCGTCTCTAGATTTCACTGTGATTCCGTGCGGCCGCTTGGCCGCTTCTCGTAAAACAAAAAGCACAATTTCAGTGACGTCATCACTGAGGCCCTCTGCCTAAGCCCCGCCCACGGGCTAGGGATGCTAGGGACACTAGGGACCTGGAACCTGGAACACGGCCGGACTTGACGTACACTGTAAAACTTAACTGCTCGCTCGACTCTCCTCCCGCGCCTGGAAAAAGAGCTTCCAACGGTGCGCGTTGGCTCTAGCAATGGCGTTGGCTCCAGAAACGCTCATTTCTGCGATGGACGCTGAACTACAAGCTCGCAAGGAGCGAGAACGCGCGCTAGCCCGCGAGAGACAGCGCCGACGCAGGGCCAATGAAGCTGTACGCGCCCAACAAGCAGCGGCTGCTCGGCAGCGGAGGCAAGCTGACCCTAGCCTCGTCCTAGCCCAAACCGCAGCCGCTCGGCAGCGCAGGCATGCCAACCCAGAGCTGAGGGCCCAGCTAGCAGCGGCCGCTCGGCAGCGCAGGCAAGCCAACCCAGAACTGAAGTTCCAGGAAGCAGCGGCCGCTTGGTATCGCAGGCATGCCAACCCTGAGCTGAGGGCCCAGCAAGCAGCGGCCGCTCGGCAGCGCAGGCAGGCCAACTCAGAACTGAAGTTCCAGCAAGCAGCGGCCGCTTGGAAGCGCAGACAAGAAAACCCAGAGCTAAGGGCCCAGCAAGCAGAGGCCGCTCGGCAGCGCAGGCAAGCTGACCCAGAGCTGAGGGCCCAGCAAGCAGAGGCCGCTCGGCAGCGCAGGCAAGCCGACCCAGAGCTGAGGGCCCAGCAAGCAGAGGCCGCTCGGCAGCGCAGGCAAGCTGACCCTAGCCTCGTCCAAGCCCAAACCGCAGCCGCACGCCTACGCAGGCAAGCCAACCCAGAACTGAAGGCCCGGCTAGCTCAGTATAAACGTCTCAGACGACAAGCTAATCCGGATCTTCGACAGAGAGAAGCAGCAGCTAAACGCCAGCGCAGAAAAGAAAACCCGGACCTTAGAGCTGCACAAACAGAGGCTCTCCGCGAGGAATGCCGTCTGCCTGGCAGCGCCATCGCATTGCTGCAACAAGAATGCCCCAGAACAGATTACAGTGAGTACATGGTTTGCTCAACATGCAATGATTCGTTGATTGCTGAAAGGGTCCCTGCAATGAGCGTAACACACGGCTACCGCTATGTTCCCAAACCAAGCCATCTACCGGCCCTGAGCCCCATAGAAGTACGATTAATCGTTCAGCGACTCACATTTATGGGCATCAGGTGCTTTAACACATTGCAACGGCCAGTACAGAATCAAAGGCCAAGTCGTGAATGTCCCGATAGACGTACAGAAAACAGTACAGTGCTTTCCCCGGAACATAGCCAACGAGGTAGCCATCGATGTGCATATAAAGCGGTAGTTGATGAGTGAGCCCTCGTACAAGTCTGGACTTGTCAAGAAACAGAACATTCACCCCTGGTTGAAATACTTAGAAAATTCATTGCTGTACAGATTTCTAAAGATCAAGATAAATTGGAACCGCCTTGTCCACTTTGACGACGACGAAGCACCTTGCAAAGACGATGAGATAGAACTTACGGGCGAAGTTACAGGTATCAAAGATCTTGCACAAATGGCCACTGCTCTGAATACGATTGGCCATTCAATCATTTGTGATGATGCTGCAGCAGCAATGGGACAAGTCTCAGCCGCTTGCGACATTTGCACAGAAGGCGAAGCAGCAGGTTTAGCTGAGGGAACACACAGCCTCGACATAGCTCCCGTGAACTGCAGAAATCAAAGTGAAACGCAGAAAGTGCAAGTTCGCGTGCATGTCTCATACCGAATTTACAAACCTTCCTCATGAAATACTCCTTGTACTGGGTAATCCGTATATGATCACCGATAACATCGATGTGATAGATGGGCTAACGGAGCAGTGGGAACGCCTAAACTGTGTGAGTATCCAGTGAACGATTTTCCAGAATGGCTCTGGTTACAATTCGATTTGCTGAAACGGGAAAGCTCTCTCGTCTCCGCTCGATGCTCATGGTAAGCGAAGCTACACGAAACGGCCATGACACTGAACCGACGTGAATTCCCCATTGAACCTCCGGTGGCTACCATAACTCTAGATCGCAAGACAGGCGTTGCATCTAGATGAGAGAAGTTCCCGCTGGTCCAGGCCAGCGCGGTAACCGTTCATAAGTCACAAGGGGGAACATACTCATCGCTAGTTTACAAGCATTATAAAAGACACCCGCAAAAGTTGGTATACGTAGCTCTCAGTCTCGGTGTAGCCATTTGACCAATTCAGAGGAGGATCACCGCTTCTACCACACAGAAAATAACATGGATGAGAACATGGTGGACGAGTTTAAATTTTTTCAGCAGCACCGACGCAAGCCTTTGAAAAGGTCGATCGCGATACAGCATTCACTCTTGTCTTGCTAAACACTCGCTCACTTGAGAAACATGCAGACGACATTAAGCATGACCCGCTAATAACCAAAGCAGACATTATCTGCGTTATGGAAACATGGAATGTGAGGCAACCGTACATCGATGGGTTCTTGCCGGTCGTCTGCACAACAGATGCATACCGACCAGCGGGCGGTGTTGTCGTTCACATAAAACTGTGGCATAACCAATCCGTGTTAAACCTGGGTTTACCCATAGCAAAAGATTTTATGAACGAAGAACACGGAGCAATAGATTTAGCGAACGGCACCATCATCATGACAGTGTCCTTGGCTCTGAATCTCGTGCACAGCAGTGTGGCAAATTACCTCAGTCAGGCCCTGCACTGGTATTGCAACAATGGAAAGTACAAAACCACGCCCTTTATACTAGTAAGGGACCTCAAAGGGGCCATATAGACAAAACACAAGTTTGGTTCATTCGAAAGATTGCCTCGTTAAAATCATGCTGACCCCACTTTTAACGTAAACTTCACTCAAATAAGCTACATAGCCCACTAGCTCATTTCCCGCAAAAGAACCTATGATGCCATATGTGACAGCTCTGCGATTAGCTGAGGCCGGCAAAAGCAAATTAGCAGGGCTTATAAGCTTGCCGAACGAGCTATTTGCACGTACATGTAGGGCACATTCTGTTTACAGTAGTAAGAATGGTAGGGTAAACAGCGGAAGTTACGAATAGAAGTACTGATTTGTACTGCTGTTGGTACTGCACGCACTATGCTTGGTTTAGCTGCACAGGACTGCAGGACGGGGTTGTCCCAGACAGTGGCCAATTGACGCAAGCAAAGGGTGTATTTGTCGAATGAGCGCTATGTTTCACGAAGCGATTATTTTCTCCCTGAACAAAAACAAGCCAGGTTTAAATACGGTCAAAAACAAACCAAAGGCAGAAAGCGGATTGCCACGGTATGGTGGCGCCATCTAGGTTCACTAACGGTAAACAAGGCTTCCCAATTGGCTGCAGAGCGGTCGGTTCCTGTGAGATCATGGCAGACCACGAAAATGCACGATTTGGCGGGAAAATCAAAATTTTAACTGAAATTAATTAATTTCTCAGAGAATAAAGCATCGTTTGCATTCGGGCAAGCTCTGGGGCACTGTAAAAACACGAAATTTTTCGAATAACACAAACGTGCATTTTGTCTGCATGGCCCCTTTAACGTGGATAGCGACTGGATTATGCAGCATATGATGCGTCAGTTCGGTCTTCGGTGCATTTCCTAGGACTGGAAATGACCAACAACCACCCGAGAAACATGCATCGACCCCACCTTTGCAAACTTCGGATTAAACCCTGTTGAAGAACCATTGGCTCTCCATTTCACAGACCACGAGGCGGTAATTGGGAGAGGTAAACGAAACCCTGAACTTGGCACGATCTACGACTTGGAAGTGCAGGAGCCTGAGAGCCTCATCAGCAACACCTGGAGCATTAGGACGATTGGAGAAGAATTCCCAAGAAAAAGATTATGCATATTGACAGGGATTAGCTACGCGATTGCTGATAGCATGTAATAAATGTACACATGTGTATAGTTGAAACAACATCGTCTTCTGTCTCTCATTGCATGCCCATTAGCAGCGATTTTGCTGTGGGAAACGTCGGCGCTCGCTGCATACTTACTTTGCTCCTCCTCAGGTTTCACGTTGGTGGAGATGGCCCGGAAATTTCATTTCAGCTGTAGACAGATGAAGATCTTTTTTTTATTTTTTTTACAGCGGAGTTGTTACTGGGTGTAAGTTCGGTGTTGCAGGAGAAAATTCGAAGAAAATGCCGACCACTCGTGAGCGCATGCGTCGCCGCGACCACCGAGTCGATTTGATCGATTGATTGTAGGGGTTTAACGCGCCGACGCAACGCAGGCGATGAGGCGCGCCGTAGTGGAGGGCTCCGGATTAATTTTGACCACCTGGGGATCTTTAACGTGCGCCGAAATCTCGTACACACGGGCGTTTTTGCTTTTCGCCTCCATCAGAAAAGCGGCCGCCGCGGCCGGCAATCGAACCCGCGACCTCGTGCTGCGACCACCGAGTCCCCGGCTCGCGCAGTGGCTTTAGCAAAAAAGAAAAAGAAAACTCGGCGTTCGTCGTAATCGTGGCAACACTGAACGGGACACACTGCCTATCCTTCACTCATTCATTAGTGTTGATTTTATAGTTGGTGTGTCCTATCTGCTGCCGCACCTCATTTTCTGGCAGTCTACTTATTATCTTTTTTATTCCCGTTTATACACACCTTTTTCCTTTATTTATTCACTTTATTTCTTTTAATCCTAAGTCCAGTTTTTCCTTTTCTCTCAGTTAGCGCCCATTTCCTGGCCAATCGCCCTGAGTGGGTATGAGCTATTCTTTTGGCAGCAACCAACCAACACGTCATGCGCATGCGCTCGGTACCGTAGAAGACAGAGCAGGGAGAGCCCCCGCGCGCGGCCGTGTCTTCGCACTTCTCGCCATGGGCCGGCCGCGGATAGTTCGCACAGCCGAGGAAGAGGCCGCGATTCGAGAGGCTCGGCGTGCTAAAGAACGGGAACGACAACGTCTACGAAGATCCGACCCAGCACACGTGGACCGCAGCAATGACGCGAGGAGACGACGGCGAGCAGAAGATCCCCAGTACGCCCAACAAGAGCGAGAAAAGGCACTCGAGAGGAAACGTCGGCGTTTGAAAGACGGCGACCGGCAGCAGCGCGGTACGTGCTTCGATCGCGGACGCGAACGCTCGCTTACAGCGTGAGTTCCTCTCGGCGGAGCTTGGCTACTCAATTACTAGCACCGCAACTATGCGTCCGGCAGTGCTCACCTACAACAGCTTCACCATTCAAGTCTTTCGCGTGAATGCAAGTTTCCCTGATTTTTTTACTAAAGCCACTACGCGTGCCGAGGACGCTCGTCGGCATTTTCTTGGTATTTTTTTCCCTGCAACGGCGACGCGTACAGCGGCGGCGCGGCGCGGCGGTCCGCAGAATGCCACTGCCAGATGTCGCGATCGATGGGGAGGCCGAGGAAGATCCGCACTCCCGAGGAGGAAGCCGCCTACCGCGAATCGCGTCGCGCTGCAGTCGACACTGAGCGGACCCGGCACAGCGAGCCGAAGAGGCCGCGGCCAAGCGACGGCGCCGAGCCGAGGACCCCGAGTACGCGCAGCGAGAAAATGCGAGAGACCGGGAAAGGAAGCGGACCGTCCGCCGAGCCGTTGCGCCGAGCCAACCCCGACTTCAGAGCCGCCGAGAACAAACAAGTCCGTGGGAGGCGCAAGTTTCTTTCGGGAACGCTTGCCGCGTCTGCGGCCGTCTCTGGTTCGACGCGAACCGCTCTGCTCGGTGCCCAACTTTGAGAAGCGCTCTCTAGGATTTCAAGTGCTGCGCTAGGCGCGTTTCCCGAAACCTCGGACCACGACGAAATACTGGTGTGGTGGACGTGCCAATTGTTTTTTTTTTTTTTTTTTTCCCTACCGTTGTCAGATGGTTAAGTGACTCACGTTGCTGGAGCTTGTGGCGCATTTTTAGATGCGAAGCATCTCGTGCTCAGGGCTGTGTCTCTCCCTCCCAACGTTACTAGATAGGTCTAGTTAGTGTCACTAAAAAAAAAAAAAACCTTATTTAGTGACACTAGGTCTAGTAACGTTGCTCCCTCCATGTCGTCCGCCGTCCGCGTTCCACTGCGCATGCTCGGCTCGGCTCCTCTCCTCCAGCTGTGTAAAAGCAGGTGCGCCGGGTGCGCGCGCGTCGCGGCGTTCAGTGGTTCAGTCGTTGCGCCGGTCTGCTCCGGTGCTGTGGGATGAGTTCGAATGGAACCAACAGCCCCGTCAGCGATTGGGCTGACGCAAGTACAAGCGACAGTATCAACCCAAGCGTTCACGGCAACGTTAGCACCGCTGAAGAAGACAAAGCTGCGAGGAGGAGGGCGCGTGAAGCTGAACGTAAACGTAAGCGCCGAGCAGCGGATCCCGAACTCCGTGCACGCGAAGCCGAGGTGCGCCGCAAACGCCGCCAGGAAGCTACTGATGCTGCTGCGAAGAGGAGGGCGCGTGAAGCTGAACGTAAACGTCAGCGCCGAGCAGCGGATCCCGAACTCCGTGCTCGCGAAGCCGAGGTGCGCCGCAAACGCCGCCAGGAAGCTACTGATGCTGCTGCGAGGAGGAGGGTGCGTGAAGCTGAACGTAAACGTCAGCGCCGAGCAGCGGATCCCAAACTTCGAAAACGTGAGGCCGAGGCACAACGTCAGCGCCGAGCTAACGATCCCCAACTTCGAGAACGTGAGGCCGAAGCACAATGTCAGCGCAGAAAAAAATTACACCATCTTCCTGTGGGGAACCATGAGGAGGATGTGAAACATCATGGGGGTTCACACTACGTTCCCATTCGTGCTCTGATAAATGAAACAACATAAAGGCAACACAATGGAACCTACACGGAACCCCCATGATGCTTCGCATCCTCCTCATGGTTCCCCACGGGGAGATGGTGTAATTTTTTGTCTGTTGTGTGTCTCCCATTTTTCCTTGCATTGTTTCCCTAATATAAGTTCTTTGTGATTTCAGATTCAGTGCAGAGGAAAAGTGGAGCGGATGAAAGGATCTCTCCAGTCCGCAGCTCTCGTCCTGAAGTGGCCGACATCGCTCGCAGGTGAACTGGCTGCAGTTGTAATCGTGTTCAGAGCAGCTATCGTAACACGGATAAATGCACTCGACGCTTGGCCATGTCACATGGTTAATGTGTTTGGATGGCTGGCGATTCCTCTGAACCTTTGAGAGTAGTGAGAAAAAATTGAGGCAAGAGAAAGGTAGGGCACGCATACGAACTTACCACTGCACTGACACTGAGGAACACTGGTAGGAGATCCTGTAGGAAATTCAGTAGGAAAAGAAAAAAACCAATCCAATTAACCGGATTGGTTCATATTTTCAGAAGCCCTTTATGCACACGTTCTGTTTTAGGTTTTTGCCTGCTTTGACTGTAGTAGGAGCAAATGTTGATTGATTGTAGGGTTCAACGCGCGGACGCAACGCAGGCGATAAGGCGCGCCGTAGTGGAGGGCTCTGGATTAATTTTGACCCCCCTGTGGATCTTTAACGTGTGCCGAAATCTCGTAGCGAATGTTACTAATGGATTTTCATTGCCGTCCTTAATTTTTTCATATAAGGGAGATTTGTTAAGGGGGCAGACTGGTCTTAGAGCTATTTTTTTAATTTACCAACCAATTTTAATAAAACTGCACTGCATTATAGAGTTTTTTGTGCTGATTTCAAATCTGCCATTAGATTTTTTGTGAATCGATTATATTCTGAGTTAATTAATGATTAATTGCCATTATTTTGGGTTACAGTTACAAAATTACCACTCCATACAGCATGACAATTACCACGTGGCTAGGCAGACAAATGACTAAAGAATACAATGAGGAAAAACTTCTTTGATTTAGCTAGTTTTGGTTGTTTTACAACACAGTGAACTTCGCTTCGCCCGCGCTCTGCCAGAAATGGCTCGCGGGTGGCGTCAATTGAACACAACAATAATTTTCCAAAGCCTCTATTTGAAAAATTTGTTTCCAACATTGTATTCTCCACACATTTCGGTATCAGGAAGCAAAAAGAATTACAGTTGTACCTGCTCTGGGTGCCGAGATCTCCGAGGACGAAATGCTAGCTTTGCATTGCAAGAAAAGTGCCGTTTTACCATCGAATTCTGCGCTAACTGAGCTGTACAGTGCACTTTAAAATGCTATTATAATATACAACAAAATATGGTTCCTTTTGATGACGAAATTTACAGGCTGATAGAAAAATGGCCGTGAAGGCCGAAAATGCCGTTTTTCAGAAAACTATTTTTTTTTTACTGTTTTTCATCCCCGAAGACCCAACTGCCCCCTTAAGACAACTTTTGTTATCTTGTGGCATGCACAATGAAAATAGTGCCCACACGAGACAAATTTCTGATAGTTTGAAAAATTTTCACACTAAGTGAATTCGTCAAACTTGTGTTTTTGTTTGCATTGCGGAGACTGGCTCAAATACACACTTTTCATCGTTTATTCAGTCGATAAAGCATTATTTAATTTCTAAAGCCTGAAAGGATAAAAAATACCATACAACCTTTGCGGCAACCACAACAACAGCAGTGACACGTATTCGAGGCGCAATGTGATTGGATGATGTCCAACGTTGGAGTTCGAACCAGTTGCAATTTCAGTTTTTTGCAACAAGGCGACTGAAGTTATCGTTTTTGAGCTTGCCAGGCTCGTCCCTGTGTCATAAGAGGCGTGGTCACACCAGGCCGACAGTGAGGTAATTCGGCATTGTGCCGCCAAGCTGCCAGTGCTTAGGTCAACACAACGCCAATGAGAACATGCCAGTGCATCAGAGTCTGCACGCAGTCTTCCAACTTGCTCATGAAGCAATGAAGGTTGCAGTGCAAAATCGTCAATTCAATACAGCAAACATTGCCTAAATACAAAGAAATCAACTTCGAAAAGAAAAAAAAAAAGAAAGCAAACATTCAATCGATGATTCAAACTTGCTCGTTGCGATGGATTGCATCCAATGCTTTAGACCACTCGGCCATAACTCCCAATGTATTTTTATTTATTTATTTATTGCCAGACTTCAAGATGATCACAGAAGTAACATCACAATACAGGACAACGTGAAATACATACAGTACTACCATCCAGATCCCCCGGCTGGTGGTGTTATGTTACTTCAGCGTAGTCAGTGGTTCAACACATGCCAGGTGTTGACGAAAGCACAGTCAGCCAGGGTGCAACTTTTTGGGACCATGGTCTCACCATTGCGTTTCTACAAGAGCTTCTTGGAGGTGGCTGTCTTCATGTTATTCATATAATGTATTTTATTGATAAGTTGTTCATTAATTACTGCACCACCAGCCAAAAGTACTAGTCTATTTCGACCAAAACTAACTTTTTTAATTTGCGCTTGCTTTTATGTCACCAGCAAGTCACGCAAGTATGTAGCTGGGACATTGCTGGGAAAAGTATAGTTTGCTTGGGTGTCAAAAAATTTTTTCTTAAATTATTGCCAACAAAACGTATCATCTGACCCTCACCACCTCACGTGGATGTGCAGCCATTTCGTGCTCCAAAGACAGGACTTTCCGTCACGTCCCTCCAGACACGGCCACTCTACACCCTCCAAATCATGACATCGATTTTCTGCAAGCACTAGGCAATTATGGTATACAGAGTGGCCTTGCGAGATTAGTGTAGCCTGGGGGTGACTACCCATCCTGAGAAGAGCCTTATTAACATCATGGACGCAAAATGAGTGCTCAAAGAAGGGACATTCAATTGTGCGACGAAGACTTTTGCTACCCCCCATCCCTTCACTTCCCATTCCCCCATGCATGGCCTCCGGGCCTCCCTTTTCCTCCAATAAAGGTTTGAATCAATCAATTATATGCTAATCCGCTTTCATTGAACAAAGTGCAAGGCGGGTATGTTTGTTTCTCAAACGTGGCAATCCACCTTGGGTTGAGGTGCGTCTTGGAGGGCCCTTGAGACAAGTGTCACACCCGCTGCTGACATTACTAAAAGTGATTAACCCTCAGTTCTTGCTGCCTTTGTGTTGCGTTGTTTGGTGTGTTGTAGTCTAGTTGTGCATAGGTATTCTTGTGGCAGCATGCTTTTAGATCAGATATAATGACACGTGTGACTTTGTCCTTTCCCCCCCTTCTCTGCGCTCTCGTTTGCAGGCTTTGGGAAGAGCTCCAGGCCAGGCAATCGGCGACTGCTACGCGACCCCAGTGACGTCGTACCAAGCAGCTGGCTGCCATGGCCAGATCACTAGCAGAGCAGCTATGAGGCTGCTGTTGGGAAGGATTACCAGGAGGATCACTCTAGTGGCTTGGAGTGCAGCAGCTTCTCCAGTACAACTCCAAAAAACTTGCTGCTGTGACTCACGACCGAGGTGTTCCGCTGCAAGCTACAAGTGTGTTGTGGCAATTCCTAGCACTTCTGGAAGTGAAACAGGACAATTCTCATGTGTGCACACCTTGGTGTTGTTTGGTGTGCCTATCACTTGACGATGCACAGTGCTGTGTGGTGTAAGCTGTGATATAATGACAATGAACAGTATCTGTGGATTTGGTGACGTGCTCAAAAAAATGAACATTTGGCAAGTCAAGCCTTTTCATCACGTTTTTTTTTTCATCATGGAAGTTTTTCATCACGTCTAGATGTAGCAAACAAACATGTGGCATCTGTTGTACATTCTCTCTGCGATAAATATTTGCTAAACAATCTGGCTCAGTGTACTCGTGAAAAATAGCAGTAATTTCCTTTGGAAAAACTATCAAATTGTATCGATACTTAAAGGCCAACTTCACTCAAATTTCGCATCGACCAATTTTATTAATGTGTAGCAAGTACCACCAAATCAGCTGGGACACGAGTGGTAGCTCCGTGAAACGCCTCGTTAATCAGTCAGAAGAGTTTAAAAAAGCCCCGCCGCACACCACGCTGCACCTGCCAGTGAATCGCATAAAGAGTTATGATACGCCGGTGACGCTTCAGCTGACGGGGGGCTTCCACGCAGTTGGAGAACCGGTCGAGCTCTGCTGCGAACGCTCCACCCATTTGCTGCCCCGTGCGCGAGTAGAGCTTGTGCGCAGGCTTGCTCCCGAGCTGCTGACCGTCTGGCCGCTCGCTTGCCTGCTGCAATTTCACATTAGTGGCTGTGCTCTCCTCAATTTCGGTTCCAAAATTGCCAGTTGTTGCTGACCGCTTGTGGCATCCACGTGTGTATTTCAGCTGTTGTATTTGCATCGTGCTTTTTTTTCAGCAGACTGTACGGAAATAGTGTTTTCAAGTGGTGGAAATTTTCAGTGCAGTTGGCCTTTAACCAGCTTGTCCTAGATTTATTTTTAGGTAACTGGAAGGTACTCAAGGCAGTACATGTTACAGACGGATTTGGGTTTTTGAGGCCAATTTCACATTCCTTAACGTGTTGTTTTGCCAGGTAAAGAGTGCTAAGCGAGGGGTAGGGGACGAAAACTAAAAATTAGGAGTGCAGAAATGGAGTACTCCGAGGTAGCAAGTAGCAGTCACTGCAATTCTCCATTTTGTCCCTAGTGTACGAGTAGCCAGTTAAACTCGTTCTTTACTTAGGCCTTCTCCTTCGAGCAGCAGTAGCATCAAAGGTCCAACTCTTGGATCTCCAAGTGATGACTTGGAATGCATCTTTGGCAAGTGCCGGTTAGCTCAGCAAGTCGTCTGACGACGGGCCCAGGCTTCACCGGCAGTCGTCCCTTTGCTGTCGCTTCTACCTGTTTTATACTTTCGTCTCGCCTATTGGGAAGGACTGCGAAATCTCCATCGGGTCACAGGCCGCTCCGTTTTTGTGCCGCATTGTGTAACGGTTAATTGGCTGGTGTGTACTCTTCCTATCAAATATTTCGCCACTCCATTTATTGATGTGACCGGTCGAGGCAGCAAGGTTAGCAGGTGCTTGTCGCTATCGTTCGCGGTGACTTCCCTACGGCTTTTGTTTGAGAGTCAGGGTGCCATTCTGTCTGCGGCAGGGTGTGCTTTCATGAGGGGAACTTGAAACAGTTCATCGTCCTGCCCTACATTGCCATTGACTCATTACAAAGTTTACAAAGTTATTTATTGGATTCGTTGGCAGAAAGTCGCTCACATATATGTTCTCTTACTGGCAAGGTTTCTCTCAATGATTGTATAAAACAGTTTCTGTTTTGCCTTGTGTTCTGATGCAATAATTGCTCTTTTTTTGCCAGTCCTTAGTGGTTCTAACCAGTTTATGGCTAGTTAAAACTGCTCTTGCAATAAAAATTCAATGGACAAAAAAAAAAAAATGCGGAGCTGCTTTGTAGCAGTTCTGGGCAGTTTAGAAGGTCAAATTGAAAAAAACCTAGTGCTTGCCTTCATCAAAGCAAGCTAGTAAACGATGAACAGGGATGAAAAGCAAAAAAAACCCGCTCAGCGCAACAGCAGCGTCGAGCCAAGCCTGAATCGAGCTAAAGCATGCAAGTCTTAAAGAGAGAGAGAGAAAGACATTATTTTATGACCAGCAGGGAGTGGGAGGTCGGGATGCGCAGAGCCTCCACATCCCACCCACGTTCACGACGTCTTCGGGACTAGGCCCCGCCGGCGTCAGCGTGAGCGGTGCGCGAAAGGTTACACAAAACATGCGAAGGACTTGCTGTGCTGGCATTTTTGTTATGAATTGGGATGGCTTTTAAACATAATAGTCGGTATATCAAACTCCAAGGGGGTTGCTAAATAGTTTGATATATCGATAATTCGAAATATAAAATATGCCCATGTGAAGCTTATCTGCAAACTCTGCACATCACGGCAAGCTTCTCAAAGTCGCTAAAAGTGGTAGCTTACTGATTTGTTCAGCACAGAACGAAAAATTTGAGCCATGGCACATGGGAATGCTGACAGCTCTCTACGCTCACTCTCGCAGAACTCAGTTCCATCACCTTTGGTATCGGGACACCTCTCCTCTGGAGTCACGCGACAGGCACCGGAATGGCCGGGACATGCTTTCGCCTTTATGTCAGGTTTGATGCGCAGTATCGCACTCAAAAATGTTGCGAAAAATGTAGCCGACATCGTTTCACTGGCCTGCTCCCGTCGAATACTGTCCGCTTTCGTCGCTAAATCCAAAGTCTTCCGTCTTGCTGTGACCATTGCTTCGAAACACTTTT